>VWZI01010138.1:83917-98430 GCA_013396835.1 Psilopogon haemacephalus
GGAGGGGATTTAATATTCTGCATCCCTGCTTCTAGTTCTGTGAAACCAAGGTCTATAGAGCAAGGTGGATTTGCAGAGATGCAAATTGTGAAGCCCTCCATAAATCATAGAGTCATAGAATGGTTTAGGTTGGAAGAGACCTCAAAGCTCAGCCAGTTGCAACCCCCCCTGTGCCAAAGGCAGGGACACCTCCCACTAGAGCAGGATGCTCAAGACCTCATCCAACTTGGCCCTGAACACTTCCAGGCAGGGAGCAGCCACAACCTCCCTGGGCAACCTGTTCCAGTGTCTCACCACCCTCACTGTGAAGAACTTCCTCCTAACATCCCATTTAAATCTCCCCTCTGCCAGTTTGAACCCATTCCCCCTCGTCCTATCATTACAAGACCTTGTGAACAGTCCCTCCCCAGCCTTCCTGTAGCCCCCTTCAGATATTGGAAGGTTGCTATAAGGTCTCCTTGAAGCCTTCTCTTCTCCAGGCTGAAAAGTCCCAACTCCCTCAGCCTGTCCTCATAGCAGAGCTGCTGCAGCCCTTTGAGCATCTTCTTGGCCCTCCTCTGGACTCTCTCCAGCACTTCCATGTCCTGCTTGTGCTGGGGGCTCCAGAACTGCACACAGTGCTGCAGGTGGGGTATGAGGAGAGCAGAGTAAAGGGGGAGAATCACCACTTAAGTCCTTGGGGTTGGGTGATGGACCTTGGAGCAGTGGGAGACTGCACTGAGCTCTTCTCTGAGGTCCCTCTCAAGGGAACCAGAGGGGCCCAGAACTGCTTCAGCTGCAGAGATGCTGCAGGAGTGGCTGAAGCCTTTTCAAGCCCCACCTGTGGATCTTTAATTAACCAGCAAAACGCAGCAGCTGCCCCACCCCATCTGGGCCCTTTCTTTGCCACTTACCAGGTATGTAGTTGCAGAGTCTCTCCATGGCTGCCTTCACCGTGCTGTTGTGCCACTGTGCAAGCTGCTCAACTATGGACACCACCAGCACACACCCTTCAAACAAACAAGGAAGCAAAAAAAGAGTGAAATCAGTTATCTGCAAAGTGGAACCAGCCACCTGGTGCCAGGTTTCAGGAGCATCATTGGGCATTACGTTTCCAGAGGTGTCCCCCTGGCCATCGAGCATTTAAAGAGCAGGGGTGGGGGGAATATCTGTGAATTTCTGTCTTTATTTAAAACCTGTACATCAGCACAGAGAGGATGCCAGAGGAGCAGCCTGGCTTTTACAGCACTGGAAAAAAAATTTTTTTTTGATCCATTTTATCCATTTAAGGATGAAAAAGCCTAGAGCCAGGGGGACAGCCACTGTTAAAATTGCCTGCTTGGCCACCTGCTCTCTCTCTCTCTCTCTCTCTCTCTCTCTCTCTCTCCCAGGGAAGAAGGCACAAGCCTGTGCTTGGTAGGATTTCTCTGCACCTCCACACAAGCCACGCAGAGGGCTGCTGAAGCTGGGAAACAAATGGGTGTGGCTGCCTGCAGAAGAGACATCACCGAGCAGATCTGCCTCCTGGCTACCACAAAGCACCCACCCATGGCATCGTTTCTTCCACCCACAGCATCATTTCTTCCACCCATGGCATCATTTCTTCCACCCATGGCATCATTTCATCAATCCATGGCATCATTTCTTCCATCCATAGCAAAATTGCTTCCATCCAGAAAAAAATTTCTTCCACCCATGGCATCATTTCAACCATCCATGGCATCATTTCTTCCACCCATGGCATCATTTCTTCCATCCAGGACAAAATTGCTTCCATCCATAGCAAAATTTCTTCCATCCATGGCATCATTTCATCCATCCATGGCATCATTTCTCCCACTCATCACATCATTTCTTCACAGTCTTCCCATTGGTGCTTGGCATGCACAGGACTGCTGAGCCCAGATATGCATTTGCTAAAGCCCAAATGTCTTCTGAGTTCATTCAGCTCTTCTCCTGTGCTTGTAAAGAAACCACTTCCTATGACCTATGCAGCTGGTTAGTACTCATCACTAGTCTGGGTGTCCAGTCTGGACTCACTAGAGCCTAGATGCCCCTTGGACTAGCTGTGGCTGAGACCCAAGAACTTGGACACCACTGGGAAGTCTTCAATGTGATCTCCATAGAGCAATCATTCAAAACTTGGACTAGATGTGGCTGAGACCCAAGAACTTGGACACCACTGGGAAGTCTTCAATATGATCTCCATAGAGCAATCATTCAAAACCCAGGTGATGACCACGAGTGGTTTATTTCGAGCCAGTTTTACATTGCTGCAGGCCAGCATTGTGCTCTCTCTCTTTCTGCAGTGGCTTAACAGGTGGACTGGATGATCTTAAAGGTCTCCACCAACCAAGAAGATTCTCTAAGTTCTATGGTTCCTCACCTGCAGGCTTTAGGAAATGCAGCCTTCAATCATCTGTGAATGGAAGAAGCAAGACTGCGTTTGGGGGAAACTTTTCTCTTCTCTATAAGCCCAGGAACGTGATAGATGAGTTCAAGATCTTGCCCCCCTCAGACATAATTTTAGGCAGAGGTTTGCTGCATGGTCAGGTGAAGCTCTGGATGCTGCTCCACCACAGGTGACTGCACTCTGGCTGGCAGGGTTTACAGGGAGCTATTTGGTGCCCCAAGCCACTTTTTGAGGCTTAATTCCTCCTTATTCCCCCAGGAAGTGCATTTGATGCATGGCTGAGGAAGAGGAACATGGCTGGAGGGGTGAGAATGATCCCCAGCACCCAGCAAAGGATGGCGCAGGAAGATGTGCCCAGCTGCCAGCAACCCCACGAGAAAGAGTTCTCCTCAGACAAATGCCTTCAGATCTGAGTCTTCAGCCAGGCAGCTTTTGCCACCCAGACACTTCTTGACATCCCCTAGGTGTAACTCTAATCACAGAGCCTTTCAAACCTCTGCAGCAGAAGTGGATTAAGCTAAAGAGCCTGCTCAGAGTGCCAGAGGCTGCGCAGCAGGAGAGAAATGAATTTCTCTAGCACTGATTTCTTTTTATTATTATTCTTGGGTTAGGATTTAAATTTTTTTTTTTTTTTTTTGTTTCCTTTCCTCCCCAAACTTATTGGGAATGCCACTTTATTATTACACTCCACTTTCAAAGACAGGGAGAGGAGCAGTGCCTGCCGTGCTGGTTTTCGGATGACTGCTGCTGTGCAAAACGGTTATGGTGATGGCCTGATCTCTTCAGAAATTAATAGCAGAGAGGACAAACTATCACTGGAAGAGACAGGCTTTTTATTAATACCAGGGTCTAGCTCCTCGTGGCTGCTGGGCATTATAGCAGCAATGGATTCCTGCCAGAGGAGACATCCTTCAACCTGTCAAAGCACCGAAACCTATTACTGAAGCGCAGCAGCAGAGTCAGCTTCTTGCAGCTTGCTCCTAAAGAGTCTTGTGGGCCTAGAAAAGACTTAAAGTTGTTTGTTTTCTGTTTTTTTTTTTTTCAATCCTTTGGTTATGAAGCCGGTTCTACCTTGCCTTGCGTGTGTGCCCAGCTCATGGTAAGAAACAAAAGGCATCCAAGCAGCTACTAAGTGAAAAACAAGCAATGGTTGCTAACAGCTGGGCAGGTCTGGAAGTGCTTTTCTACTGATGCCAGAGAGTTTATGTTCTTGCTTACCACAGAATGGTTTAAGGTTGGAAGGGACCTCAAAGATCATAGAGTTCCAACCCCTCTGCCATAGAACAGGTCGCTCAAGACCTCGCCCAACCTGGCCTTGAACACCTCCAGGCAGGGAGCAGCCACAACCTCCCTGGGCAACCTGTGCCAGGGTCTCACCACCCTCACTGCAAACAACTTCCTCCTGACATCTAGTTTAGATCTCCTCTCTCCCACTTTAAACCACCCTCACTGCGAAGAACTTCTTCATGACATCTAGTTTAGATCTCCTCTCTCCCACTTTAAACCACCCTCACTGCAAACAACTACCTCCTGACATCTAGTTTAGATCTCCTCTCTCCCACTTTAAACCACCCTCACTGGAAAGAACCATGAATAAAGCAGACACAGAAGGCAGGGCAAGGGTAGTCCTGGTGGTCTTGCAAGTTGCTCTTGTGTGTGCTAATAATATGACCTCGTAACAGGAACTTGTAAGTTCCAAGTTATGCCTCTTAAATGTGTTTTCTGCTCTGCCATATTGGCTTTAAATGATGGAGCTGGTCCAATATGGCTATGCCCATCCTAACCTTGCAAATAAGGCAGGGTCTGTTTTCATACAGCTATAGAATGCTTTGGGTTGGAAGGGACCTCCAAAGGTCATCTAGCCCAAGCCCCCATCTATGACGCCAGTGCAGGGCACAGCAAACACCTGCAGTCTCTTGCACCCCTCAACTGCCTCCCACCTCAACCATCCCAAATGTGGTCCTGGGATTGGTCCTGGCATTGCCTGGGGCATGACATGGGATCAGGCTGTGCTAAGGCACCTGCCAGTGGTTAACCAAGGACCAGGTAGCCCTGGACCATTCTTTGAGCCCAAGTCTTGAGCACACTTTGCCCTCCAACTTGGACATCCCCTTTGGTTTCAGTGTGTTTTTTTTTTTTAATTGTTCTACTTGGTTGGGGTTTTATTTCTTTCCCTTTATGACCTATTGTCTTTTAATTACTTGTTAATTCCTCAGGCTAGCCCACAGCTATTTTTGGGGTTGAGAGAGGGGAAAAAAAAAAAGAAAAGAATGACTTGCTTCAAGGGTTTTTTTTTTTCCCCTCTTGGTTGTATCTGCCTCCATTTATTCTCCTATTCTTTTAGGCTGACTGGAGGTAATGGCTCTTAGCATGCTTTATAAATCATGCTGCAGAGTGCTTGGAGTGAGCATTTTATTTAATAACTATGGAGAAGTGGGCTTTTATGCCTGCAAAAAAAAAAAAAAAAAAAAAAAAAAGAAAAAAAGGGTGGCAAGTTCACTGTAATTTCCCCTGGATTACTGTATTTGGGCTAGAAGCAGTAATAAAAGGCTCAAAGATATTGGTCTTAGAGCAAGTTCTGATTGTATTACCTCCTCTCTGACCTGCCACTTGAGCCATAGGAGCATCAGAGTTATTTATGCTGGGGAAACAGCAGCCTGATTTAATAGCACAGAGGCAGGGGCACTCAGAAAGGAATTTGAAAGCCCTCTTGGTAGAGGCTGAAAACTCTGCCAGTCTGGAAAAGGGCACATTGATGCTCCTGAGCTTCAGAGCCAGGTGGACCTGCAGCCACGTCCCAGCGCTGCAGCTCACCTCCAATCCTGGCCCGTGTCAGAGCTGAGATTTCTTGCAGAGGGGAGGGAACAGGGTTTGGCTCAAAGGTAGGTCTTTATTCAGGCTGCTGGAAACTGCTGCTCCTTATCTTCTGCCTGCCTGAGATGCTCACCTCAATTCCACAGGCTCTGAGTCCAGGCAGGGACCTCACTCCAGCCATCTACTCTGCCACATCTCAGAGCACCACATCTACACATCTGTTAAACCCCTCTAAGGGATGGTGTCCCCAGCACTTCCCTGGGGAGCCTGTTCCAGGGTTCCACAAAGATGTATTTTTTTTCCCCTTCCCAATATCCAATCTAAACCTTCCCTTGGCACAACCTTTTCCTCCTGTCCTAGTCCTTGTCACGAGTCCCCAGAGTCAGAAGACTTTACTGCTGCTCCTCGTGCAGACACTGCTGATCTGGGGGTCAGGACACCTCTTTCCCAATTACCTAATCCAGGTCCAGTTCAGCCTGGAACAAGACATTCCTGTTTGAAATCAGAGCATTCAAGCAATAAAGAAAGGAGGTTTTCTCCTCTCTGACGAGGACATAGACTCATAGAATCAGTCAGGGTTGGAAGGGACCACAAGGATCAGCCAGTTCCAACCCCCCTGCCATGCCCAGGGACACCCTACCCTAGAGCAGGCTGCCCACAGCCTCTGCCAGCCTGGCCAAAAACACCTCCAGGGATCTGGCCCCAAACACCTCCCTGCAGGGGCAACCCATTCCAGCCTCTCACCACTCTCATGCTGAACAACTTCTTCCTCATATTCAATCTGAATCTCCCCACCTCCAGCTTTGCTCCATTCCCCCTACTACTATCACTACCTGGTAGCCTAAAAAGTCATTCCCCAGCTTTTTTTGTAGCCCACTTCAGATACTGGAAGGCCACAAGAAGGTCCCCTGGGAGCCTTCTCCAGCCTGCACAGCCCCAACTCTTTCGGTCTGTCCTCATAGCAGAGGTGCTGCAGCCCTCTGAGCATCCTCGTGGCCCTTCTCTGGAGACCTCCAGCATCTCCACATCCCTCTTCTCCCAGGGGGCTCCAGAACTGGATGCACTACTCCAGGTGGGGTCTCAGCAGGGTGGAGTAGAGGGGAAGAATCACTGATGAGGACATGCATGTGGCTATAAGGTTTTCTCCTCTCTGATGAGGACATGCATGTGGCTATAAGGTTTTCTCCTCTCTGATGAGGACTTGCATGTGGCTATAAGGTTTTCTCCTCTCTGATGAGGACTTGCATGTGGCTATAAGGTTTTCTCCTCTCTGATGGGGACACTCCAGGTGCAGGCAGACCATGGACATGTAAAGTTACAACACAGGAATGTTTTCTTTTTCACTACACATTCCTAATATTTCCCAACACCCATTTGGCTGCTTCTCAGCACCGAGCTGACACATTCAGAGAGCTGCCCTTTATACCCTCCAGATTTCACCCTAGTGTGGGAACACTTAGCTCAAAAGACACAACTGTGCAGGCAGTGTCAGGACAGTTATTTTCCCACATGCAGCCAGAGGATTTGTTGCTTTGAAAGGTAATTCAGAAAGGATTCTGGGGGCAAAAGGCTTTTAACTCAGGCTTTGCCTCCACTGTTAATGTGTTTCCCAGAGATGCTGAAGTGATGGAATATAATTACAGGTATCTATACTGAAATGTGTTGGCATATACAAGACCCTTCCCTCCTCCCCTCCCTAAATTTGCTAAGCATCATAAGATATCTTAGCCATTATTATCACATCTGTCACTGCACAGGAAATTACTGGTTAAGGACACTTTGGAAGTGTTAATACAGCACAAGTCTGAGTGCATTGGAGCTCTGTAACCAAACCAGCAAAACCCTGGAATGTCAACTCTCTGTTGCCTGTGCAATAGCAGGGAGCCACTTGAGAGCTCTATTCCTTCATTAAAACTATATTCCTGCATTAAAACTATTTCATTTCAACTTTCATTTCAACTGTTCTCCTCAATGTGCTTCTTGGAGTGGCAGGTCCAAAACTGAACCTGGGATTGAAGGAGTGAAGTTTGGATTTGCCCAGCTACAACCACCAAGATTTCAACTATATTCCTTCATTTCAACCACATCCCTTCAGCCCAACCACATCTCTGCATTTCAGCTACATCCCTTCAGCCCAACCACATCTCTGCATTTCAGCTGCCTCCCTTCATCTCAGCTACATCATTCCAACTACGTCCCTCCAACCACATCTCTTCAGCTACATCCCTTCATTTCAGCTACCTCCCTTCATTTCAGCTACATCATTTCAACTACATCCTTTCAACTGCATCCCTTAATTTCAACTACATCCCTCCAACCACATCACTTCAGCTACATCCCTTCATTTCAGCTACCTCCCTTCATTTCAGCTACATCCTTTCAACTACATCCCTTAATTTCAACTACATCCCTCCAGTCACATCATTTCAGCTAAATCCCTTCATTTCAGCTACCTCCCTTCATTTCAGCTACATCCTTTCAACTACATCCCTTAATTTCAACTACATCCCTCCAACCACATCTCTTCAGCTACATCCCTTCATTTCAGCTACGTCCCTTCATTTCAACCACGTTCCTTCAATCCAGTCACATCCCTTCATTCCAGCCACATCCCTTCATTCCAGCCACATCCCTTCATTCCAGCCACATCCCTTCATTCCAGCCACATCCCTTCATTCCAGCCACATCCCTTCATTCCAGCCACATCCCTTCAGTTCAACTATATTCTTATCCTGAAAGGTTGGAGTAGATGATCCTCGGGGTCCTTTCCAGCTTGCTGTTCTCTGAATTATTGTTTCCTTTGGGTACCCAGTGAGAGCTCTGATGCTGTTAACACTGGTACAGTCAATCCCCAGCTTTCATTTGTTGGCAGACCCTGATATCAATATCTGCCAGCCAAACATATCCCTAGAGTTTCCTCCATCAGACTTCCAAGAGCCCTGTTTAGCAAACACTAAAAAAAACCCAAAAAAATCTATAACTGTAGGCATTTCCCATGGAAATGCTTTCTGGATTAATTAATTAGGAGGGAGGGGGGGAAATAAAGTGGCTCTATGTGTGCCATGGGTGTTCTCCACCAGCACTCCCAGGTCCCTCTCCTTGGGGCTGCTCTCCAGCAGTCACCTCCCAACCTGTACTGCTGCAGCTTATTCTTCCTCCTCAGCTGCAGGACTCTCTATTTGTCCTTGTTGAACCTCAGTGAGTGTCACACTAAACATTTCCCAGCCTTTTAGCCTGCTGGGGAGCTTGGGACCATCCATTCTTCAGTGCAGCTGGAGCTGAAAACGTGGTTCAAAGCTTCCCTGTCCAGCAGGAATTATGTGCTCCTGGCTGAATGGATGAGGTGACCCTGCAAAGGCTGCTGAGCAGGGCATTTGGTCAAACACAAAGATGGGGAAATGTGCTGCCCTGGCTGCTGAGCCACAGGATCCCTGCTGGCTAGTGGGGGAGAAGGGAAGGGCTGCTGGCAGGCTCTGTTGAGCGCTCCCTGAATGATGGCCTCATAGAATCACAGACTCACAGAATCAGTCAGGGTTGGAAGGGACCACAAGGATCATCCAAGTGAAATCACAGAATCAGTCAGGAGTAACCACAGACCTCTGTTGAGACAAGAGACAGACTCACAGAATTGTCAGGGTTGGAAGGGACCACAAGGATCAGCCAGTTCCAGCCCCCCTGCCATGCCCAGGGACACCCTACCCTAGATCAGGCTGCCCACAGCCTCAGCCATGGAATCATAGAATCAGTCAGGGTTGGAAGGGACCACAAAGATCAGCCAGTTCCAATACTTGATGAATCAGTTTGCACTGCCTTTGCATATTCACCTCCAGATGATGATGGATGCTGCCCCTGCAGGGCTGTTTTGCTGGTGGAAATTTTCCAGCTCACCTGCAGATCTTTTATTAGCCAAGCAAGGCAGTGAGGCAGCTCTTTAAAGAGATGAAAACAAATTCCCCCCCCCAAAAAAACCAAACTCACAAAAAAACCCTACCCTACTACTGAACTGGGAAGTGCCACCACAGAATCATAGAATCAGTCAAGGTTGGAAGGGACCACAAGGATCAGCCAGTTCCAGCCCCCCTGCCATGCCCAGGGACACCCTACCCTAGAGCAGGCTGCCCACAGCCTCAGCCAGCCTGGCCAAAAACACCTCCAGGGATGTGGCCCCAAACACCTCCCTGCAGGGGCAACCCATTCCAGCCTCTCACCACCTTCTTCCAAATGCCTAATCTAAATGGCAGGGGGGTTGGAACTGGCTGATCCTTGTGGTCCCTTCCAACCCTGACTGATTCTATGATTAGTTGGGGGAAGGTTTGTCAGTGCTTCCCCACACACTGGGGAGAAGCTCAGTGGTCCTAGCATGGGGGCTGGCACAGCTGCCCTCAACCTCTTGGAAAGGGGAAAAAAAAAACAAACCAAAAAACCAAAAACAAGCACAATTTATCTTGTGCAAGGCAACTTGGAAGCCATGTGCAGTCACCTGAGGCATTTAGAGCCTTGCTGGGGCAGTAGGATGGAAAGGGCAAACTGTGTCCACCTGACACTTTGCAACAGCAGGGGTGCAAAAAGCCTCCACACTCAACACCCTTCCGCAGCCATCCAGGCTGTCGCTGCCTAAAGATCTCACCACTGAAACCCACCACTTCCCCTGCTCTCTGGCAGCTGCTCAGTCATTGCCTCTGTGGCTGCTGGCCCAAACAAGGCCAGTCCCTGACAGCCATTTCTGCTTTTCACAGCTCGCCCTCATTTTCCACCCACAGATGAACCCTGGCAGGGGTTGAGCCTCAGCCTGGCTCCAGTTTTGGTTCACTCTCTACATTTAGCTTGTATCTGGGGTCAAACTTAGCAGCTGTTCTGCCACTTGGTGACCCCCTCCCCAGGTGAGAGTCACAGAAAGGTGCAGGTTGGCAAAGCCCCTCAGGATCACCAAGTCCAACCTAGAACCCTGCTCTACAAGATTCACCTAATGTCTAACCTAAACCTCCCCTGGGGTAACTTGATGCCATTTCCTCTTGTCCTGTCAGCTGTGGTTTGAGATGAGATCAACACTCACCTCTCTGCAACCTCCTTGCAGGCAGCAGTAGAGAGCAATAAGGTCTCAGAATCACAGCAGCATGCAGGTTGGCAAAGCCCCTCAGGATCACCAAGCCCAACCTAGAACCCTGCTCTCCAAGATTCACCTCAAACCATAGCCCTAAGCACCACAGCCAAACCATCCTTAAACACATCCAGGCTGAGTGACTCCACCACCTCCCTGGGCAGCTCATTCCAGTCCCTGACCACTCTCTCTATAAAAAAAAATAAATTTCCTAATGCCCAATCTACACCTCCCCAGCCTCAGCTTGAGGCCACCCCCATGATCCTTGTGGTCCCTTCCAAACCTGACTGATTCTATGGTTCTATGACTTTGGTGCTACTGCTCTTGCTTTGGGGATCAGGTTTTCTCCTCTCTGATGGGGACACAATCACAGAATCAGTCAGGGTTGGAAGGGACCACAAGGATCAGCCAGTTCCAACCCCCTTGTCATGCCCAGGGACACCCTACCCTAGATCAGGCTGCCCACAGCCTCAGCCAACCTGGCTGCAAACACCTCCAGGGATGTGGCCCCAACCACTTCCCTGGGGCAACCCATCCCAGCCTCTCACCACTCAGAGCCAGCTGAGATGCTTGCAGCTATAGCTGTTATGGAGGTCACCACAGTCACATGAGAAGGCATCTGCCAGAACATGCTCATGAAAAGGAAAGGAAAAGTGAGCAAACAACCCTTGTAACTTGGCTCTCTGGAGACAACCACCCAGCCCACAAAGCTCTCCGGCCCAGGGGTGGACCAAACCTTCCCAAGAAGAGTTTCCCAGGTAGTCGAAATCAGTGAGGAGCCCCTGGGTGAGTCTAGGGTGTGTTGTGTGAAACTTGTGCCTTCCTGCACTGTAAACCCTAAAACAAATCAGTAGCACCCCACAAGACCTTGTTTCCACCTGCCAGACCTCCAAGGCATCGAGAGCAGCTCTTTCAGACACCCTTCCCCTGCAGAGCCATCACATGAACTTTGGGAAGCAGCCACTCCAAAACAAAATCATAAACCAGCTCCAGCCTCCTCCCCCCCACCCCCTGCTGGCCTTGCAAAACCTTCAGTGATTATTTCAACCAGGGGCTGGGAGCATTTTGCAGCGTGGCTGTTGAAATAGATAAAGGGAAGGGTTTGTGATGTGCGCAGCACTTCTCTCCAGCCCAGAAGTGGAGCAAGGAAGGAGGCAGCCCAGCAGGCAAACAAGTCCTGGATACCTACCCACACAGGTGTGCCCTTTGTACAGCCCAGAGGGGAGCGAAGCAGCTGCTGGCTCATTTCCACAGGGAGGAGAGGAGGCAGAGGCAGCCTTCAGCAGGAGACAGAGGGTGCAGAATAAATTAAAGAGTGTCTGTCTAGAGCCTCTCATCCTAAGAAAGGGGGAAACAGAAAAAAACCCAACAATCAGTTGAGAAAGGTACATGTAGACCTGTAGTATTTTGATGCTCAGGGAGCATCCTGCATCCTTGTCTCAGCAGCAGCACTCAGGTGGGAAGGGTACATGTAGACCCGAAGTATTTAAATGCTCAGGGAGCATCCTGCATCCTTGCCTCAGCAGCAGCAAAACAAACACAGCAATCAGTTGGGAAGGGCACATATAGACCTGTAGTATTTCAAGCTCAGGGAGCATCCTGCAGCTTTGTCTCAGCAGCAGCAAAATAAAAAGCAGCAATCAGGTGGAAGGGTACATGTAGACCCAAAGTATTTTAATGTTCAGGGAGCATCCTGCATCCTTGTCTCATCACCAGCAAAAAAAACCAAAACCCAAACCAAAAACATAAGCAGCAATCAGGTGGGAAAGGTAGATGTAGACCTGTAGTATTTTAATCCTCAGGGAGCATCCTGCATCCTTGTCTCAGCAGCAGCAAAATCAAAAGCAGCACTCAGGTGGGAAGGGTGCATGTAGACCTGTAGTATTTCAATGCTCAGGGAGCATCCTGCATCCTTGTCCCATCAGCAGCACTCAGGTGGGAAGGGTGCATGTAGACCTGTAGTATTTTAATGCTCAGGGAGCATCCTGCATCCTTGTCTCAGCAGCAGCTGCAAGCCAAATGAAACCTGTGCTCCTGTGGAGCTCTGTGGAGCCCAGGGACTGCTTCCCAAGCTGTGTGGGAGTCACACCTCTGCCTTCTTAGAGGGTGCAGAGAGAATCCCCCACTCCCACGTCACAGATGCTCTCCCTGCCCTCCGCACCCCTCAGCCCCTCTCTGGCCGCTGGAGGCTGCTCTGCAGCCACCCACCCAGCGGCTCCCATCCACATGGGCACTCCATCACTGGGCTGGGGGACGTCCCTTGGGCCCCCAGCCACTCTCCACACCCCCACACGTTCCCGCTGCCCCTTTTGTGTCCCTTCCCAACCTGCTGGCCTGAGAGGACCAAGAAGGTGGCATGAACAGCTCTGGCTCAGCGTTCCTGTGTCTCCTGCAGCAGCAGCAGCAGCAGCAGCGGCAGCAGCTGATGAGTAACGACCTTAAACCACAGTAGCTGCCGGAGCCACTCAGCATTAATAACGCAAGACACTCCCCTGCACAATCAGCATTGCAAAAGGGAAGGAGAAAAAAAAACCCAAAACCAAAACCCAACAACTTCACAAACCCTTCCCCCCCCACACACACTTCTCCTCACTTGTCACTCCTCTGCCCTCCTCCACAGACAAGAAAACAAGAAGAGTCTCTCCAGCTGCTCCTGCAAGATTGTCAAGCAGGGTTTCTGCTGGGAGAATTGGCATGAAGAACAGGAGGAAAGAAAAATAAAATAAAAGCAAGCCTGCTCAGGCTAGAGCCAAGGGGATGGGAGGGAGGATGGGATGGGGCTCCCACACTGGGGTTTCACCAGAGCTTTGGTTCTGCCATGGGGATTGGAAGCAGCTGCCGGCATTTAGGGCAGCATGGGGAGCTGAAGACCTGCTCACATCAGCCTGAGGGGCTGGAGAAATCTTGAGCTCCCCATGCTTTGGCAGGCACAGCAGCTAAAGATTTTCCTGCCCCTTTTGGTTTCTTGTTCCCCCCCCAGACAAGGCAGAACCTGGTCCTGCCTCAGCCTGAAGCAAAAGCAGGGAGTAAAACCTGCCTCGATGGCACAACTTCAGAGCTGGAACAAGGCTGAACAGCCAAATGCTGAGCACTGTGGATGCGAGGATAGGATGTACAGGTAGAGGAGGTCCAAAGCTGCAGCCCACCTCTGCCTTTGCCCTTCTAGTATAACCCTAGGCAAGCCTCTCCAGTGAGCCACAGTGAGCCACAGGTACTCCAGTGAGCCACAGGTACTCATCTCTCCTTTTCACTCTTTCCTGGCTCTTTCAGAGCTGAGCAGGCTGTTGGCTACAGGGAGATGAGGAGCAGGTCATGTTGAGCATCCCTGCAGGCTTCCCGGGGGAGAGGAAAGGAGACTTGCAAATGGTCTTGTAAAATGGAAAACAGAGGAGCAGTCAGAATTGGGGGACCCTTGGCCAAGGCTTCAGATGTTCCTGCAAATCTTCAGACCTTCCTGAAGATCAACATGAAGAAAAGAGAGAGGGGGAGAGGGAATGTGGAAAGGGAAAGGGAGAGGGAGAAAATGTGAAAAGGGTGAGGGAAAAGGAGGAGGGAAAAGGAAAAGGGGGAGGAAAAGGGAAAAGGAAGAGGGGGAGGAAAAGGGAAAAGGAAGAGGGGGAGGAAAAGGGAAAAGGAAGAGGGGGAGGAAAAGGGAAAAGGAAGAGGGGGAGGAAAAGGGAAAAGGAAGAGGGGGAGGAAAAGGGAAAAGGAAGAGGGGGAGGAAAAGGGAAAAGGAAGAGGGGGAGGAAAAGGGAAAAGGAAGAGGGGGAGGAAAAGGGAAAAGGAAGAGGGGGAGGAAAAGGGAAAAGGAAGAGGGGGAGGAAAAGGGAAAAGGAAGAGGGGGAGGAAAAGGGAAAAGGAAGAGGGGGAGGAAAAGGGAAAAGGAAGAGGGGGAGGAAAAGGGAAAAGGAAGAGGGGGAGGAAAAGGGAAAAGGAAGAGGGGGAGGAAAAGGGAAAAGGAAGAGGGGGAGGAAAAGGGAAAAGGAAGAGGGGGAGGAAAAGGGAAAAGGAAGAGGGGGAGGAAAAGGGAAAAGGAAGAGGGGGNTTCTTTTTTTCTTAAAGAGCAGATAACCAAAAAAACTCACAGTGCAAAGTACCCTCTCCATATGCCAATCCTGTCGAAATCTGCAGGATGTTTTCCTTACTGCTGTTAAAAACTTGCTATAAAAAGACACAGCTACAGCGACTGCAGCTCCATTAAACCCCCCC
>VWZI01010139.1:0-14718 GCA_013396835.1 Psilopogon haemacephalus
CTCTTCCAACCTAAACCATTCTATGATTCTATGATTCTATAACAGCCCAGAAATCAGGCTGTTAATGGAAATAGCTTAGTAAGATATTGAACTTCTGACCCTGTTGGATTTTGTTAATTCCCCTCTCCACAAATAGGCTGTCATCAAGTTCCACATCAATAATTATCTGTATCCTAGTAGTGACTACCTGTGTACAGAGCAATACTAGTTCAGAAGATGGCTGTCATAGAATATATTTGCACAGTCTGTTCCAGTACTGCCACTGTTGCATCAGGATGTCTTGCACCAAGGCTGCTGCTGCACGGGGGCACTCCTAGAGGTCTCTGGATGACTCAGTTTCTGGTTCCAGGCAGAAAACCATTGGTGCCTGCCTTTCTGAACAGCAAGGTTAGATGAGGTGTGGAGTATCCATAATCACATCTGTCTGCCTTGCAAGGCAATAGCTGCACAAGCATGAAATGTAATAAGAAGGAAAACACCAAAAAGAAATGTGACAAGGTAGCAAAAGTCATGCATTGTAATGTAGTTTCAATTTAAAGAAAAAAAAACAACAAACCACCAAACAGCTTTAGTTCTAAATTTGACACAGTCTTTTTTATGGAGAAGACATTAGTGTCTCTGTAAAGCTCATTAAGACATAAGACATCTTAAGGTATAAATTTGCTTTCTTGAAAAAAAAAGGCAAAACAAAACCCTGAAAACCAAGCCAAAGTTCCATCTGTGTTTGCAGCCTTCTAGAAGAATTGCATATGAAAATTTGAGACAGGGTCAGGCAGATTTCATCTGGACCAAAGAATTCATTTTGTTCCAGTTTTCTGATCTTTTGTGAAAAAGCTGCTTGGTATGTGCTTATTCAGAAGCTTTGAATATATGATGTATTATATGAATGTTATGGGGTGACAGACCCAAATGTGCAGAATTTATGAGAACCAAAGAATGAGTGTGCTGTGTAATGAAGGGGTAGTTAATTAATTGTGAGGTGGTATGTTTAAAAATTATTATTTTAAAATTAATTTTTGTGTTCAAAACTCACCACCCCCAACCAGTAATTTTAATAATAATCAGGTTCTTCTGCAACTGTCATGGAACACATTACGTAAAGGACAAACTACATCTAGAAATAATAACTATCAATGTATAAACATTTAAACTCAGTTGAACTGGAAGAGAAAGTTCTTGCAGTCAGAATACCAGTTGCTGTTAATTGTAGCACTTGCACACTAGATGGACTCAGAAAGCTCGTTTCTGCTTATGGCAGAAAGCAATTAGTGAATTACATGAGGCTTTAAGTATTTATTCACAAAATGTTATTTCCCAAATGGTGAGGCTAGCAACAGTTTAAGACAGTCCCCAAACACCTTCAGGGAATTCTGTTGTTTGTCTTGTTGGCTGCTGAGGCTTCCGATTCTTCCCAGGCTTCACGGGATGCTGGGGAAATCCCTGATCCTGATTTCTCTGGATGATATGTGTACCTCCAGGACTTCCTGTCTTGTCAGGAGCCGTTCAGGTGTAGGCAGTGTGCAGTCTCAGCACAGATGTCATTCTGGCTATGCAGGCCAATCATGTGGAGGCAATTATGCCGGTTCCTGGTAAACTCAAAGCAGGCAGTTTCCAGGCTGTTCAGCAGGGCTGGGTTATAGCTTATCAAAACATAATACTATGGCATCAGGCAAGCAAGCACAAATACAATGGCAAAGCACATTGTGTTACCTGCTCATCTCTTTTTATCCTTGTAAGCCCGAGACTAATGGGCCTTTGGACATAGAATGAAATCAGAATCAGAATGGCAGTTAGCTGAGCTTGACCATATTATGTGAAGGCATAGGCTTGATTTACCCAAATTCGGGAAAGACATCAGGTGTGTACGAGGAGGCACAAGCCAATTGCATGTACTTTGTTTACCACAGGATGCAAACAGGAGCAAAACAAGTCTGGGCAAGCCATGGTCTCTCAGACTCAGTGGCTCCAGTTCTTTTGTCCTCTTTCCCATACTTGCTTCTCCCCAAAACAGAAGAGGGGGAGCAGGAAAACATGTCTGAGCAAGCCAGGACATGTATAAGTCTATCAAGCCTGCCACAGCATGCCCTCAGGAAGTAGTGGTGAGACTGTGCAGTTGAACACATACACTGAATGCAGTTAGGCAGAGCTATCTGGCAGGTCTATGACTGCTGTACAAATGTCATTGAGCAAAGAGAATTGGAGCTGGCAGGAAAGAATGAAATCCATCTCTCCAAATTTCACAAGCCAGCCCTTCAGGTTTCCATAAGTGAAAAGTGCACTATAGCCTTGCATATTTCCTTGAATACCCAACATATTGCAAATTACCTGTTGTGTGTTGGATTTTAATGCAACTACCACAGGAAAGAGTAATGATGGTTGTAAGCCAGATACTCCCATTTTTTAATGCTGAATCATCAGTTACCTCAATATTTAATGTGAATGAGGGATTGCTACATTTTCTCCCCTACATGGAAGTGTTTCCACAAGAATTTCATATGATAAGAATAAAATATAATGGCCAGCCTTATATGACAAGTTGTAATTACCTTAAAACAATTGAATTTAAAAAGATATTGTTGAAAAGTTTTATTTATATTTTTTATTCTGTAGACAAATTTAAATTTTAAATATAGACAAGAGAGACATGACTACAAATTTTTGCTAACTTTCCATGTGCACTGTCTTCTATCACAGGCATATGGCTCTTAGTATTCTTCCTTTTGCTTCTCTGAAATCTTATAGAAGTTCAAAGTAGGTATTTCTCTTTGTAATCCAAGCAGAGAGAGCAAAACCAGTCTTCAGCTCAGTCTAGCTAGCTAAGATCGACTACTGGCAGAATATAGATGCTTAACCCCAAATATCCATGGTTAAAATAGAAGTACAGGATGTGCGCCTTGGGAGGTTTAACAGCAAGGGAACAAACTCTAGCAGTTTGGTTTCAATTAGATCTCTCAAAGTGAAGAAATGGCCAAAGAGTATATGATTCTGGTCAGAAATAATGTGGTGAAGTTATTTTTTTTCTGTTTAATCCTGGATAATATTCTAAAAACAGGAGAAATGTTCATGTTAACTGTTGAATGTGAAATGCAAGGCAAGTTCTATAAAGTGTTGGTTTAATGCACGCTACTTCAAATAATTGTAAGCTATTGACAGAATTGTTTAATTTGTAAGCTTGTGAGAGTAGAACTGAAGAAACATTGAGAGTGGAGTGCTGAGTACATCTAAAATTTGTGAAGAAATATGTATAAATCCATTAAAGGTAGATATCAACATTTAAAACACCTCCAAACACAGAAGTATGATTTTAAAACATTGCAATAAATGTAGAGATCAGAAAAAAATACATATGTTCTCCCCTTATAAGTTTACAAGGAGTTCTGCAAAACACATTTGATGATGTCTGTCCGTAAAAGGCAAACTAGGCTGAAAGAAGAATTGCAGACAAGAACGAAACTTTCCCAGATGGCACAACATCTATTATTTAACTTCAGCGAATGGATCCACCTTAAGAAAGGTCCAAGGAGTGAGATGGAAACCAAATACAGTCAAAGGAAGTTGGGGATGTGGGTGTCAGGTTGTCAGTAATCTGACAGGTATGGTAACTACCCTCTAATCCAGCGGCTCCAGCCATGCTCTCGCCTGACACTGCAAGGACTGACTGACAGCTGAAGAGCAGGCACTTTTTACAGGCAAAAGTGACATCCAGTCTATTAATGCTGACAAGCACAAAGCAGAGATTTGCCCTGAATGGTTTGGTACTGAAGCCTAGTAAAGAGGTTATTTGAAAGGTCTTAGAGAAAGTGTCAGACTCTAGCTCAGATGATAACAATATTGTAATGATAGCAGTGGACAATGAAGTGCTATGATTGCCTAAACAGGTCAGGAAGATTACATCTGGATATTGAGCTCCAGAAGGCATCTTATAGCAACAGATTCTCAAAAGCAAACATGCAACAGCTCTAAGACCACTCTTCGTCAGAGTCTTAGATGGTTTATTCAGTGTGTAATATTAATTCTTTTGTTATTTTTGCTCTGGTGTCTTTGTAAAAAAANCAATTGCTGCAGACCCCCATGGAAGATACAAATGAAGAAACAGTGTTATGCTCAGTCTGTGGCTTGTGGGCTAAAACAAAATGAACAATCTAATATTCTTAGTATTGAAAATGCAAAGTAATAATGGAAATAGCTGCATTCTAGTCAAATGTTAAGTTTAAATTCAGAAGTGATGGGAGAAATCTGGGTCTGATACTGCAATATAGTCATCCATAAATATGCTGGACAAAATGAGGCTAATGAGTAAATATGAACAGATCTAGAACTGGTATTGTGAGGGTCCAGAAGGGATTACAAGTATGAGATCTTTCATTATGGCAGGATCTGTATCTGCTGTTGAGTAGCATTTAAAAGAGGCCTGTTCATTTATCAGCAAAGCCCTTGAATTTATCTCCTGCTTTTTCTTGTGTTTCATATTTTAGAATATAACATTTAATCAAATAACGAAGTGATTTTTTTTTCTTTCCACACATAAGCTTATTGCTGTAAGCAGTTGCCTCCCAGTTCCCATTGTCCCTGGAACTATTCTTTGGATCACTCATCTAGGGCTGACAGTCCATGTTTTAAGGTGGTTTTCCAAGCAGGAGTGGCACCACTCAACATTAAGCTGTCATGGAAGACCAAAATAAGCCAAATTAGGCCTGAACATGTCCTGGCTCGCCCAGACATGTTTTCTGCTCTCCCTCTCTCTGCTGATGGGGGAAGTGACCATGGGAAAGGAAGCCAAAAAGCCCCGATGCCTTCCAGTCTCTTCCATGCTCCTTCTGAACTTGTAAACACACGAGGGTACTGTGTTTATACACTGATTTGTGTCCTGCCCTGAAAGAGTAAAAGTAAGCCCTGTCTACACCTAATATGGTTAAGCCTGGCAAACTGCCATTCTGATTGGTTGATCTGTGGCAAAAGAGCTATTAGACTCGGGCTACATTGATAAAAAGAGATGAGCAGGTAAAGACAATGTGCTGCTTCCATTGTTTTTGCCTTAATGTGCTCTCTGCTTCTGGCATCACTTTTGCTTCAACGTGCTTTCTGCCAGTGCATCCTGCCATACTCTGCAGCATTAAGTCTGCTAAGCTATAAACTAGCCCTGCTGCATAATAACAAATCCTGATGCTTTGGGTTTGTCTACCTGGAGACTTGCTGTGCTCAAGTTTACCAGCAGATAGGCTTTAACTGCCTTCATGTGATATGTTTGCTTAGCCAGCATGACATTGTGCCGGACTGCACATCCACAAGATATTCTGCCTACACCTGCAAGGCTCTGTGACAAATCTGGAACCAAGAGGAACCAGGATCAGGTCAGAGATGGTCTGCCTTTCTCCCAGCAGCCTCTTTAGAGCCTCAGAAAAACAAGAAGCCAAGAAGGCTATCAAACATCTACAGAACTCCCTGCAAGTGTTTGGGTACTGTTTGGGAACTGTATTTAGTCTTGGGAATCTGGAGATTAATAGTTATGAGTAAACACTCAAAGCCTCTTTAGCAAAACTCTGTAATTCTCTAATTGAACCCAAACTTTCTGCCTTACACAGAAAGGAGCTTCTCGAGTCCCTCTAGAGGGCAAGCAGTATAATTGCCCACAAGACCCTCTTTCCAGTTCTAATGGTTTAATGTTTGTTATATTATTGCTAGTTATTTCTTAAGTGTTCTAGACTCTGTTATTTCTTTGTATGATGTTTTCATGACCATTGCAAAGAGCCAATTGTTACTAAAAATCACTGGGTGAGTGGTGAGAGTCCTGAATATCAAAATGAATAAACAATATTAATTTTGAAAAAAATCCTGTCTCGCATCATTAGTTACCTGCCATTACATAAGCCATTGTCCCAGGTTGGGAACTATAGGGTTAAAAATCCCCTAGGGACTAGAAAATTGTTATTGAATCCCATAACTCTGCTACCTCTTTATAAGCTCTCGATGAGGCCAGCTCGCTCTCCTTTCCTCCCCATTCAGCTATGCCTGGCAGGAGCTGCTTTATCAGGACAAACATGTATGGAGCAGGCCTGTTTTGGGGCCTCCACAGGCTTTTGTTGAGGCCTATGGATGGCAGAGGCATTGTTGGGGGGGGTGATTGGAGCACAAGGGATTATAGATTTCGTTTGGGTTGGGAGGAAAATTCAAGGGGTTCACTATAGCTTTTGTATCTGCTTTGTAATTTCTTTCCGTATCTTTCTTTTCAAATATAATTCTATTTTCTCTCCAATTCATTTGAGAGCTTCATTCTGTTGGCTCTTTAAAAAAAAATGACAGCTATTCTGTACTCTCTCTGACTGATTCTTAGAAAAGATATTTTTTATTACCTATAGTTGTTTTCCCAAAATCCAAGTGATCCTGCCTTTACTTTTTTTTTCCTCCAGACAGGAAGTGGTGTTTTTTTTCCTTTAGATTACTTTAATTGCTGAAGTCCTTTATGCTACCATGAAATTTCCAAAATAATTCCACTCCAAGCTGTATAGATAATTCTTTTCACTCCTTTATGAATCCTGGAATTCTTGCATATTTAGATGACATAGGTTCTAACTGTTTGAAGTGGTAAGACCAATGAGTAGAATTGTGTCTCAGAATGTTTTCCATGTGAATCTTGTAGTCCAGTTTTCAAAGATGGCCTTACCAGATAATAGGAAATAAGTGCAAATTATATGTATACATTAAATGTAGTTACTCATCGTACAAAATATACAGAATCGTTCATCATGTTTGTTTGAATCTGCTAACATATGTGTTGTTTTGGCTTTTTTGCTTTATTTCTTAAGCTAGTGTGCTGGTTTGAGGCTAATTGGAATATTTTAATGAGAAAAATTAGATTATAGGCTGTGGAAAGAAAACAATGGTGATGTCTACATCAATCATAGATTTACTGAGATGTATAAAAGCAAGAACACAAATGTAGATAAGTCCATCACTCTCTGTCTGTGAAGCCTGACCTCTCTCTCTCTCGCTTCTAGCTGGATCTGTGTAAGTCAACTAATCAATTCTGCTTCTAACCTCCCTCAATGATCTTTCCAGTTCACCTTGAATGTAAGGTCGATTCTGGAATAAGGTTGGAGGGTGGAAAGAAGGTGGAAGGGTGGGGTATTGTGTTTCTGTTTTACCTTTTTAATGCATATAGCTGTAAATATTTGTAATATGTTGTAAATATCTGCTTGTATGTTGGGCTAAGCTGTGAATATAAAGCTTCATCCCTTAATTTCCATCTGGCTGAGTCTAGTCTGCGTGAATTAAAAAGTGTGTGTGTGTGTGTGGGTAACTCCTGAACCATCACATCTAGCATTTGCCTTTTCTTCTTGCTGAAATTACGTTTTTCTTTTTCTTTTTCTTTTTTCCCCTAATTCCATGACTCCATGTATTGAGAAAAAAACAATTTGTACTTCTAAAGAAATATTTATTTGATCTGTTCAGTGTTTTATTTGAACAAGAATTTAATGCTATTTTTTTCCAGCACACTAGATTTTACTAAGGGCAACCAAACCCTTGCAGATTTTACATTTCCAAAAGCGGGATACGAATACACATTTTTGGCAAGAGTTCAGTAAAAAGAATTACCTGAAACTTGATGCCAATGTATTCATGTATTTGCTGTTCTAAACTAAAAATTCGCTCACTTACTGTACAGTAGCCATCTGTCATTTACAGAATGACACATCCAATTTAAAACCAGTAGGAAACAAAATGTTTAATCAGAATTTTAGGAATACTTGCTAACCATGAATCTTGAAGGCCTAACTACTTCAGTGTTACAGCACAGTTTGTCTGACAAGTGGTGTGGCCCACTGCAGGGGAAATACAAGTGCAAGTCAGCATCACCTTGGGCAGGTTACTTTATTTGTTCTTTGTCTCAATTTTCCAGTCTGTAGAATGGTAAATAAAGATATTTTCCCATTTATAGGAAAGATACTGACAGGAGAGAAGGTTCAAACGGTCTACTTAACATCTCACACTTCCACCAAGTTTTTAATCATGAGTAGTTGCCAAAGGTATATACAAATACTGCAGATATTTTTTATACTAATGTGAAATGTTATTTTACAGTAGAATTATGTGGCACTATGTGTTTTGATAGGGCAGGAAACTTGTTTTAGTTGTGCGTTGCTAGGACATAACTACAAGATATGGGCACAGACCACTGAAATACAAACTTTAGAGTGATGAAAATCTTCACAAAAGTTTTATGCAGAGGCTAGTTCCTCCTGGGTCATCAAATTCAATCCATTTGTACATTAAAATTTTATCAATTAAAAAAACTATTATTTTTAAACTCATGTATTGTACTTGATTTGTGTTAGTTACTAATATTATCACTGTAAGTTTCTAAGTTACAAATTTACCCTCTACAGGTATAGAAAGCAAAAGCTAACTGCTGCCCTGAGGATCTCAGCTTAAACAGATGAGACAGATGGAGACGTGAAATGATTCACTCAGGACCACTGCGGAAACAGGAGGTCAGTCACAGATGAAGGTCTTTGAACTCTAGGCAGACTCAGGGAATTAGGCTGCCTTGGCTCCTCTGGGATCCTCTTTGCAGTGATGCTCTCCTTCAGCCGTTGTCCTGTTTATGCTTTCTCACTTAGCCAAATGGAAAATCTGATCACAGTATATAAAGTTTTAAACTTGAGTTTATATCAAGATAATAGAAATATCTGATGGTAAAAAAAAGAAGTTGCTTTCAGTATATCCTCTGTGTGTTTCAGAAAATGGAGCTCTGACAATGTTGTATGCTGTTTAAATCATGCACAGAGCCAAGACAAATGTAAATCTTTATTGGCATCTTTGCTTTCTTATCCTTTAGTATTTATTGCTAACATTTGATTTTTAAAAATAGTAAATGTATTTTCCAGTAGTATCCACACAGTAGTTGTGGAAAGCCTTGCACATATAAAAGAGAAAACATAAAAGATAAAGACACAATGGCCCCTGAAGATCTGAAAAGAGAAAAATTGGAATACGTTTTCAACCAGTCTGAGGCATTTTGTAAATCAGACACTTTTATTTGAATATACTATTGTTTAACAGCCAGTTTAAATTGGGACTAACATCCTGGTTCTGGACAACATGGCTTTTATTGGAAGTCCTTGCCACTTTAAAACATCTTTAAAACATTTTAAAAATAGAACTGTAAAAACCAGTACCAAACTTCAAAGTGAAGACATGTTGTGCCAGAATTATGAAGCTGGTGCTGGTTTTCACTGGTTGTAAAGCCTTGGGAGCGCCCTGCAGTCTGTCCCATGGCAACAAACTCCAGAAGTGCAGGCTGCTGACATGGGAGCACCCACCAAGAGAGGACACCTTTGGCACCTGGGCAGTGTGGTAGCTTGGACCCTTGTCCTCTAACTTTAATTGTTCACTCATGCCAGCTGGGGCCCAGCAGCATGGTCTGGCCTTAGGAATGTGATTGGGTTCTTGAGGCAAGATAGAGCATCATGTTAATGGCAAATCTGAGCAACAGGGACCTTTGAGTTGGTTTTGGTGCGCCTCGGCATATTGCGCAGGGGAAACTGAGAGCCACCTGTATGTGTTGCCCTTCATAAGAGGTTTTCTGTCAGAGAATGTTTGGTCTACACTGATAATTTTTTTAAAGTAGGGACAAAAGTTTTCTAGCATCTTTGTGTATGGCTGCAGGAGTGGATCAGTAGAGGAGTCTGTAACAGTGGTATAAGTTATTGTATGATGATGTTAAGAGAAATAGCCAAGGAGTAAAAAAGAAAACACCTAAACGCCTTCTTTTTTTTTCTTTTTCTTTTTTTTCCCTCCCTGTCACTGCTTAATATGTGATACTTCCCATGTGGTAAAGTGAAGAAGGAAACTCTGCTGGATTAAACTGGCAGTTCTCATCTGGACCTCCATGAGGCTGAGCAAGACTGCTCTGGATTTGGTGGAGGGTTAGACCCAGATGTTTCTCAAGTAAGCACTGGCATTTTGGCTATGGCATTCCAGCTGCATACTTCTCCACTTGACTTACACAGAGAGTACCTTAATTTATCTGTGGCTTAGCTCACAAGCTGCTGTTGCTACACCCCTCACTGGGACCACAGCAGAGTGAGTCTGCATATAGGGACCTTCCTTGCACACATTTACGAACTACTTGCACTACCATGTAGGAAGGTACTGTTGCAACACAGCCTGAGAAATAAGTTTGATATGAGTAGGCTACAACAACTGATTTCTTGCCACCTTCAAATAGGCAAAGATGTGGAAGGGATCTCATCAGTGACATATCTGCAGAATATTCACCTGGGAATAGGCTAATTGCACACTTGGTGCCACTGCAAACCCACCTATGCATAACTAAAATGAGCACATATCTGACAACTGCACTGAATTTTAAAAGAAATTTTAAAATACAGTGACTATAGAGCTTCAGAGCCTGACATATATTTGCTCAACACTGGAGATTTTATTTATTAGAGAGAAACTCTCTACTAAAGTTTTGGAGAATTAGGGACATGTTGCACTAAATGTTTAGTGGAACAGTTTCTGACAGAATGTGAATTCTTGACCATGTGCAGATTTTCCCTGGCTATAGCTTTGCCATGCACCCTTTCTGGTTTTACCATTGAATTACAAGAATTGCAGTTTCTGTTATGTATTGGAATCTTATTTTTTAAATCCAAAGGTTTCTGTTGGCATCATTTACATGAAAAGAAACTGCAGTGAATAAGTGGTTCCTGACATAACTGGGGTATTTGATACTTACACACGACCATCATTAATGTTTCAGATCCCTTTACAAAATTTAAATAAGGTGTCTGAGTAGCCTGCAGAGAGCTCTTATAGATATTTTTTCTTTAGCTGCCTTTTCTAAAGGAAGTCAGGATTGGTTACAGTTGAATTTCTTCTTATTTTTTATTTCCCAGCAGTGCTGTATTCATCTAAGATTTCTCTATCTGAACAGATTTAGAGTTTAGTTAGCTCTCATGCTGCTACTGTATTTCTGGAGAGCAGGTAACCGGCAGTGTCCAGGGAAGCTGCTGGTCTCCTCCAGATATGCTATGTAAAGTACTCTGAGAGGAAAGAGGACCCAGCTTTTCCCACACCAGAGGAGATTTGCTACTGATGGTGCTGACCACACATGCAGCCTCTCTCCCTTCCAGGCTCCCTAGCTTGCAGGCTGTTAGAGCTGAGTAGTGCTGCCACACACAGTGTATCTAAATCTTGGCAGGGGTTATGCAGTCTTGGAAGAGATTGCTGACTGCACACTTGGCAAAGAGCTCTTTTGGGAAGGAGAGTGAACCTCACCAGGTTCTTTACTGTTTTTTTTTTTGCTCCCACTTTGAATTACTGCAGTGTTCTCTATATAGGACTACTCTGGGAAGTGCTGTTGAACCTCTAGCTGATACAGGCAATTGCTGTCTGTCTGCTAAGTAGAGCATGATGAAGTCCATGATGTCCTCACACAGGACATCTAGCATGGAACAATGCACCCATTGCTGTGCCCACAGCTGTGCACAGCAAGGGGCATGTTGTGCAGGACTCTGTGCAAGTCCATGGTCATATGCTGGTGAGGAACTCCTCACAGCAGGTTGCTGGAGACAATGCTGCAGGTCTTGCTGATTGCTGTGCCAATATGAGTAGCTGTGGAACCAGGTGGGCAAAGAACCTACTTGAACAGTGAGGCAAAGAAATTGAAATGCTTTTTAATGGAGATTTAGCTGCCATTCTGGGTGTAAAGAACTTGGGATTTAGTTAGGATGTGCTTAAAGTAATGAAAATAATGAGAAAGGGCAGATAGGTGATTGTGCTTCTCTGTGTATTAGTAAGCTATACTATTATTTATTTCTTTCCAAGTTTCTTGCAACCCCATTTTACCCAGCTATTGGATTTCTTACAAGTGTCACAGCATGAATTCGGAAAAGCAGTGAGGACCTCAAGAGAGTGCCTAATCCGACCTTTTTCATGGAGGCTACATCAAGATGCTTGATTGCCTAGCTTGCCCTTCACAGTGGTGTTAGCGTGTAGATACTAGTTGCTGGGCTGCCTTACACACCTGTGGGTATACGCATTAAGACTCTCTATTGGTTACAAGCAAAGTGTAAAGGGCAGCAGGCCGAGCGAGGTGATGTGGGAAGGTCTCTGGAGTTGGTGTTTTTCATTCACATCTACTAATAAGTTGGGGCTAAACCCTCTAGTTTGAGGAAAAGGCTAACGGAGAATTTTACAGCTATAGACAAATTTCTAAAAGGATTTGGCTCATTAAGCATCAGCAATAAATTGCACAGGAATGCCTGAATATATTCTAAAAACAAATAAAGTGTGAGGTAAACACAGAGAAGGCTTTTCTTTCACTCAGAGGATAAGTAATTTTCTCATCTTTTGCTAAAGCTCTACAGGCAGGAGCTTTACTGGAGTTTAGCAAAGGTGTACAAATAGATGCATGTAAACATTACTTAGGCAACCATTTCATCTCAGGGAGGATTCACTGGCTTAGCAAGCTAAGGAGAGAAATTAATGTTTTCCTGGGATCTATGGGTGATCTTACGGATGATCGTAGTGCCCCCCATGACTCTGCTACCTGTATTTTGTGAAGGAAATAGTTAAGAGAAAAGCAATAGGGTTAAGATCATTCTGGTTGGTAAATATTCAGACTTGAAGTGGAACTAGGAATGATGGGTCTCGGTCTGTTCAGATTGCCTCTACCTTTTCTTCTTATGACACTCTGTATTATAAACTTAAATTATTACTGTATGGCAGGAATTTTACTTGCCTTCATTGAACTGAGTGAAATGTTAAAATTCTGCTCTGGTCAGTATCAGAGAAAATATTTGTTTGAAGAAGAAGTAGATTATCTGTATCTGTATATGAATCGTGACAATGCTATTAGTACTTTGAAGTGACTTACTGCCTTGCATGTAGTATCTCACATCAGCATGCTTCTTGTCTAGCAGCCTTGGAGACTGCCTTTCCAAGATGAAGTTCTAGAATGGTTCAATATCCTGCAAAATTATAAACCAGTAAGTTTTTGTAAGATATTAATGTTTGGACACTTTTACAGTTATTTGTTTGACAAGTTTGGGGAAAAGAGCAAATAATTCTTAACTCTCCTATTCACATTAATAATTTTAAAAAATATTAATTTTGGAGTTTAAATTACAGTATACTTAAATGAAATTATGTACACATCACCACTCATTTATGGACTGTTGATAAGAATTTAAAAATGCCCAAACTTAACTGTTACTAAATAAATCCAAACAATCAATCCTCACTCTTCCTGGCAACTTTACTGTACTTAATGGATTTCTGCAGCTGCATTGTGATGTTTACTTTATAAAGAAGGCATACTCTACATTCGTTTTACTTCATTCAGCTGAATTTTCTGTTGTTCTCAGAATAAGAAGGCACTACAGTTTGCATCAGTAAGCACCACATACATATAGACTGGATTTAATAATATATGAAGATAATCCTTCCGGCTTTAACATGTAATCTTAGAGATTGATTCAATTTTAACTATAGAACAGAATATTGCTAGTATAAACTTGGTCAAAAAAGTCTGGGCCTTGGAATTAAGATCAAAGTTATGCTCCCTCTGCAGGCAAATATACGTATAAATATGAATGATTTGTCTCAGCATCTTGGTTCCTTTTTCTATGAAGAGTTACAGCCCTCTATATAGTACTTTATTTGTTTCAGCAAGACTTTTTTGGATTGTTGCCCAGCACAGTTTGTTCTTACAGTAGGTCAAAATTAAAAGAATATGAAAGTGCCAAAACTGAATTGTACTGATTATTCTCTTTCGAGCTATATGATAGTTCCAAACCCAGACTTTTAATTCCTGGCATACTTATCCTATTGGGCTGGGTATGCTATACTAAGCCGCTAATTTATTTTTCAAGACTTAACTGGATGTTACCAACAAACAATTTTCTCTTATTTAGCTATTAAACTTTGAGAAATCTCCAGCTTAGAGAAACTTTGCATTTCCATAGTGGAGATCCTTACTTGGAGAAAGTATTTTCATAGCATTTGAGAGGCTCAGGTATGACATTACATAGTACATGAATTTAGGGATGTCTCTGTCTCCAGTGTTTAGATACCAGCACTCTCCTGTGAAAAGTCAGTTGCCTAAATATGGATATAAATCAATAATGATGGTAAACTGTTAAAACCTACAGCCTCCTGTGCAAGGGTCCCATATAAAAGCCTTCAGTAAAATACTTAAGCAAATTGTGGACAAGAAGAAAACCAGAGTGAACCATATCTGACAGCAGGGTTCAGTTCTTATGCAGACACAAGATAGATCCATGCTGCTTTTAAATTGTCCTTCATACACTGTTCAGGATTGAACTTAAGTACTGTGTACAGCAGCTATGAACTCAGCAATTGTGAACCTCTTCTTTAAATTGTTACCAAAAAAATAATAATAAAAAAAAAATCAAAGCAGAAGTGAAAACAGTAGCATCATTATTTCTTTGTTGTAGTATTTATCCCCACAGTTAGGCTCTCATTTTACTATCTAGTGTTCACACGAGTGAGAAGATGAGCACCTAAGGAACTTGAACGTGCACAAGTCCATGGGGCCTGATGAGATCCACCCACGGGTCCTGAGGGAACTGGCAAATGAAGTTGCCAAAACACTGTCCATTGTATTTGAAAGGTGATGGCAGACTGGTGAAGTTCCTGCTGACTGGAAAAAGGCAAATATAATACCTATCTTCAAGAAGGGAAAAAAGG
>VWZI01010139.1:14766-39766 GCA_013396835.1 Psilopogon haemacephalus
GACAAGGGAAGGGCAACTGACGTCATCTACCTGGACCTGAGTAAGGCCTTTGACTCTGTCCCACGTGACTGTATGTGTACATCTGTGCAGTTCTGGAGCCCCCACCACAAAAAGGAAGTGGAACTGTTGGAGAGAGTCCAGAGAAGGGTCACAAAGATGATCAGAGGGCTGGAGCACCTCTGCTATGAGGACAGGATGAGAGAGTTGGGACTTTTCAGCCTGGAGAAGAGAAGGCTTGGAGGAGACCTTATAGCCACCTTCCAGTATCTGAAGTGGCCTACAGGAAGGCTGGGGAGGGACTGTTCACAAGGTCTTGTAATGACAGGACGAGGGGGAATGGGTTCAAACTGGTGGAGGGGAGATTTAAATGGGATGTTAGGAGAAAGTTCTTCACAGTGAGGGTGATGAGACACTGGAACAGGTTGTCCAGGTAAGTTGTGGCTGCTCCCTCCCTGGAGGTGTTCAAGGCCAGGCTGGATGAGGGCTTGAGTGTCCTGTTCTAGTGGGAGGTGTCCCTGCCTATGGTGGGGGGGTTGGAACAGGATAATCTTTGAGGTCTCTTCCAACCTAAACCATTCTATGATTCTATGATTCTGTGATGTAGCCCTTATCTATGACAGGTTCAGGCCAAACCAAAAAAGGCTGGTTAAGGAAAGGCTTATTCTTATGCCCTTCATTCTCTTATTTTTGCTCTTTTTTTTTTTTTTTAAATGATAGAAACTTGCTAGGGCTGATGGCCATGACTTGCCAGCTGGGCAAAGCATGACACAACTGATGATGAAAAATATTAAAAACTGAGACCTGATGCAGAGTAACGACAGGATGTAGTCATTTTTGGGCTTTATGAAATGGTGAGAAAACAAGGAAATAAATCAACAAGGAGAAAAAGGTGTAACTCAAGGGCTAAAAATCAGAATATTTAAAAATAGAGTATCACATCCACACAGAGTGGCACCTTTCCAGTTTGTTCTTTGTTCTGCTTTTTCTGTGCTTTTAGAGAAGAGTACTTTGTGCTAACTGTTGTTGATGATGTGACAAAACCCCAAATTTTTGCATTTGTTTTGGAGCCTGTTTGGTGAATGATATTGAAATTAGTGAGGTTTGTGCAGGTCACTATTCTCAGATAATTAGTTCTGGAGTTAAGCCAGCTAAAAGTGAACTCGTCTTTCTCTTAAAGAAAGAGAACAGTGATGCATGATGAAGGAAGGAGAGGTCTGGTGATTTGTGTTCTACTGCTTATTTCTGAAAATTTTGGATGTGTCACATAAAAAAAAAAAGAACCCAAGTCAGACCCTGGCATATGAAGGAAGAGCACAGTGAACGTTTTCACTGCAGTAGGATACTGATGCTCCCATTAAACGTGGGACTGAAAGAAATAAATGGATAAGAGAAAACTAGAGCCCAAATTAGATAAAAACATGGGAAGTCTTCTTTCAGCTTAACAGCATCCAAAATTTTTAACAATATTATAAGCAGAACTAAGATACAAAGTGACAATGATTTATTTCCCAAGATCTAGTGTAGCAGCAATAGTCTATATGGGATAGCTTCCATGCTACTTCCACTTCTGCTCTCACCTGCAGGTGCCTCTTGCAGAGGCAGGTAGAGTCAAATAATCCTCCAGATTTTTCTCAGCAGAAATATATTCCAAGTACATTCAAAGGGCTGAAGAGCAGAGTGGTTCTGCCTGTCTTTAGTATTGTCTTTCATTACAAAGCAGGATGTTCTTTTAATCCTGTAGCAAACCCAGCATTGTTGCAGATCAAAGGGCATCATCTGCTCAGTGCAGAAAGGAAAAAGAGGCAGTGGCTGAGTGGTTGTCAAAGGGTAAAAATCTGAACTCTTGTATCTAGATAAAAAACGAGATTTGCAGATTAGCCTGAGTGAGGTCTTCAGGGCTGGGCCCCTTGGGAAATGCACATTGACGACTGCTGTCTCTTACACTTGATTGTTGAGCAAGACCAACACTTGTGCTGTAGTTTTAAATTGAATTACAGTGGGGCTACATCATAGGCCTTCCCCCCACCCCCACCCCCCCAAAAAAAAGAAGCATCTGTGATTTTAGGCATCTGAGCTAGTTTTGACTCTGTTTTCATAATTACTCTTTAATGCCATTGACTTTGTATTGATTTGTATGTATTAAGGATCCAAGGAGCTTTCAGGAGTCTCCAGGTAGATTGTCCAAAAATGGTTTTCCAAAAACGGTTTTCCGAAACAAGATGGATTTTTCTGAAAGCACTGACCACAGTGTTTAACAGCAACTAAGAAGAGAATCTCTGTGAGTTTTCTGCTCCATAGAGAACTGCTTCACAAAATTGTCCTTAGATACTTGTACAGAACTAAATTAAAAACTCTAGAATGTCCATTAGATACAGTGGATCAAGAATATGCACATAAAGCCATCTATTGCTGAACTAGAAAAGTCTGTTAGTGACAAACTTAAAGTTTTTGTTACTATCAGTAATGACATAGCATATGCTGTAAGAATATTTTTCCTGTTATGGATAATTTCATTATACTAATTGACATCTCAGGAAAAAGAAAAAAAAAAAACAAAACAAAAAAACAGTGTAACAGAGGTTCTGTCACCTATGGACCCTTATGGGGTTCTGTTATTTCCCATGAAAACCTAAAAAAGATGTTACAGGGGAAAATGGATTCTAGTAGAAAATAATAAATGACTGCTCACTACCGTAAGCAGATGAAGGAGCATTTAATGCATCTTTGCTGCATACTTCAGAGCTTCTGTTCCATTGAAACACTGTTCAGCTGTCATGCGCTGGACTTTCTTTAAGTTGCTGTCTTCTTACTGAAAACTAGTGGCTCATGACTAGATACTTGATCAGGCCACTGTGGATTTTTTGCTTCTAATATTTCTGTTATGTTGCAACAATCATTTCTTGGTAGCCTGATGGTGACCTTGGGATAATCACCTTTGTTAGTTAATTACTTCAGGGAGTAAAAGTGGGATCAGATCGTTTGTGAGTGATTAGTGGGTCTGGAAATGCGAGGAGGCTGCTTGCTTTGTTCACTTGTGTAGTACAGAGGTGTGCAAGTGGACTGTTTGCTCTTTTGCTCCCCTATCACCTACTAAACTGTTTGATGTTGCTGTAGTAAACAAGGTGACTTTGAAATCAGAGTGATGGGTGCTTCGCTTGCTGTTGTGAATATGTAGTCAGTCATATGTATGAGTAGTTGTACTTGCAAAGTCGTAGTGGCAAGTCATTGTGATGAGTACATTAAAAGATGGAATGTGATGCATCAGAAATCTATGTATGCATCTCAGATCACCACACGGTTATCAGTAGAGCCTGTTCAGGAGGCTACAACATATATTTGACCCTGCCAGAGCTTTATTGAATTAGAGCTTCTTTTAATTTTTTGCAAGTACTAATGGATCTCGATCTGACAAATTTTGCCTCGCATGTGGGTCCATACAGAATGCTCTTCCAGAGTGTCTGCCAATGCAGTGCCATATGCTATTTTTTACATTCTCAATTATAGTATGGTTAATGTATCAGCAGTACTTCTGCTGCATTAATAAACAGCATTAATTTCTGTATGATCTGTATCAATTTGGTTCTGAATACACAAATATGTGAGTTTAAAAGCCAATTTCTACCCTATTTCCAAGTAAAATATCCAATAGAAAGTCAACAATTAGGCATGTCAGTATGCATATTTAGTTCCAAATATGGGACAGCTGATGTCATTAAGAGTTACAAATGTTCTTTGCATATAATCAGCCTTGTGCTCAGGCCCTAATATTTCATAGACTTGGCTATGTTTTGAATCAACGGAAATATTCATATATGAGAAGTTAAACAAATGCATAAATGTCTTTCATAGGATTGGGAAGTAATTAAATGGAACATTAAAAAACACCATTATGATCTTATCTAATCTAAAAGGATGTAGTATTAATGCTTCATATTTCAGTTGGTTGTACAAGTACTACTTTCACCAACACTCACTTCAGTATATTAAAACATGGATATTTTCAAGAAAAATAATCAGAGACTGGTTGAATAGATCTCGAATTTTTTGCTATCAGTATTAAAATACACTGTTAGCGTATTAATTTCCATCTAAGTGAACAGTGGCAATATGCTACTGTTTCAGAGTGTATAAGCTTGGTGTTGGATTCTTTCTTCAGAGGTCAGGAACCATTTTCTTGTTACTGTACTGAACAAAAAATGTGTCTAAAAAAAAAAGAAAGGCAGCTTTGCTTGTTGTATTTTGTAATGTCACCAGTGTTAAGATGCTGGTATTCGTTCTGAAGAGCAGAGCATTCAATGAGCTGCAAAGGAGGCCTAGGGAAGATGGCTGAAGTTGCCCTGCCATGCTACTCTATTTGGAAGAGCAACATTATTTTATCCCTTTCGTCAGTTGCTCATATGATTTTTTTTCCCACCTCTCTGAAACTTATGAATAACGTTTATTCCCATTTTGAATAGTATATGATCTTTAAATTTATATAGTAATATATTTAATCAGTCTTGTTATCTTCTATGTAAGGGGGTCATAATAAGATATCTTTTAAATAGTTACTAGCTGGGTTCATGAACAGGTACTTTGAGGATGCGACTACTTAAGTCTGGTAAGTGTCAAAGATTAGCCACTGAAAAAGCCTAAAGGATAAAAAGGATAGCTTTTTAGTTTTATTGGTTCCAAGCAATCTCTTTATATTTTCTGTTTTGTTTTGTTTGCACAAAATAGGTGGTGCTAATTCAAAGTGATCTAGCTGAAGGTGTGTCCTGGTAATGGAAATACTTATGCATTAACAATACGAGCACAGCTGCTTTTCTGCTACTGACTGGGTATGTCAGAAATACGATCTTACATTTATACAGTTAACAATGGGATGAAATTTCTTTTAAGTGTTCTGTATCCCAGCTGATGATCGCAGATGTTACTACACAATAACTGCTGCTGAATGACACATTTACACTTGTTGAAATTAATCCTCTTTTTAGCTTAAGAACTATTCCATTTGTATCTGCATTCCTGATGCTGGCATCTATTCACAAGGTCTTGTAATGACAGGACGAGGGGGAATGGGTTCAAATTGGTGGAGGGGAGATTTGAACGGGATGTTAGGAAGAAATTCTTCACAGTGAGGGTGGTGAGGCACTGGAACAGGTTGCCCAGGGAGGTTGTGTCTGCTCCCTCCCTGGATGTGTTCAAGGCCAGGCTCGATGAGGTCTTGAGTGACCTGATCTAGTGAGAGGTGTCCCTGCCTATGGCAGGGGGTTGGAACTGGATGATCTTTAAGGTCTCTTCCAACCTAAACCATTCTATGATTCTATGATTGTTTTATGACTTTTGTAAATCCTGTAATAAGCTGTAGTTGTTAAAACACAGTGTTCAAGATGCAGCTAAGATATTGTGTGCTCTATCCTCCTGAAAATACATTATTTCAGATAGAGTATTGTAACTCTTATGACAAAATCTCACCCTAAAGTAAATATTCCACCCTTACTATTCCATGACAGTTGATGATGAGCCCAGGCTTATTGAATGCTGACCAGAAATAGGATTGTTCTGAGACTACCCAATAAACAAATATTTTTTCCTGAGAGATGCCAGTGCTATGGAAGTGGCTAAAAATCTATTCTCTTGATCAGCATTAAATTTTGTTTTCAGTATCAACATAGTGGGCTTCAATAATGTATCTAACAATTTTTTCAACTGTTTCTTATTTCAAGTAATAATTTTTATGTTGACTAAGTTTTTAATAAGAATTTTAAACTTAAATTCAATGGATCAGACCTGAAAAAATAATGTAAAAGTTTTTCAGAAGTGTTGATACGGCAGAAATAGCTAGAACAAAAATTTCCAGCTGACATAAATTTATTTATTTTTCAGAATCTGAAAAACATAAATAAGATGCAATACAAACAATCTCCAGCTACCATTCCTACTCAGTAACTGCATTTAACATTACTGTAAATACTAATTTGATGATGCTCAGTATGAGCAACCCAAGAACAAATCCTACGAGGTGAGGAGAACAAATATTTAGTGTTCTTGTACCTTTAAGTATTGTTTGCACAAATGGGAATATATCCTGAATTGATTTGTGTTTCTGTTGTTGACAAAACCTGCTATTTCCATTAGAAAATGATGGGTCTTCAGAACACATTTTTGTTTTTTTTTTTAATAGCAATTTTCCACTTTGAGTAAATGTCAACAAGATTTTTCATGTGTCAAATGGGATTTTTCTTCAGATCGAGAGGAATTAACAACATTATGAATAGGAGGACCATTTAGAGGGCTAGAAAGGTATCAATTCATGTCTTGCTTCACTTGGCTCTGCTTTGGGCTCTGTTTTAATGTTGAATAGAGATTAGTTTTGAAATCTCTATGTTTTTCACAAAACACAATTGTTTTCCAAATCTCTCTAGGTTTGAGGGCTCCAAGTAAGTGCAAAAGGTATTCTCAAGCTTATAAGACAGGATTGAATGTGTTTATTGATGCCCTTGAGAATAACATTGTGTAGCAAGGATTGATAAAGTGAATAATCAAAACACAGAAACATTTGAATGCATATCTAAATGCTGTGTGTGTATGTGTCCTGAGTCTGGGTTTGATTGTAAGTATTGTAAACTGACTAATTTTAATTGAAATTTAAAGTTGATTGAATTCCACCGTGAAGACACCAACATTCATACTGATTCATTACCTGATCTGAATTTTCTGATAAAATTTACTAACATGCACACCCGGAGGATTTATCCTGGATGATGTTCATGTCATTAACAGGAACTATGACTGGCAACATGCACATAATGTCAGCCCACAGAAAAAGAAAACAATCAACTATTCTAAACACTGCAGTTTTGCTTAAGAAAACATTTATTTTTAAAAAACTTATCACCTTACAACCAGTATAATAGCCAGAAAGCAACACAATGGAAGTTTTTGTTGAGCAGAGCATGCTTGCTTCAAGAAGCTAGTGTGCTAACAGAGGCACACATCAAGTGAAGTTAACATACTGGGTGAATTATGTGTCCCATCACACCAATGACTGCAGAGTCATAAAACCACCCTAAGTGTTCTAGTTACAATCAATTACATCATGCTTTAATCACATTTTAATGATGTATTAACCAAGATTTCAACAGCAATTAGTTTAATGGGCGTTTGCTTTTAAAAAACTATTTTAACTGAGACTGTGTCCAGTAAGATTAAAAACAAAAAATAAACCATTGACTGTGACCTCTTTCTTCTCCAGTAATTTTGTGCGATGAGACGGTAGAGAGAGATTTTTCCATTACTAATCATTCATGACTCTTAAGTAGTAATGTGTGAGATTTTCTCGTCATCTGGAAAGATTCCTCAAAATCTATCATACTACATTGAAAATACCTAATGCATCTCCTATCCATTAGGGAAGAAGGTATTGCACTGCAAATATAGGCAAAGATAAGAGAGAAACACAAAGTAAAACTATTAGTAATATAATTTTTTAATGAGGGGTTTTAGAAAAGTTCTGTATGTGCCCATAATATTGGCACGTATTTTCCGTGTAGAAAACTGACAAACGCTTCTGAGAATCCATCTGCCTTTAAAACACTCCCAAGAATATTAACAGATAAAGAAAAGAGATTTCACAGCGAAACCCACATAAAAACCCATATTAGGAATGATACCAAACTTAAAGAATGTTGTAAAATGAGCATGGAAAAATGTACAAAATGAATTCATGCCCATTTACATGCTTTCAGTCAGGCTACCAGATAACAAAGCCTCTGTCTTTGTGTTAACACTGCAGATTAGGTCAAGTTTTTACCCCTCTGAGCTCTTTTCCTGTAAATGACGGGTTTTGATGTGAAACAAGCAACATGTCAAAGCAAGTTGAAAGATGTAGGCATTTTATGCCATGTCACAATGACAGGCCGGTGAATATTTGGGCCATTAGGGGCTTATTAGTGAATAAATGACCAGATGGTTCAGTGATGCACAGAGATGGACAGAACTGGATGCTACTAATCAGCACTGTCTGTACTTGATGTCAAATCACATGACACAGTAACCCATGGATACCGAATAAAAGTTACCATTAGCAAGTCAATTTGATATCTGTGTGGTGTAAACAGACTTAAAACTGCACTTCAGAGCTGCCTGTTGTTAAGAAGAAATAATGGTAGAGTATTTAAACAAACACACTCTACTCTTATCAAGTTATGATAAATATAAATAGAATTTCAGTTCTCAATACCTCATTTTTATTCTGAGGAGACTGTGGCAGTACATTTACATATTAGACTATCTCCGCAGACAAAAAGGCTGAATGGGAAATTCTATAAAAGAGAAACAGGAGACACTTTCTTTGAATGCCATAGTTAGCAACGTCAAGTGATGCTTTGTTTGTGCATCTGACACAGGAATGCAAACTTTGACTGTTTTCTAGGGGGAGGCTGTTTGCATTTTGGTATATTCTTGCTTTGAGTCTTTACTGGTGCTGCTATATGGTTACTTGCAACTACCTTATTTTTTTCCTATGGGTTTTTGAAAATTTAACTGAGAAACCCTTGTTAGAAAGTAATTTCCAAAGCATTGCATCAGAGTAGGAGCTTTGAGTGTTCAGTAAAGACCAGATCCTGCTCCAGGAGCTGCTCCTGAACCCCAGTGTCAGTCTGAACACTGGGAGCAAGCCAAGGCTGAGATGAGGGAAACCTTCGCTGCTGCACTAAATGTCTGTGAGCTTTAACTAAAAGGAACTTTGCCATGAATTTGGTGAAAGGGTATTTGCAGGGGCATATCCTCATCTCTGAGCCCATGGCAAACGTATCAATAATGAACTTTCTTCAGGCAGAAATATATGCATATTTGAGTCATGCTTTACCTCTCTATTATAGCTCTTCATAGCAAATGAGAACAAACACAGTGTTACGATCAATGATTTTTAATGATGTACTAATGTAATTTATACACTGGTTTGAAATGCTGAAGAAAACTTGAATTTTTCAATCTGAAGAATCAGATGTAAATGTATGTTACCCCTTTTCCATGGGAATGATGATATTAATATGCAAATGATACATAGTGGATAAATAATGTAATTATATTTTTCAGTGTTTCTAGACATGGCTAACCATGAGTTTCCATTGATCCTGATTTTTTTTAACTTTTGACATCCATAGTGGAAAGAATGCAGGAAGAATTTTATGGTGTGAGTGTTCATGGAAACAGAAATAGCCACAGTTCCTGTGATTAAATAAGAAATCAGGTAAGAAGTAAGCAAATCCAAGAAAAGAATCACTATTTTGTGAGCAGTCAAAACTACACTTGTGTTTTGAACATACTACAAACTTGGATTAGTAAACTCTGGTCTATTTCACCTGTTTTAAAATATCTGTTTTAGCATGAATGTATTTTCACACAGAAGACAAAAAGATAATAAAATAGTATCCTTTGGGAACATAACACCAGCTGCTGCTTATACTTATATATATATATATATATATATATNTCACCAGCAGTTGCTAACAACAATGTACTGGATTTGTCCTCCATCTCAGGAAACCCCTACATGGTTAGTGACTGCTAGCTAAGAAGAACTTTTAGGTTGGTCTTACTCCTTTCACTTTTTCCTAAATATCCTCCAGTGATCATTGTCTTTTATATACATATACATATATATATAAAATTAAATTGATAAATATTATCTATTTATATATTTTTTAACTCCCCATTGATGCCATTTTTTAATCCCTCTAAGTGCATTACATTGTATTTTCCATGCTCTTTGATACTAGACCCAGAAATGAGACATGCAAGTTTTTGTCAAAGTCTGAGAAATGCAGTGGTTTACCCTGAAGGTTCACCTGGCTATCCTTGAAACTTCAGACTGCATTTTAGTTTGAGCTAAATTTTGAGTGAAGATGGATACCTTCATTGATCTAAATAGAATTCATTACAATCTTGTTAATTTCAGTGCAAGCCGAATTAAAGTTTATGCTCTTCTTTTAATAAAATAAATCAAAGTTGAATCCTGTTGTTAGGAGACTACAAAGATTGAAAGAGAAGCATCACACAAACTCATGCGAATGCTTCTTTAACAACATTCATTTATTTCCTGAAGATTTTATTTCAAACATACATCTGATGCACTGCTCAGCAGATTCTCCTTCTAGTAGCTTTCCTATTCCTCTTGTAGTATCTTTCCTATTGTAGTTGTGTTACTGCTTTCTACCAATGTTTTTCTCTGGGCTTGCATGGCACACCTGGCTATGAATTGGCTGCCCAATATAATTCTTCATGTATGTCAAGACACATAGATGGTGTGTTTTTTCTCAAAATAAAGATGTCATCAACAGAAAATATTATGACAATTTACTCCAAAAGAAATGCAGGTTTCTAAGAGCATTAATACCTTTTAAAAAAGAAAAAAATGGGCTTTGATGGGAAAATCTTTCTGCATTGTTGTATGTATTATTCGCATGGCCATTATAAACAGTTTTGAGAAAAAGTGTGAAATAATTGTGGTCACTGGCTGTCATGCCAGATAATGGTTGATCAGTGTTGCTCAGTGGAAATGGTCAAGACCCCTTAGCCAAACTCAGGTGAAATACTGCAAAAATCTGGATGTCTACAGTCTCACTGCAAAATGTAGGTATCTCACAAAAGTATGTAAGAGAGGATTCATGTGTGTGTACACGCAAATAAGATGGATGCTTTCCTCCGATGTTTTTTGGGTCTGAAGGTGTATGTTGGTATTTTATTGCTGGCTGGAGTGCTTAGAGTCTCTGAGAGAAACTTGCCCTCTCCTGCTTTGTGATGCCAGCTTTCTACCTTCCCTGTGTAGTTCAGATGGAGATCTGTTCTGTGGCTTGGTGGACACTGGCAAGAATGCTGTGGTGACATGGAGGACACTGGGTGCAAGAGCCCAGATTTTGCCAGGCCTTTGGGTGAAGACTTCATGCTGTCTTTCAGTTTTTTTAATTCAAACAAATCTAAGGTAAAACACATGAAGAAGCATCTAATTCTAAACAAATAAACATCTAAAACAACCAACAACCCAAACCAAACAAACAACCTCACAAAACCCCCACACCAAACAACCAAAAAAAACACTTGAAAGCTTAGTTTACAAATGCTAATGAAAGGTAGAAGTATAAAAAAAAAAAAAATCTCAAACCAAACCACATTTAGATCAGGTTACACTAAGATTACACCTGATAGCTCATCCTTGTCTCTGTGAGATTAGAATACCTACTGCATGGACATAGATGAAGTTCAGCTCGATATAATTTCCTGTAGAGCTATTTTGCTCAGTGACAACTATCTTAAAGAAGGAGCTCTGTGAGCAATTTAGTTGGAGTGAATGTGAATTCCACCATCTGGCTGCTGAGAGAAGGGGGAGAAGGAAGATAAGAAACTATCTGAGACCTCCTGAGGGCCCAGCACTAAGAAGGGAGCCTGTGAAAGTCCATAGAAACAGGAAGCCACTCACAAAGTAGTCAGATGAAACTTTTAGTGATTATTTAGTAATCTCTAATTAGCATATTTTGGAGGACAAATCTCATTAAATACTAACAGCTTTAGAGAAAGATTACAAAGAATGGCTTAAGTACATGTGTTATGTTCTGAGTCTCAGTGGACAGGGAGGAAAGTTTACCTGCACATTTAGTGCCCAGTTCTGATTGTGTTACATTCAGTTGGAGTTTTGGCATTGCCTTCTGTGTAAAAACCTGAGCCTGTATTTATCACATTACATTGAATAATTGCAACATGCCTGCAGAATGACAATGAAAGTGACCTACTGCCTCTGGTGGCTTTGTTGTAAGTTTTCTGAGGATGCAGTAGCTTCATATAAGATGCTTCTTATTTACTAATTAATTTCCCTGTATTCATATATATGAATAGCTCTTTTGCAGTGGTTTCCTAGCAATTCGATTCTGATATGCATCCTTTGTTTTTGGTGACAGGATGTGTGGGTGACTGGGTGTGCATGACCATAGGCTTTCCTGTCATCAAATGCTGGGATAATTTTCCTGATTACCTGTTCTTTTAGCAAATTAATTTGATAAAGTCTCCTATTTGTGTTATACCATTAGAGGTTTGGGATTTGAGTCAAGCTCCTATCAGAAGAGCAAAGCAGGTGATCATTACATCTCTATTCCATATTCTAGTTCATTCTTATGAAGTTTATAAAGCAAGATTTTAAAACCTTTTTTATAAAAAAAAAGTTGACTTAACTCTGCCTTGACAGAAAGGGTTGGTGTTACTAATCTAATGTTTTTCTTGTAACCACTAAGTTTTAGTCATGAAATTATTTCAGTATGAAAATATGCAAGTATATATGTGTGTGATTTTTGTAAATGTGCTTATGTGCATTAGTTAAACTGAATATAGGAAGCTGTGTTTGGTTTGTGTGGCAAAGTTTTGGTAGTGGGGTGGCTACAGGGGTCGCTTCTGTGAGAAGCTGCTAGAAGCTTTTCTTATGTCTGATGAAGTCAGTGCCATTGGGCTTGCCACTGGCCAAAGCTGAGCCTATTAGTGATGGTGGTAGCACCTCCGTGAAAATACATTTTTAGGATGAGGAGAAAAGCCTCTGTGGATTGGCAGCCTGATAGAGGAGTGAGAATATATGAAACAACTCAAATTTTACCTCAAATCTAGTCTGGTCTGCCCATGAATGGTCTCTCCCTGTTCTTAACTTGCCCCATAAGCCTTTTGACACAAATCTACCTCCTGTCCCGCTGAGAAGGGAGAGTGATAGAGTGGCTTTCGTGGGCACCTGGTGTCTAGCTAGGACCATCCCACCATTAAAACACAATGCTGTCTGGGCGTATCTGAAAAGCACTCTAAGAAACTGCTCTGACAAGGAAGCTTTTTTTCTCATTATTTACTGAAAATTAAAACCCTAACAATCTTCTCAGAACTCCATTTGTCATTTCTACTTACGCCCTGACTAAAGTCAGAGGACCAGTGTTCCCCAGTGCTGGAAATGGTGATGCCCAGCTTGTGGTGTTAGTGATGATAGCTGAGGAAACAGGAAGAAATCCTGCTGGTTCCTCATGCTGGGCCTGATGGAGCAGCATTCATGCTTTCAGCAGTTTAAATTATTCAACTATTCAAATAAAGTTCCTAACTTCAGGTGCTAAGTCTCTGTACCACCGAGTGATGTAGGTTTGTATATTCTTGCAAAAGACATCCCACAACTGAGTGAAAGAGTGGAAGCATTTTGAGAGGAATGAGCAGACTTCATGTTCCCAGACTCCCAGGGTGAGAGATACTTCAGTTACAGATCACCTTGAAGCTTCATGATGCCTCATACAAGTGCGCTTCAGTAGCATTTTCTGATATTGCTGTGTTTCATATTTTCCAAACTCATGTTAATTTTGACCCAGGGGACAAAAGCAGATACCTAAAAACACACATTTTACAGGGAAAAGGGAAAAAAAAAAAAAATAGCTATTTAAAAGAGCACATGAGCAAACAGAGATCCCTATTTTCTCTTAAATTAATTTTCTTATCAAATGACCAGGAATTATCAAGAAGCAGGTCTAACTATGGAAAGATGTGATGTTCCTTTTCTCAATTTTGTTGGGCAAAAAGGCAAGGTACAAGTGAAACATATCCCTAAGAGGAGTAAAGGAACCTGGAAATCTCTTTTTACAACCTCATGCAGGTAAGAATCCAAAGCACTTATAAAACAGATGTCATAATTTTCCTAATATTTCTTATTCACTTTGGAGTTGACTCAGCCTGACAAGTTCTTAGTCATAAGCTGGTGAAGGAGAGGAGTGCTGAAGAGACACTCATCTTGCATGAGAAACAGAGGAGAGGGATCTTTTTTCGTCTCTATTAAGAGCAAAGATGCTGTGGCAGTGCCCTTTCTGAGTTGAGATCTAACCCTGAAGCAGTGCATTTGGCCTTGGGGTAGACAGCTTAGTGCAGGGGAGGGGCATAAGGGCTTATTCAGCTCTTTGTACAAACTTTCCATCCAAATAAAAAGCAACAGACTGTTGTGGAAAGTCTGGAATATTAGATGCAACGTAATTGTTTCCTTCAAGCATAGCAGCTCTTGAAGCAATAAGGCTCCTCCCTGTTCACTCAACCTTTTACTTAAGGCGGGAGAGCTGCAACATAAAGTAAGATTGCTTTACACCTTTGCTAGAGTGTTGCTTTCAGCAGGCACATATAGAAAATCTTCACTTGCCTCAATACTTCATAAATGTATCAAACACATTAAAATATTTAGGCTATAATAATATGTTTTAATTTCTCTGTATTTGGCTGTACATTTCCAATGTTCAATACCCATAATTTTTTTTAAACTGCAGTTTTGGTGTGGAGGTAGCACTGATATTTTTAAATAGTTCCATAGTTTATAATAGATTTTAGTATTTTTTGCAAATTAAAAAAAAAAAGTCAGTCTTCATTTTATACAATATGATTTCTTTTAAATCCAAATAAATATTACTCTGCATTAAATCTTATGCAATTCCAATATTATTTTCATTGACGATGTGGTTGGATAAAGGATAATGAGTAGTACTATGATTTCTCTTAAATACAAATAAATATTACTCTGCATTAAATCTTATGCAATTCTAGTATTATTTTCACTGATTATGAGGTTGGGTCAAGGATAATGAGTAGTATTATGTCCAAAAAGTATCTTAAAATTCCAATTTATGGTGAGTGAGGCACTTAGCTGTAGGATGGATGTTCGATGTAATAAATATCCTTAAGTGATGATCTATCAAGAAATACATTAAGTCTAAAAAACCACCATATATCTAGTGGTAACTCAATTATATTTAAGAACAGATATCTTCAGATTTAAGAAAAACATAAAATTTGGTTTTCTTATCCAAAGAGACACTTTTTGTCTGACTGTAAGAGAGATCCTTTTATTATTTTTCCCAGCTGATGATGTCACATAGCTACTTCTGTTGGCAAATAAGCTTCCCTACAAGCTGACTATACCACCCCATCTGTAAAAAATCTAGACTGCTTCTAGGTGCAAAAAATAGTTTCTGACTGGGACAAAATGAGGGGAAGAAAAACTCCATCCCTTCCAGCAGTGATGATGATGGGAACGTGGAATATGACAGAAAAGTGATTGAATTTTATTTCCTGTTAAGGTGCAAGGTATGACCTCTTTGCATGAAGAGTCTGTATATTGTTCCACTTGCATAAAAACTCATGCTTATAATTCAGCAGAATGTGTAGAAATTATGCTACTGCGTCTTGGAAAGATGAATCTATGCAACGCTGTGTATGCACACACCCTGTTTGAAGTATATAACTTTGTTCAAAGCACTCTGGAGACCCCAGTCTTTGAACAGGGAGCCAATCTTCATTCACAGATGTACAACCTTCATCTACCTACTATCAAAATACGTGGGGAAAAAGGCAAGATGCTGCCAGTGCCAGGGTACTGTTGCAGAACAGAGTCATGCACCTTGTCCATGACCCTGCATAGCTTGCTTTTTGCTTTACTGCCATGACTGAAAAAGGCCAAATAAATGTTGGGAATTAAAATGTGTCAAAAAGGAATGCATAGTTTTGCTGTACAGCTGGTAGGATTCTTCTCCTATAATGACTCCTGTTTTGTCTTACAGTCAGCTGGACATGAGCAAGTTCTCACAGGAAGTCCTTCATGGTTTATTTTTATTATCATAAAATAATTAGCTGTTATCAAAATTATTTTAACGTTATATTTTGGGAAAATATGCATCAATCTGTGGGAGGGCAGTGGAATTGAAAAACAGCAAAGATCTATAAGGTAACGGGGAAAAACAATCTTGTACTGACACACACACTCCCACATACTCCCCTTTCACAGACCCATTTTTCCAAGAAAAAACATAGAATCATTATTAAATTCAGAGGGATTTTTAGACTGAGCTTTAGAATCCCATGGTATGTGTGAAATAATCTGCCAACTAAAAGCTATGGGCTGGTCAGCTGACCCCTGCTACTCTGATACTCTCCTGTGTGTAGTAGTATTTGATTCATATGCACTTATTTCTGTGTTCATCTTCAAAATAATCACTTCATTCTAGATAAATGTATTCAGTAGTATGACTACTCCATCCATCATATTAGGTGGGGTTGTGCAGCTGAATGCAGCTCTATTCCAAATAATGATGGTCTCTAATATTTTCCTGAAAATATGGGTAATTTATTATGGTAGGCTAATTATGCCCAATACAGCTGCAGGCTGACATTTATTGCAAGAGGTAGGCTGGCGGGAGCCAGGAGGCACTGCTTTGTCACTGGAGCGGTTTCTGGGAAAGGACTTAGCTGCTTGTCCAGCATATCTGCCAGAGCTTCGGGAAATGTTTCCCTCCCTGCAGTGTGCTGGATGCACTTGTTTCTTCTCTGTTTTGGAAAGGATTTGTGGCTGCCCATACCTTTCATTGGTTTGGGATCACAAAAACTCCTTCTCTCTCCACACCAGCTCCTGGGCAGGAGAAGCACAGTTGCGTTCTTTCAATAACAGACACCTTTCCACCTAGAGCAGCCTCAACATTCTGCATTTCTGGAGGATAGATCCCTTGTTTTCTTCTCCAAGCATCGACTTCCAATGATTTCTCCTCCCCATCTGTGAATGCACAGAAAGAGGATGCAAAGCAGTAAAATCCTGGTTTACAACCATCTGCTTCTCACCAGGGACAAATACAGCTTTCTCTGTCTGCCCAAGAAAACTCAGACACAGAAACTTTCTTCAAAATGTGATTTCTCAGGCTGAAAGAAGAAATGCCACACAATCTTTCTGTTCTAATTTACCCTTTCTTCTGGATGCTTCTCTCTTCCATTGATGCTCTTTGCTCGGAAATTAATAGATGAGAAAAAACTTTAACTGATGCAATATGGTTTTGTTCACATTGGGAATTACTCCAGGATAGCTTTACTTATAAATGACAGGATTTTGTTGACTTGAGTGAGGATGAACACTGCATTTATATTTTATCTACGTATAAAATAGCTCAATTCACCCAATTCTTCTTTAAATTCCAGTTTTATGATGTTTACACTTCCCTTTTTGTGTCTTGTCACTGTGCCCAATGTATTGCTAAGAACTTTACCAGAGCCTTCACATAATTTCGAAAACTTCTTTTAGGTCATATCTGTGGCTGTTGTTTTCCAGGGAGAATAACTCAAGCCCCTTAACCTTTTCTTACAACTTAGATTTTAGAGACCTGATATTATCTTTGTTGCCCTACAGTACATCTTCTGCAAGGCAGTATTTTGCTTCCTGTATCATGGTGTTCAGCCCTGCAAAGAGGTCCTGGCAAGGTCCATACAGGTTACAGCTATTAAAGATCTTCATATATGGAAAGTGTATCACCTCTTGTTTACTGCTTTATCCCCTTGCTAATACTACTTGATGTTGTTTGCCTCTCTGCCTGCTGCTGTGCACTAGGTTGATGGTTTCAGTGATTTTTCTACAATAACTCCCCAAACACTTCAGTTGTGCTTCACCTGGGGAGGGACATGGCCATTTTACCACCAGGGAATCCATACTGGGTATTCCTGCAGAAGAGGAAAAACGTATCAGTCAAAGAGCTTTATGAAAATACTGTTGTTAGTGAAAGCAATCACTGCAGAACATGTAATGATTCCGGACTACGAAATTATATCCAGGGCCAGGGAATAAAAATACATCAACTTAGTGATCCATTCAGACAAAACCAAAACCGTAGAGCTCTTTTCCCATTGTTGTGGTCTTTGGAGTAATTCACAAGCAACAACAGCTTCAGTGGAGCGCACAGCCACTTTATTAGAGGTGCTGTCCAGAGGTGTTTGATTTTGAGGTTCACATAAGGTGAAGAGTCAAGACAGCAGTCAAGACAGCAAAGAACATCCTCTGCTGTGTCAAGCTGTAGAGATGCTCCGACAACCAGACAGTCAGCGATTTCCGGGTCAGTGACTAATTTGCAGAGAGAACTCTTTGACTGTCTTTGAAGACCAAAATAAGTTTGGGGTTTATAAGCAGGTTACATTTGTTTGGGGTGACTTTAGAGGGAGTGTTCCTCCTTGATTTCATCATTTGTGCTGGAAAACAAAAAGCAGAGTAATTTTTTAGCCCAGTCAAGTGCATTTGTCTAATTATTGGAGGTTTAAAGAGTTCACTGGGGTTGTACATGGGTTTTTACTGAAGTGCCTGTGGTCCAGTGCCATGTCTGCATAGGTCTCTCCAAGCAAGGCTATAGCCCACTGCTGGTGGGGCTTCCAGAAGTAACTTCACCTCTCCACCTTTGATAAAAGGTAAAAACCCTATGAAAACAGGACAACATGATTTTCAGCACAGTTCCCAAAAGTGTCATGGAAATAAGGTAAACTTTAGAGAGGTGAAGAAGAAATGATGAAGTGCTCTGATATGGTCACAGTGCTAGAAGTGACCTTTTGGATAACTCCCTCTTTCTACAGACTGCAGAAGCTATCTGCTTAGCACTAATCTGTCAAAGGAGAAAGGATAGAACACACATTTGCCAGACTATTAGGTGATTTTGGTGCTACATGGTGTGTTAAATACTGCTTTGAATGACTTCCAAATTCTAGCAAGATTAAAATGCTTTGTCCAGGCCAGGTAAAGGGAGAAGGTATTATCTAAATGAAGTATAATTTTCATATTTATATCATATAATTGTCATATGTGAGAGAAATTCAGAACTCAGCCATTGATTTGAGGTAATATCTCTTGATGTACCTGTCAGCTGGTGGCAAGCATGCAGGACCACTTGAGACGGCTTTTGATTTGTCATATTAGCTGTAGAAAATGTTACTTCTAGACATGACAGAGGAATTAAGCAATTTATTTTGAAAATACTTCATCAGCCTACAATCTATCTCTAAATTTCTGGTTAGTAACAAATACAACTGCATGAAGAAATACTTCTTTACTGTGAGGATAAGAGAGCAGTGGAACAGGCTGATCAGAGACGTTGTAGAGTCTTCTTCTCTGGAGACTTTCAAAATCCACCTGGACATGGTCCTGTGCAGTCTACCCTAAGTGACCCTGCTTTGGCATGGAGGTTGTACTCAATTTCCAGAGGTCACTTCCAACCCTCACCTATCTATGATCAGGGGTGGGCAGCCAAGTCGTGTGGCACTGGCTCAAAAAAAATGTGGGATCAGATGGAGTCTGGGAGGGCATTAAGCCACAGGAGGTGGTGAACAGGCATTGTGTGGTGAGGGCATGGCAGTTTGGGGGGAGAAATGCGATGTTCTGAAACTCAGTGCAGGCCCAAATTGTGGATCTTTCACTGTGGGGTTAATATTTTGATTCTTGGTCATCATTAAAATATGTGACTGTAGAACAATTTGAACCTAAAATTCTTTCAGAAATGTGAGAATCCTTATATAAATGTACAGTTTCCATGTGATTTGAAGAATTGTCCCCAGACAGTTTATGGTTTATCTTAAACCATGCTGTGTGTAATATTTAAACATTTCTGCCTGTTTTGAAACATAATCCCCTTTGTTCCCTAATGTTGGCATGGTACTTTAAACTGCAAAACAGAGAGGATTTAGGAATACATAGGAGCTAATGACAAATTTTAAGTACTGTATCAATAAAGACATTAAAGGGGTGATAAAAATGAGAGACGTGGGATCTTTTCTATTGATTGCTGGACCTGAGAATGCTGTGGCAGCTGTGAGCATCCCTGAATTTTACCAAAGTTCCTGTCCTACACATCCACTGCATCTGCAGAGAGAGATGTGACATGGAGCTGATACTGCTGATCCTGAACAAAGTAGCAGCCAATGAATTAGAAAAGTGTTATTCTTAGCTAGCATTCTATTAAAGAGTAAACTATTAGATATGACTATTATTAATAACTGCCCCTTTCTATTGCAGCAGAAATGCTCGTTTAAACCAGGCCCTCCAGCTTGGCCAAGAAAGTTTGCAGTCTGCTGCTAAGCTTATGCCTTGAAGACCCTACAGAAGGGAAGGTAACATAAGAAACGTACACCAGCCCCATAGGATGTGTTTTGGGCTTCCCTGGCAGAAATGGAACTGTGGTGTCTCAGTCTCAAACCTTCCATGGGCATCACAGCTTGTCCAGTACCTTGGCAGAACACTGAATTCAGGATATATCCTCATGGTTAAGTAAGGTGTAGGATATTCCCTAATGAAAGCTCATGTGGACTAAGACACAAGTAGGGTTTTATGGGTTTTGTTTTGTCCTCATCCCCTCCTCCCCTCTCTATCTTTTTTAAATCATGGGGGAAATCCCTACAATATTTCTGGACGTAAGTGGGCTGGGAGATATGTGTATTTTTTTTTCCTAATTACTCTTAGCCTCTCTATTATTTGAAAGCTATAAGAAATGCATCCATAACCACTAGACTTGCTGCTTTTCTGTCAAATTTTGCTTTTTACATTGCTGCTAAATTTCGTCAAAGTGCAATGCTAAATCTAACGATGTTGTATTTTTTAGTATATCTGATGAAATGATTTGAAATAAACAAAGAACATAACTTCTCTGAAAATACGATGAATAAAAATATTTGTTTGTAGTAGTTTTTTTGCATTGACCTGGCAGGTAGGAAAACCTCTCAGCTACTGTCAGACAGCTTTTCCGTGCCTACCTCTAAACTCCAGGAGTGCAGTGCTGCTCATCCTTATAAGCTGTTACTTAAAAGACTATGAAGGAGGCCATCACTACTGTGGGTAAGTCAGTTAGACTTACACAAACTGCAAATGTAATAAAAATAGAGTAAGTATGGGTTTAGGTGACATTGTCTCCTAAGAATTATACAGAGGAAAAAATTACTTAGTTTTTTTATAATTACATTAATTGATTAGTTAATTAGTGTCTATAGGAAGTTGCCATGTGGGGGAAAAAAAATCCATTTACTGCAATCCCACTTCTTTAAAATTAATTTCATTGCCATTAAAAAAGGAACATGTTTGTGTTTGTTTCCTCTGTTTAAATTCTACTTCCTCCTTGTGAAACTGTTAATATGGTAGAACCCTGCTCTGAAATTGCCTACAAACTCTTAAAAACATAGTTAATTACACATAGCCCAATTTAAACTTTACAGCATTCTTGATACATTCAGAATGTACGGAAGGTGGTTTATGCTAACCAGCAAGAAACAACACATTGTGCTCCTTCTGTGCCCTTGCAGATCAAGCAAGAAGGGCTCCTTCTGCTGACAGTAAAAGTCAAGATCACTAAATACAGTTGGGAAGAAAAGAATATAGAAATTTTGGTAATAATATAGATGAAATCTTTGGATTAAATGCCTGTCTTCATTATGGATATTCAGCTCCTACAGTGTGCAGTGCAGGCTGTTGCAGACAGTAAAGCTGGAAAAGAGGTCTGTGTAGAGCAACAGAAAAGAGCAGTACTGTAAGCACAGTATCTGCAGTTAACTTGCACCTAAAAGTGGTTTGTGTGCATACTGCTTCAGGTTATTTCTGTGAGTTGTGAGAGACATTGGGCACACAAGCTGCAGGAAAACAGAGCTGGGAAGGAGCAAGACTGGACCATGCTCTGGATCTGCAGCAGCCTTTGGCAGGTCACTCAAGACAGATTTTTATTTTTCATGCTTTTAATTCTACTCTATAAAAGAAATAAGATAGCCTATCTTAATGCTTGCAGATGAAAGGCATTTTGTAAGTGTCAGATACTGCTACTAAACACTTCACTGATGCAGAGGTGTTGTGCAGAGTGAGAAATATGCAGGAGCATGGATCTGTGAAAAGGGACAGCCACTTCAGAGTATACATCCACCACAAGAACTTCAGAATCTGGCAAAACTGTAGTGTCTGAAAATCTGAAAGACCCCATTTCTGGTCTGAAATCATACTATTTTAAATTATTATCTTATTTCATTTTTTTTCACCTCATTTCTCTCTACAACTCTTCCCAAGACTTTCAAACCAATAAAACATGGCCCTGCAAAGCTGTCTTGCAGCAACTTCAATTTCCAAACTCAAGTTCTATGATTCTAAGAGTTAATAAGGAGGCAGAAGTGCAAGGCCTCTGAAGTTCTGCAGTGCTTGTAGGCATGGCAAGTTTTCCAGAATCTTGATGTAGTCTCCCTTGAAGAGGTTTGACCCATGATGAAGAAAGACATTTTCAGTGAGTCTACCATGTAAAAAAGGCTGTTGGTGCAGGATTGTTCCTGGATGAATAGGTTGCATCAAGCAAAGAAGTACTCTCTTCTTACTGCTCTGACCCCCACACTCAGTCTTAGTTCTTTCTCTTCTGGAAATGACAGAGAGACTCCCCCCTATCACAAACAGCCATCCCCTGGAACTGCTGAGCTCCTCTGCCCTGTCCCAGTTGCACCATGTTCAGATCACTCTGAGACTCTTGGAGGAGCACTGAGATGCACGAAAGATGCACTCAATGAGACACGGGCAAGGTGCTGCATTCTATAAGAGAGCCTAGAAGGTCCTAAGCAAATAAGGATTGAGGGTGTGACTACCTGGAGAGGCAGAAACTGCAACACTGAACGGCTGCTGTTTGCTCTTCTAGGTAAAAACAATTTTTGAGAGAAATATGTCTTGCACAAAAATCACCTGACGTTTTCTCTAGACCTCTCAGAAGCCCTGCTTAGGAAACAAAATGTAAAACACCCCTATCTTCTTGTATGTCATTTCCTAAGTGACAGCTGATTACATTTTAGGAATGTTTTCTCGTTTTCTGAATTAAATCAGTTTGGCATTCTGTAGCAGACAGTACTCATTAACCTTTTAAGGATTGGCAAACTGGTTTGAAACACTCAATGGAGAAAAAAACCCTGCAAAACCAAAAACCTCTGTGTTAAACATCATTGTAATCTGATGCGTCTGAAGCAATATGCAATGAGGACCATGTCTTTTTGTAGCAATTTATTATATATGATGTTGGTTTATACTGTATTTCAGCAGGCTTGAAGAGGGTGCAAAATATGAACCATACTTGTGACTTACAGTGTAAATGACATTTTTTATCCCATTGAACTTTGAGGTTTAGAATGGTACTAATTTTAATAATTAACTATTCCATATAACTCTTCTAGACCATTAGGAAAAAAAAAAACCAAACCAAAACCAGTTCACTTTCCAAGCCTTGGTGAGTACACACAGCAGGAACTGGAATATAAAGAGTTATGTGATCTCAAACCACTACGGCCAATGAGTTCAGCACTATGTAAGTAGAACTAAATAAGATATATAATGCAATTCTACATGTTTTTGGCTTCCTTTACCTCTCCCAGCCCTCAGAATACATTGTGTATAGTGTCTGGATGATATCCAAACCATGACTGTTGCTGAAAAGTGTCTATTAAGTTAGTGAGTGAGGGGCAAGGCTTTAAAATGCTGATATTGTATGCACATTTATGATGTTTATGTGTCTGACCAATGTATATTATGTTTATGGTCTCTGATAGTCTGCCTGCAACAACTCTTGATCTTTGATTCTTTAGTACTGTGATTTTCTAATATCCTCATTGTAGTGAGGTTTAGCAGCAAACTAAATAATCTTAAATTAACCTTTAAATTATATCTTATATAAGTACCCTGTAATGAGAAAAGATCTGTAGCCACCTCTCCAGGTGAGAGATGCAGGGTAGCTACTCTATCACACAATGGTACCTGTGCATACTCCTGTGTGCTTTTAGGCAAGTTCGGTTTAAAAAAAAATAGTAAAACTTCTGCCACAGCCATTTTCCCAAAAGGAGACTGGCTCAGGCCTGTTACTTTGGGAACCAATCAATATGGCTTAATTCTTGTAGCATGTTTAGATGAAAGACTGGAGTGTCCACAAATCCAGACTTTTTAGCAGGGGCATTTGATTCTCTCAAATCCACTGCTAGTAGTTTTGCCACCTTGTCACAAAGAAGACAGCTACTCAAACATTTGGCTCGTGAGAAGAGCAGTCTTTAGCAAGGAGTGTGGTGAAGCTTTGGTATCAGTCAGCTGTTCATAACAAAGCCAGCCAAGATAACTGGAGGCCAGCTCTGAGAAACCACTCTTCTTCACAGCTCCTGGCAAGAGAGAGTAATGTGCTCTGTATGTCCAAGACAGGAACTGTCTAATTTCAAGATACTCCCCTTGTCTACCTCCCACCAAATTTTTCCACTTATGAGGATTAAAAAAAAAAAAAAAAGGAAACAAAACTATGAAGATGTAAAGGGTGTTAACTTGTTCCTCACATTCTCACGCACCCCACCCCAAGGGAAAAAAAAATAAATAAAAGAAAGACCAGGACACCTGACTGCTCAGCCCATTCAGTGATGTACACAGAGAATGATATTATGGAAGATCCTATTTAATCAGCAGCCATTATAGCTGATATTTATATAGGGTATTTGCTGAGATTCTTTCATGCTGCTGAAACAATTGTGCTAGAGGATGGAAGCACAGGAAGTCTTGCGATTTAAGGAGGTTTCATAGCTTTTTTAAAACCAAATCCTCATGAAATGATTGAGTGGAAAAGCCTAAGATCTGGAACTGTGCACTGAATCATGATAGGAAATGTCCATACAAACAGAAGATGTTGAGTTTTAGCTTGGAGTAGACATAGGTATATAATTACAATCATATGGACTAAACATGGACAGTGAAAGCATTGATGGGGACGGGGTACTTTTCAGCTCTCTCACAATAACTGCTTTCACATTATGGGCATCACCAGCCCGCCTAATACGCATTGGTTTTAGAACAAACCTTACCGAAGGGAAACGTGGAGCACTTACTCCTCTTGTACTGCCTGCCCAGCCTACAGAGAGGAAAGGTGAGAGGCAGCTTCCTTGAGGATCAGTTTCCTGCCCTAAGGCACAAATTTCACTGAGCGACATGAAGATCCTGTCAAGCAATGATGCTTCCTGAACTTAGGTGGTTTTCTGGCTACCAGAACATGTCAGCTGATTAGTACTTAAAAGCCTGTGTAGCAAAGTCTGTGCATGTATGTCTTCTAGTCTATATTTAAATGAAATATATTTTAAACTCAGATATTTGATATTTCAAGAATTTCTGATCTCTTAAGTTTTATTCAAAGAATACGTACATATGTATATGAATGCA
>VWZI01010139.1:42266-151834 GCA_013396835.1 Psilopogon haemacephalus
TGTAATGATAAACATGAGAGTATAGTATAAACAAATGAAAAATTTCCCTTGAAGGAATGAATGTGCCTTTTAGTACCCAAGTAGCTAATATTCAATTTCTGGTACAACCAGTGCCAGGTGTTAAATTTCTCTAGTTACTGTCACTAATGCAAATTAGATTCTTTCTGTGCTCATAAAAAATCAAATCCACATTAGAAATTAGCTATAAAATGTAATGACTTAAATGCTATAGTGTTTTACAAATCTCCCTGCATTTCTGCAGCAGATAATGCTATAAACCTAGGAAAGGATAATAAAATATGGTAGAAAGTTGAGTTATTTAAAGGTCTTTTGTGACTGCTTACTCAGAGATTTGATGAATTATTTTGCTTTCTTTCCTTGTTGGTTGAAATAAGCATGCTTATGATTTCATTTCTTTACCAGATTAGGTGTAATCCTTTGAATTTCATGTTATCCTAGCTTCAAAGGCTGTTTGCATTATTGAAAAATATCATGCTTCGAAGTTTGTAATATATTTTCAACTTTTAATCATTGGAATTGTAAATGTGTCTCACAGCTTTTAAGAAAGTTGCAGTGATCTTGTTAGTGGTTATAATACTGAGATATATGGGGATCTGTGACAATTTTTCAAAGTGTAGTTTGTTTGTTTGGGTTTTTTTTTCTGTTGTCCTTTCCCCCAGCTTTTGAGAAAAAAAATAATGCTTTGAGTGAACATAACCAGTACAATATTCACTGAAAGGGGAGGGGGGGGAAAGATTGTTTAAAAATTATGAATGGCAAATCCACGTTTGTCTATATTTAAATCATAGGAAATATGACATACTTGTGCAAAATGTACATTTTTCCCAAGTACTTAATTTAAGGTATTAAACTAAAATTGCAGTAAAACTTTAAGTCCTAGGTGAATAGCACATTTCCGGCATACTAAAGGAATCTTTGATTAAAATTAGCATTTCTGAATTCCTGTGTTAGTGTAGAGCGAATTTGAGCTCTGCAGTTCATGCTCTGCCTCTTTTCACAGGAAGCACAGAAGAAATGTCATACAGTTTCCCTGCAGCCATTACCATGGGATATGACCAGGGCACGGCACTTTCTCTGCAGAGCTTGAGCCCTCTCTCTTCCTTAAGAAAACATTATTGCTATCCACTTTCTGCATTCCCAAAACAAAAGTCACTGGAGATGTTAAGTACTTCAGTTCCACATACAACCTGTTAGGCGTCTCAATCCTCTCCAAGTCATGAATGGAATAGTCCCAAATCAGGTCCTATTCGGATCAGAGCATATATGTATGGACTGTATCAAATCCAGTCTGGAAGACTTGTATAAACTTTTTTTTTATGAGCCAAAGAGATTGTGACTGTGATTCTCATTCTTCAGTGACTGTGATAGTAACAATTAGCTCCATTACCTGCAATTGGAGATGAGGTAAGAGGAGGAGAAACATAACTTTGACAGTTAGTTGGAAAAGTGGTGTTTTTTAAGAAAACTATTTTGTTCAAGATTTAGACTACTGAAAAGTTTCTGGATGGATGTCAATAACTGTGAAATTTTGTGACAGTAACAGTCTACTGTGACACCCGAAATCTGGACCATGTTGTTCTTTTCTTGAGATCTGGGTCTTCAAAAGAGACTTAGAAGAAAGCACGAAAGATGAGGTTGGCACCCTGGATACAGTCTTTTTAGAAAGTGGTATGAATTGTCTCTCCAAAACTCACCTGAAGTGTTTCAGGTGCAAGAAGTTAATATATGTGGTCTCTTGAAAGTTATGGTACAAAGATTCATCAGAGAAGTACAGTCAAAGCAGGGAACATGCACTCCTTGGGTACTTGGCTAAGTAAGCTGCTTGGTAAGCAGTTTATCACTAGTGCAATGAGCATGGAATATTAATACAAAATCTGTCTTTAAAATACAGAATAATTTAGAATAGAAGAAAGAAATATGGAAACATGCAGGGCAGCACCTGCTGTGGAGATATTTCAGCTCCACCGGCCAACTGCCACAGCCATGACCAAGAGTGGGCTTAAGGGCTAAGGATGGGCATAGTGCTGCTTTGTGTCATCCCTTCCTACTGATCCATTTGGCCTCAACAGTAGATAATCTTGATGAGTCGCACAAAATACAAAGAACGTGACTAGTTTCAGAATGTTTTTGGAAATAAACCCTCACATTTTCAATCAGTCTCCACATCTTCACATCAGGACAGCATCGGTCAATGTCTCACTCCTACCTGTTGAGTTCAAGGACAGCTTGCAAGGCTGGACTTATCTCAGAGTGCTACATGAGGTATGTATGGCCTCCAAATTAAGTAATCAGTAATCATGCAATCTGATTGTCCAAAACCAATAGTGAAGCTCAAAGCTGAAATCTGAGGGACTGCAAAATCTGATGTCAAATATAATTACTATTAAATATTCTTGGGGTTTTGTGTATTCCCAGCATCACTCAGTTTAGTTAGCTGAAAGAGCCAGTATAAAAAATTAATCTGTTCCTAACTATTCATCTCAAAAGGACTACATGAGAAAGACTCTATTTCTAGCACAAGTAAGCACTTAAATTTTTATAATTTTCTTTGATAATTTTAATTTATACACTTAGCCCCCTCTATGTCTTCCAGGTATTGACATGATGCAAAATTCAAACTAAAATCAACAGAAGTGATTATTTGGATTAGGTTGCTTTATTCTAACCATACCTTTCTATTGCTTATTATAAGTTTCAAGTATGTGTTTTCAGGGCAGATCCTTAGCTGACACACACCTTGCTGCACAGAATCAGTGGGACTATCCTGCCAAACATTTGTTCTGCCTTGTAACAAAGTCAGATTTGCAAGATTTTGTGGCAGCCAGGATTTAGTTCACACTGCAAAAAAAAAGGAAATATAATTTGTCTGCAAGCCATTTCATCTGAGCTCCCAGAATCTTGAGCAATGTTTTTAATATATTGTCTTTCCATTGGTGGTGTCACAGCCATGCAAAGAGAGAATATTTTCCCATGATTGACTGTGATTAATTCCTCCAGTACAAATACTGAATTCTTGTTTCTTAATTTTTACAGGTACTGTAACATGTTGACAAACAGACATACTTCTGCTGTTAGCTAAAGGTAAGGAAATTTTGCATCACAGATTTTTTTTTTTTTTTTAATTTAAGTAACAGTGGCAGAACCATAATTGTAAAAATTAGGCCATCATAGCAAGCAATGTAAATAACATGTGATCTTCTGCCCAAATAAGATGAATGGATAAACCTTGCATTTTAAACATCAGTCTTTCAATTTGTAATTTTCAATATATAGATATATTTTAGTGGATGACTTCACATATCAGATATACCTGCACAAAAAGAAAGCTCTTTGAAGGACTTGACAAACAAGGAAAAGGCAACTTTATATTTTTATTTCTCTGGGACTTGACTGTTCAGGTCTGACTTACAAAGAGAGTTATTGTTTTTATCTGAAGTGATATCAAAATGTTCTGGTCAAGAATTCATCACCTTCAATACATACATTATTTGCACTCAGGTAACAATAATAACAATAAGCAAGGCAAACACAATTACGTTCTTTTTCTATTCTCTGCACTGGTATCACTAAGGCAGTATTATGCAGATGCACTAGGATTACTTAATTCTGATTTGGTGTCTGGACTGAATCAGCTGTTCACTGCCACAGAAGGCATTGGGATGGCACCTTCCAGTTCAGTGTCTGTGTCACATAGGCCTGAAATGGAAAGCCTGGTTCTGGAAAGTAAATCCTTTTTCCACTGAAGCCAATGGAAATGTCATTCTTCTTCAGCGGAAGAATCTGCCAGTATGGATCTTGGACAATTTCTGAATCATTTGAAACTCAGGCTGATGAATGCTTTTCCAGTCTGGACCTAGGCTGAATCATAAGGAGAGACACAGCCCTAAAAAACAAAGATTTGCAATAATTTTTTGTCTGAGTTGTCATTAAGACCTCATGTTCACTAAAATGAGATTTTCGGACCCTGTTTTCCTTTGACTCTTAATATATTTTCACTTTGCAGAAACTGTATTTTTCAAAACATATTTATTGATAGCAGAGGAAAAGGACATCTCTGCTTTCATACCTCCTTGTAGGCAGTTTTATGAGATAGCAATATACATGTTTAGCATCACTACCCATGCTGCCCTTTGTTATTTGCTAAGCAGAACATGCTATTTTTCCAGCAACATATAAAGCAGGCAAACGGCTGCTCGTCATCTCTTTTTCATTTTGTACACACAATTCTCTCCTAGCTAATAGCTCCTTCTATTGTCCATGATTTATCTTTGTCAAGATTCTTCACATTTCCTCCTTATCTATTTTGCTGGAAATCTGTCCATTCTGAAAGGACAATCTGGATTTAATTATATGCAGTATATTCTTGTGGAGGCTAAAACATATTTTGTTTTGGAACATACAAGAATATACTTCAACTGGTATGTTTTCCCTCCAACTCTTTTTCTCATTTTTTCTCTCTCTTTCTTTCTTTCTTTCTTTCTTTCTTTCTTTCTTTCTTTCTTTCTTTTTTTTTTTCCTACTTGTATAAACCACTATAAAGTAAGTATCAAAGGTACCCTGTGTAATTAGCCATTACAGTACTGTCACAGAGGCTTCTGCAGTCAATACAGAGATAATTTGGGCAATGGTGAATGACAGTGTTGTCCAGACTTTTGGGATAATCAAGGACACATCCAGCTGTACCAGACATCTGTCAGACCCATGAATCATTTCAAGTAGCTTTTCAATAGCCAGGCAACTCGAGCAAAGATAAACATTCCAGCAGCACACAGACATGGGAAAAATACCACTCAATGCTGCAGCCCTATTGCTCAAAGCAGAAGAGGCAACACACACATCTTTCAGGTTCTGGAAGGGGCATACATTTGTAACAGTATGTACTGTAGTAAGACAGGGACCAAAATGGCATACCCTACACATCCTCATTAGAATTACTGTGGCAAAAAGAGAGCAAGGGGAAAAGTTAAATAAAAATACCAAAGATTGAATTAATCTTGATAAATGAGATGTGCCCTCTTTCAAATAGGAGTATTTGTACTGTTTACATACTGTTTGCATATTTTCTAGATTTTGCATACATATTGGAAAATTGTTACTACTCATTTAGAGCGAGTGATAAGCATTTAGTCTATCAAGATCAATGAGGAGATAGAAGACTTCATTGTAACTTCCCTGTTGCTCTCACCTTTTTTTTTAATGTTCTCACCTTTTTTAAAATGTTCTCGCACAGGAGAGTTAAAAGAAAACAGACCCAGTTCCGAGAAAGACTGGTGAGTAAAGTCTGGAGTTGCAGGGACTTTGCTGTGCCACTGTCACCTGTGTGGCTGTGGATAAATTTGCTGCAATCTGTGATTCGCATTCCTTCTTCTGTTAGGCAGCCCTTCTTTGCAAAGCACACTGACATCTCTGTTGGATTAAGTTATTCTTGCTGCTTTGCAGGTGGGTGGGGATTGCTGCTTTGTCTAGCACATCGGCTCACAAGGATGAGTTAAGCTGAAAGGAAAACAACTGGCAGAATGAGGTGAGCCAGCTTTCCTTCCCTACTTGAGATGACTGCAGATTATGGAAGTGAGCAAGGACTAGCCCAACTCATATTCAGACAGTGTGGGTTTTGCTGCACTCTGCAGGCAGTGGAACTCTATGGAATTGCTCTTAATAATTCCTTTAAAATGTTATAATTACACCACACAGTAAAGAGATATCTGTCATACAAGTATCTGCTACAGACTTTCTTGAAATGTCATTCTTCACACTGGTGTTGAAATTGATTGTATGTTTTCCTTTCTGCAATTTGCATGGTACTGGATGGGAGAGAATGCTATTAAAACCGCAGGATAGCAACTAAAAAGCTTTGTTAAGCTTTGTCCAAAAGACTAAGAACAAAGCAGCAGTGGAGGAGAGGACTCTTGAAAATTGTTGCTAGTGAACATAAGCGTAGCATGGGAGGAGGAGCTGGGCTGGGAGGTGCTGAAAGCAGTCTGTGATCTGACAGAACGCAGAGATTGATTTTCTGCGAGTGGTGTGAATGCAGCAATTGCTTTTGGAGAGCAAGAGGAAGAATAACTGGTGAGACATCAGAGATGGTGACTGACAGATTGGTAGCTTTCCAGTGACAGACTAAGGGTCATTGAAGTATTTGGAGAGAAAGTGTGAGCCCACCACAGAGAAAATGCCATGTCTTGAGGTTGCTTCTCATTTTGAAGATGGAGAATTGCATCTTGAAAAGTTGACAGAGATGTTGACAAACTGTTGCTGCATCCTCTAAACTTGCATTTGCCCTAGTCCCCTGCTTTGGCCTTTTTCTCTCCCACTATTCCCAGATGATGCTGTAGTTCAGTGTCATTGTCATTTAACTCTAGGGTCTGGATAATTTAGGAACAGGAGCTCCTTTCTTAGCCGCAGAGGTCTTCTTCTCATTTCCATACATGGGTGTATTTCTCTGTTGTGGTACTGAGTGTGGTAGATTGACAGTTTCTGGAAATCCTTGTTTATACAGGATACTCATGGCAATCAGGTACACTTTAGTAAAGCAGTGTACTTGAGCCTGTCTGCTCCCACTTGATTTCTGAGATCTCCTGGCATTAATTGATACTAGTTCGACCTACAGTGTATATAGCTCCAGTTCTTAATCCATAATGCAGTACCTACACTGTTTTGATATAATGCTGTTTGGCTTTCCCCCCACCCCCCCCCGCCCCAGACATTATTGCTTCAGTGAGTGAAGCACTTACACACACAGACACAAAATATCAGATTCAGTTTTCCTTTTGTGGGATGGTGCTTTCTCAAGTTTGCAATTCTGTGAGCCAGTAGCTGTTTGTGATTGTCCCTCCAGCAGTGTGTTAGCTCCTCAATGTCACCATTTGCATTTGTAAATAATTTGATCAGTGATAAGAAGAAGTAGTTACTGACTAGGATAGGCATCAATAACACCCCGCTCACTAAATCTATTTGATTTGTATGTTATTTCTGCTATTTCAATTTCCTGAGTTTATGTTTAGAAAGATGCTGCTGAGTTCAAATATCCGGTTGAAGATTTGATTTATTGTGAAATTCTTTTTAGCATCTCATAGTGGTGATCTCCTCAGATTGTCATCTACCCTGGTATCCTCAAACTTTCTTTCACTATCTTTATGGAACTGCTCAGATTTTATTTTTTTTTTCCTTAAAATAATCTCTATCTGGTTAATTGCAATTAATTTTCACCATTATCTTCTTCACAGTCTTTTCATAGAATCATAGGATCATAGAATGGTCTGGGCTGGAAAGGACCTCTGAAGATCATCTGGTCCAGCTCCCTCTGCAGTAACCAGGGACATCCTCAGCTACATCAGGAGCCCAGAGCCCTGTCAAGCCTCACCTTGAATACCTCCAGGGATGGGGCCTCATCTACCTCCCTGGGCAACTTGTTCCAGTGTACCACTACCTTCATTGCAAAGAAGGTAGTGTTCCTAACATCAAATCTAAATCTCCTCTTCTCTAGTTTGAAACCTTTGCCCTTTAATCTATTACTACAAGAGGTTGTAAAGTCTCTCTTCATCCTTCTCGTAGGCCCCCCTCAGGTACTGGAAAGTTGTTATTAGCTCTCCTTGGAGTCTCCTCTCTTCCAGGCTGAACAATCCCAGCTCCCACAGCCTGTCTTCATTTTGCCATGCTGCAGCAAGAAACCTTTAGCTTTTATACCTGACTTCACACAGTTGTGTTCATTCATAAATGTGAAAAATAATTTCTCTTACTTCCTAAACTGTACATATAATTCTTTCACTGGAAATCCTGTGCAAACTTTCTGGTTAGTTTTATCTTTTTATGCAAATGACCTCTATTAAGTACACTGCTATCATATGACAGGTTCTCTGGGGCTATTGCTGCTCTCTGTTCTCATTGTTTGATTTCAAGCATGACTACTTCAAGTCTTTGGCCTGACAGAGCTCTGTCAAATACAAATAGTGGTCCTGAGGAAGTCATTGCCACAGGATATCCTGGAGGCCAAAAGGATAAACTACTTTTCAAAGTGATTAGACAAATTCATAGCTATTTGAGCAATTTGGTAATTATTAAATTAAGTGATCTAGAGAAAACATTCAATGCAGTGAGTCCATATACAGCTGATTACTGGAAACTAGCTTAATATAGCTGAGGAAAAATTACTTTGCATCTATCCTATATTTTATTCTCTCTTCCTAAAGGCCCTGAGCTGTTGAAGTACAGATACAAGTGGACATCTGTCCTAACCCAGTTCATACTTTCAGGCAATGATTGTGGCCTTTGGGTTCTTGTAAGACCCGTTTTTAAAAGAGACTAATCAAAGATACATTAAATCTGGCCCAAACTATCCTAAAAATTTATGAGTTACTGCAGCAATATGTCTTGCCTGAGCACAGGCAGTTGAATTACTGCATCTGCAGCAACAGAGGAGTCTCAATAATACAACCCCCACCCTCCCATTATTATTTGATCTTCCATCAGGAAAAGGTTCAAAGGTGCCCAGGAAATGAAAGACTATGCCTATTAGACTTGTAGTAATCTCAAACCTGTCAGTACATGGAAAGAATCTAGCCCTGCACCTTTATCTTACTTAAATCACATAAAGACTTAACTATCTACTATTGCTTTTTTCATAATCTGCTTTAATTAGCATTGATTTGTATATTCAGAAAGTGCCCTGATCTGACTGAAGCTTTCTGTGTGTGCTTGCAGCTGAGGCTGACCTCCTGGTCTGCAGTCCTCAAACCACTCTATTCAAGATCCCTGTTGAAAGCTTTTTCTGGGCAGCACTTCCATGTTTTCCAGGCCAGATTTTGCCTGCAGTGCAAAGATTACACAAGACAGGTGCCTTCTGCACATGTGTTCAGCTGTCATGTTGTTACCCGCTTCTTGGCTTCCATTTTTGAAGGTCATCCACACTTATAAAAATGAACAAACTTATTTTAATCAGATGAACTGGTGAATAATTATTTAATCAATTATGCAGGAGAAGAATTATTCCTGAGAACAATCTGGATAGTTACATCCCACAAAAATCACATTTCACCAAAAGGACATATAACTTACAGCTCTGCAGAATGAAAGTGTTTAATTCCTTGAACTCTGGAAAGAGGCTACTCCATTAGAGACTCCAATGCGATCAACAAACCATTTAGCACATACCAAATATATTTCACATTCTACAGCTTGAAACTTTCCAGATGCTGGGCATTTGAACAACACACAATTTGATGTTCAAGAAGGAAGTTGCTATATTTTAAACACTTTGGGGAACTTTGTTGATTTAATACAGAAGGTAAGTTAACTGCATAAAATGTCCATGCAAGTACAGGATGGAGGTTGATTTCTTTTAAATGCCATGTGTCATATTTGGCATATTGCACAGGCACATATTGGGCTGATTGCACATACTTCCACCACCCTGGAAAGAGAAGTCATTGTCCTTGTTAGATCTTTAGTAAGGACAAAGACTTGTGCAAGACATGCAGCCTGCAGCAGAGTTGTAGATGAGGCAACGGTATGGGTAGTTTAGTTGTGTGCAAGAGTTAGGATTCACTTTGAGTAAGCAGAGGCATTGCTGGAAATTTTGATTAAATTGGTTCATCTTGATTTCCCACAGACACTCCAGTGCCGCCCCAGTGGTCACAGACTGACAATTCTCCAGTCGGGGCAGCTGTGTAAGGCTTGCCTTGTTTGTGCCTCCATGTGCAGAGCCTGGTTTAAAACATGAATCCGAAATTCAAGAGCAGAGAGCAAATATATTAGTGAACAGGACTTTGCATCTCTGGATTGATTGTGACTGCCACAGGAACCTCCTACTTAAAAGTACTAGAACATCTTAGATGTCTGGAACATCATCTTTTGTGGCAGCAAAAAATCTGATTACTTACTTGACTCTGCAGAAAATATTAATTAATGAATCTTATTTCTGGCAGTAATGGCAACAAAACAAAAGAAGGGAAAAACTATGAACAGGGAAAATGTAAGGAAAACTTTTGAGTACCTATTTGTTTTTTTTAAAATGAAGAAATCTAAAGCACAAGCATAGAATATATGATATCTGTTAGATGGTAGAAAAAGTTCTTGCATTTCTTTTGTACAGAGAAAGTTTTAATATCAGAGGAAAAATACCTGCAGCTACGGGCACAGGAAAGCAGTAGATGTGGCTGTGTAGGAGCTTTTCTCAAAAAAATTCTGGAAAAAAATAAAGGAAAACTAACATCTCTCAGGGATGATCAAGAGTAACTTCCAAAATTTTGCAATTTTTTTGCAGGTCTTCATCACCTGGTGGAAGCGTGCACCCTCATGGAGTGAATATGGTTTGCTGATAAAACAGCTTGCTTGTCTTTGCTGCCTCTTACAGGCCTTTAAATGGTCTCTGGATTCTCAGGTATCACCAGTACAGAAGTTGTATAGACACAGTTGTAGTTAAATGTGATATATTCTTCAGTACCAGGGAGTGGGATTAGGGGAATGCTTTAAGCCTCTCCCATGAATGTGATTTTATAAATTATCTCTGTTGCATCCACCTACCAGCACTGAATCTTACCAAACTTGTGTGGTCCAAATATTCATTGCTATAGGAAATCCTGTGGGAAAGGCTGAGGGAGAGGGAAGCTTCACACTGGAGCTCTGGAGACTTCACACAGTCGGTTGTGTTGTAAACTGGAAGGAGATTCATGAGGTGGAAAGTTCTGCCTTTCGAGTTTCTTTCATGATGAGGCTTGTGGGAGGTCTCCAGAAGAGGACAGCGAAGGCTACTTACACTGCTTTTATTTTCACGTGAAATGACAAAGGGAGAAGTTTTGCAATGTAACGACTTCATGCTTCACACACTTACCTACACTTTTGCATTCTGCTTTGAAACACAATGGTGATGTACGGAGGCAAATCCATAAATCTAGCAGATAGAACTGCCTGAGATCTGCGGAAATGTTTCTTAAAACCATCCCCTTTTTGTCTGAAGATGCAATCAATATATTTTTTTCAGCATCTTTAGTAGTGACTAGTGGATCTCAAAAACACTAGGCCAATGAACCTAAGGAAAACAACTACTTTGCAAAACATTAAACAAGGAGTAGTACTGTGGCAAAAAGTTTTACAGTTCAGAGTTTTTGTTCAGATCTATAAAAATTACAGTGGATTCACATTGTTGTTGCATAGCCTGCCGAGAACAGGTAATTCAGACATACTTGGGAGGAAAAAAAGCATCTATATCTATCTTCCGTTCTCCCCCTTTTACCTCATGGACTTGTATTGGGCAGTACAAGTTGTACTGGCTTTTCCAAGGCTAAGAGGAGTTTTAGTTACCTATGTTCCACAGCAAGGCTTTCAATGCTTACTAGAGCTGCCACAGAAGATGCGGATTACTAGATGTCATTAATTTGCTGGATAATACAGTACTTCAGGAATAGCAGCAAATCATGTCAATATCACCTGGACCTTCTCCACTGAGGTGAGTTGAAAGTCACTGTTTATCTATTACTCCAAATCTATGCAGAGTAGGGCCAGCGGACCCCAAAACCAAAACATCACCACCTCAAAAATAGTCAGGTACTGTAACTTTTAAGCTTAGTTCCCCTTAACTCCTGGAGCACAGTTTGTGGGTGAAGTAGAAAGCAGAGTAAGGATAATTTCAAATAATCTTTCTGAACAAATTGCCAATTAGTTACAAAAACTAAATAGCATTTATTTAACTAGGGCACTACAAGAACTCCATGTGCACATGCAAAGGCAGGATTAGGATCTTAATCTGTATTTGTCCATGGCTAAAGACAATACAGAATCTTAATTAACTTTAAAGGAGGAATTACTGAATTTGTATACTGCTTTGGCGTGCATTTTCTTAAATCTATATCCTCAATGTGCTTACTCTTATAAAGGTTACTGATAGCAGCCAACAAGAGACTGAATTTCTTTGAAAAGTAATGGAGTTTCTCAATTCTTAAATATTTGTAGCACGCAAAGACCTCTCTGTATGTTGTGTCTGAATTATTTTCTTTCCAAAACAACGGTAACCCTTTTTCTGTCCAGAAAAGCCTGTTGGCCATTACAGCATGTCATCAACTGGAATCTCAAGTACCTGCAACAAATCACTTTGTTAGTGAGCAATTAATCAGACTTATTTCATTATGTTGCAGTGTAGTTACTTCTAATAATGACTATACTCAAGAAGACAGTTGTCTGCAGATCATTTATGAACTGCAAAATACTTAAACCATATTTTTACAAAATATTACTATACTACAGCACCCAGCTTTTCTATGTCGCTGTGACATTTTGAATATAAGTTTTAGAACTATGTGAAAAAATAATTCTGTAGAAAATACACAAATTTTAAATTTTCTAGACCTATTCTGTATAACAGAAAGCATGTTGATGGTTTCCTGCCCCATATGGATGGGAATAAAGTTCGCTCCTTCCTGATCTTTTTACCATAAGCTAAAGACTAAGCTAAGAAAAGATGTTAGAAGACCCCAAAAGAAAGATGTCTCACATCTTCAGGTTATGGTCTCTGAGTGGCATTATCACAGTTTCAAAAGTGCCCTCTCGCCTTTTGCTGAGACTGTTTCTAGGCTGGCCTACCAAGTGCCTCAAGTACAGTAAGCTTGGATATTTCTTTCATGCAAAAATCATGCATGAACCTGCTTTTTTCAGAGACACTCATCCTGAAATTCATGCTGAAATTCATTTACAAGTACAAAATACCTTCACTTATAAGCATGTACTTGTATATTTGCAGCTTTAAGAATCTACCTCTGTAGGTTTCACTTAGCATGGTGGCCATTTTAAGGCGTATATAATTAATCTGCCGTGGAAATTAGTTGTTTATTTATTACCTAAGTATGCCTTTTATTAAAACTACTTCCTGAAAACCTAATTGCTGCTATAGTAATATAGCATAACAGTCCCTCACATAAATACATGATTATTATGTACAGTCACTTATCTGTGAACGAGCTCTGCTACTACTTTCCTTAATTAAGGATACAAAGGGCTCCTTCATCTTTGCATATTCCCCAGCCAGGACATTGATACTCATTATTTCCTAAGTCCAAACACTGAAACTGTGTCAAGAATGCATCTATCACCAGATGGGTACTTATAGTCAGCGGAATTTTCAACTGCATCAGCGAATTCAGCAATTTGCAATTTCTGTATGTCTGACATGTTTTTATTGGTGAAGATCACTTTCAAATACCAAGATCATGAGAATGATTCCTCAGTTACTCTCCTCAGCAGTCGAATGTAATGACAGTAATTAACAGCCTGTGATTAGCAGCCACTCCAGAAAGTCTTTGAATGTTAATTTGCTTCAACTAATATGCAGCACTTCTGTGTAATGAGACCTATGCTATAGGTTCCCAGTGAAAGCAAATTGTTTTTCCAGCATTTAATCATACAAATTATTTTCAGTTAATCATTTGAACAGTAACCCTCAATGTTCTAATAAGTGACATTTGTTTTTCTGTCTTTTGATTTATTACAAATATAGGTGATAGTATGGTATATCAAACACTGTTTCTTCAAAAAAAGTCACCAACACACTTATAGTATTTTTGCGAGTTGCATTATAACCAAGGTGATCTCATTTTATCTTTTCAAAGCAAGGTGTCTTCAGCCTTACTTTCATCCTTCTCTTTTCTTTTTTGTTCTTTATCCTCGTATTTTTGTTGGAGTGCCTTTCCATATGGCACCAAAATTGTTAACTGCTGAACTCCTCCTTTTCATGCAGCGTATTTGCTGGAAAATGAAACCAGTTGTGCTTCAGTGCACTTGAAGAGAATACACAGCTTTCTAAGTGCACTCTGCACTGGATAAAAACCTGGCTGGCTGGGTGGGCCCAAAGAGTGGCGGTGAATGGAGTTACATCTCACTGATGCCCAGTCACTAGTAGTGTTCCTCAGGGTTCAGTACTGGGGCCTGTCCTCTTTAATACCTTTATTAATGATCTGGATGTGGGGATTCAGTGCACTCTCAGTAAATTTGCAGATGGTGTTGATCTGCTAGAGGGTAGGGAAGCTTTACAGTGAGATGTGGACAGGTTAGACTCATGGGCCAAGGCTAATTGTATGACACTCAACAAGGCCAAGTGCCAGGTCCGGTCCTACACTTGGGTCACAACAACCTCATGGTAAGCTACAGACCTGGGGATGTGTGGTTGGAAAGCTGCAACTTGGAGAGAGACTTGGGTGTACTGGTTGACAGTCGACTGAATTTGAGTCAACAGTGTGACCAGGTGGCCAAAAAAGCAAATGGCATCCTGGCTAGTATTACGAACATGGTGGCCAGCAGGAACAGGGAGGTGATCATCTCCCTGTATTCAGCATTGGTGAGGCCACACCTTGAGTACTGTAGTACTTCACTATAGGAAGAATATCGAGGTGCTGGAGTGTGTCCACAAAAGGGCAACGAGGCTGGTGAAGGACCTGGAGCACATGGCATATGAGGAGCATCTGAGGGAGCTGGAGTTGTTCATTCTGAAGAAGAAGCAGCTAAGGGGAGACCTTACCACTCTGACTACCTGAAGGGAGGTTGGAGCAAAGAGGAGGCCAGGGTCTTCTCCTTGATGGCAAGCAGCAAGACTAGAGGAACTGGTTACAAGCTGTGCATTGGGAGATTTAGCTGGATATTAGGTAATACTTCTTCACTGAAAGGGATATCAAACATTGGAAGAGTCTGCCCAGAGCAGTGATGGAGTTACCATCCCTGGAGGTGTTCAGGAGTTTTGGACCTGGTGCCTAGGTACATGCATTTAGTGTCAACCCTTCAGAGCTCAGTTAAGAGTTGGCCTGAATGATGTTGGAGATCACTTTCAACCAGATATATTCTGACTCTGTCCAAAAAACTTCAAGAATGAGATCATGTTGCCAGGGGACTGGGAGGACCATGAGAAGACTACAGTAACATTATAAAGTACCCACAAAAATTGCTAGATTCCTTTTTGTATTTTACAACTGAAAAGCCTAACTACACTCTTTGCTGTTAAGAATGACTGAATTATGCCCTAGGTAGAGAAGTCAAGCATGTTATTAAAAAACGTTAGCTACACGAGTGTAAACCTGAGAGAAAATTATTTCTCTGTTCTTTCAGCTGTTTGGACAAGCACACATTGTGAGCAGTGACACTACAGGCTGCTTTCCTCCAAGACTATTTAACAGCAAGACTTCAGACTTTCTTATGACATGAGAGACACAAAAAGTCTTTAGAAAAATGAGTACTGTAGAAGATACCTGCATCCCTTAGGGACAAAGAGGAGGTATTGCCAATGACAGGACAAAGGTAGTAGGTATCAATTTCTATCTCATTCACTAGTATGAGCTCTGGGATTCTCTTGGGCTGCTTGCTGCTGTTCTAGAAATCCATATTGACCAGACCCCTGTGCATCAGCATAGTCCCATTGTAGGCCCCAGATAATTTGAGAGAGGTGTTGGGGGTTATTTTGAATCTACTTTTTAAAATTCAGGCTTTTAATATGTAAACTCACACTAGTTTGTCCCTCCCCATTCTGGATACCATCACTTCCTAGAAACTTCGCTTCAGTTGTCTTCTTATTTAGATCTTTTACACCAGTAGCTTCAGTCTGAAGTACTGTAGCAAAATTCAGTCCTGGAATGAGTATAATAAACAATGCCCTAGCCGGTGTCAAAGCATGCACTAGCTTGCTAGAGGGGTATTTAATTGATGCAAGATATTATTTTCCAAAATTAATATTGTTTATTCATTTTTATATTCAGAATTCTTACCACCCCGGCCACTAATTTTAATAATAATCAGGTTCTCTTGCAATGGTCACGGAAACATTATACAAATTAATAACTAGATCTAGAAATAATAACCAGCAATATCTATAAACATTAATTGAACTGGTTCTTGTGGTCAATGTACCTCTTGCTCACTAGATGGACTCAGAAAGCTCCTTTCTGCTTATGGCAGAAGGCAATTGGTAAATTACAAGTCTTCAAGTATTTACTCACAAAATATTATCTCCTGACTCTGAAGCTACAGCTTCAGACAGCACCCAAAGGCTTTCAGGGAATTCTGTCAATGTCTTCTTGTCAGCTGCTGAGGCTTCTGATTCTTCGAAGGCTTTACAGGATGCTGGGGAAGGGGCAGACAATCTCTGACTTGCTCCTGGTTTCTCTGGATAATCTGTGTACCACCAGGACTTCCCATCTTGACACGAGATGTTCAGGTGTAGGCAAGATGTCTTGTGATGTGCAGCCTCAGCATGGATGTCATGCTGGCTATGCAGGCCTATCATGTGGAGGCAATTATGCCTGCAGACAGTTCACCAGGCAAACAAACTAGCCCAAAACACAGGGTTTGTTATTCAGCAGGGCTGACTTTAGCTTAACAAAGTATAATGCTATAAAACAATGGCAGCAGGCACGCAAGCACAGATACAAGGGCAGAGCACGTTGTGTTCCCTGCTTTTTTTTAATCTATGTATCCTGAGACTAATGGGCCTTTGGACACAGAACAGCCAATCAGAATGGCAGTTAGCCACGCTTGACCATACTAGGTGAAGACATAGGCCTGCTTTACCCAAATTTGGGAAAGACATAGGCCTTGCACAAGGTAGGCACAAGTCAAGTGCATGTACTTTGTTTACCACAGGATGCAAACAGGAGCAAAACAAGTCTGGGCAAGCCAGGATCCTCAGACTCAGTGGCTTCAGGTTCTTTTGTCCTCTTTCCCACAGTTGCCTCTCCCCAAAACAGAAGGAGGGAGAGCAGAAAACCATGTCTGGGCAAGCCAAGACATGTACAAACCTATTTTGACCTATCAGGCCTACTACTACAAGCCCTAAATGCCTTAAGAAATCTCCCCAATTTATTGTAATGTGCCTTTTGGACCATATTTTCTCGCTTGGAACTGAGATCTAAAAGAAAAACATATTGTGCTGGTTTGAGGCTAATTGGAATATTTTAATGAGGAAAATTACGTTATAGGCTGCGAAAACACCAATGATGTCTACTTCACTCATAGGTTTACTGAGATGTATAAAAGCAAATACATAAACATAGATAGGATAGTGTGGCTCTGTCTGCAGAGTCTGTTGGTGTCTGTGTCTCTCTCCCTGGCTTCTGCTTGGATCTGTGTAACCCAACTAATCAGTTCTGCTTCTAACGCCCCCAATGATCCTTCCAGTTCACCTTGCACATAAGGCAGATTCTGGGATGAGGTTGGTGGGTGGAGAGAAGGTGGAAGGGTGGTTGGGAAGCCCTCTTGGGGACTCTGATTTCTGGGCAGGGTATTTGTTTCTGTATTACTTTTAACTTGTATATTTCTATCTATAGCTGTAAATATTTGTAATCTATTGTAAATATCTGCTTGTATATTATGCTAAGCTGTGAATATAAAGCTTCATTCCTTAACTTCCAGCTGGCTGAGTCTAGTCTGGGTGAATTCAAAAGTTGTGGGAGGAGGGAAACTCCTGAACCATCACACATATGGTAGCCACACAGACTCTTTCATTGCTCCAAGTACCCTTGGCATTGCACAGGAAACTTCATCTGATGCTTTGTGCAGTGTTGAATGTCCTATTTGGGAAATGGGTGAACAGAGTGTCCATATCTAATTCTACAAGGTGGCACCTGCCGGTAGGGACAGGTTTGTCACTTTTTTTAGCATCATTCACCCAGCGCAAGAAAGAGAAGATATTGAAAGTCAGCATTCCTGTGGATAGGTAAAATGAAGGGGAATGGATTCTAATCTAATTGTAAATGCCCTGTTTTTAAAACACTTCTTGTCAATAAATCCTTCTATTAACAGATATGCTGGCAGCCCACAGCACGGTCAAACCAGGAATACAGCTCCAGTTGTGATATCATATTTCTATCATCCAATGTACAAAGTTATACATCATGTTGTCTGATTTAAAAATGCATTCAGTCTTCAGGAGCTTGTTTTGATAGAAATACCAAGAACTTCCCAAACTGTGGCATATTTTTGCCTTTTATGTTGAACTTAACACCTAACAGGACCTATTCAGAAAGCCTATCTAGAGGCTGATGACAAGACTGAGAGTGGGACACCTTGAGCCAAAATTAAGTTTTTGTAGCTGAGTTGCTGTTCGGCCTTAAGCAAGTAATTTTCCAGTCATATAGTGAAGGATATAATGCCCCTCCATCCCAGGGATGAATAATAGTAGTTAATAATTAGTATTTTTAAACATTTGGAACTGCCCATAAAAACATAAGCACAATCTTTTCTCCCCACTGTCTCACATCTATCACTATAAAGTCAGTCATAAGAGCTGAGCTGGATTCCCTTCTAACAAACTTTTCCTTGTAATTCTGGTCACCGTCCAATTTTCATCAAACTGCTGTCAGGCACAAACAGGTTAGGAGTATTCTTAGCTATTACTTTGCTGCCCCTACAGCCCTGAAACTCTTTCCATTTCTCTAATTTTCGCCCTTTGCAAATTATGTCCTCTCCGGATATTGAAAATTGGTACCATATAGAGCTTTCTAAGTGAAGTTCTAAATCTGTCAGCCCACATTCAGGATACGCAAGATTAAATATAACTTCTTTTAAAAACAACCAACCAACAAAAAAACCCTCACAAACAAATAACAACATCTTTTGAAGTAGTTTAGCTCCTGCACTTTTTACTTGCCATTTCTATTAATTTCACCTGTTCATAATATTTTTATTACAAGTGCTGCTACAAAGGATGGAGCATGCAGTTTTGTTCACTTGTAGCAGCATTCCTCCAATGCTGCTACGAAATTCACTAGTAATGTCCTGTAAATGCCAGCCAAAGTCTATCTGCAAGAACATTTTCTCAACAGTGCAAAACGGAAGTAATTACCAACCATCATCTTTTATCCTCCTGCTGGGGCAACTTTTCCATGACTTTTTGCCCTGAGCTAACAAAATTTAAAAACTTGTTGTTGTGTACAAAACCTGCCACAAGAAACCAGCATGGTTATACACAAATTCTAGCAGACTCTTTAGGCTACAGGAGGTAACAAATATCTGAGTGTCAAGGATCTTGTGGAAATATTTACAAATTTCTATGTTATTTGTGGCTTCTGCTTCATACATTTTTGGTCTATAGGATTTTCATAAAGAAAATGATCATACAAAACAATTAGATGTATTTGTGAAAAATATGTTGCAGATGCTTAAATTTGATTGCAATTAAATTATAATAGGTTGTTATGTGTGTGTAAAAAGATTTTTAGATACTAGGAGATGGATGCTCTCTACATATAAATAGACACAGTAAGGCTACACTGTGTTTGCTTGTAGGAAAACCACAAATTTGCACTTAATGGTACTTCTGGTGGATAAACCTTCCATACATAGTCTATAGTTTTAGCAATTTTTTTTCTGACTATGTACTTATAACTTCTCTGAGAATTGTTTCCAACATTGCAGACTTCCAAGAGCATCCAGTTAATTATGATTTTTCTCTATGAAGCAATCTGAGAAATAAATGTTTCTATCTTCCTCTCAATGTAGAATTTACTTCCAGAGGAGCCACCTAACCTCGTGGCTGGTTCCACATCTGGTCTCTGACTCTTCAGTCATTGAAAGTGTAATGTGCATCCACAGCGTAGAACTCAACCACCTCAGGGCAGCAAAGGTTGTAATTGCACGGTCATGTACAGCTCAAACAACATTAGTTTCATCTCATTCCTGGGGAAGTGAGTTCTCCTTCCTGAGCTGCATTGTGCTCTCCTCAAGATCACGTTGGGAAGAGTGTACAATTTTGAATGTATCTGTATAATCTTGTACCTTTAGGTGATATGGGGGAATCAGCTAACCTACAGATTTCCAGCAACACTTTAAAAAAACAACAGAGAAACCTGGATTGCTGAAATAAAATCAGGAAGACCCTACTAAATATATAATATTTGATGTGCAACCGCAACACTACAGGGTGAGGTTTCCACTGTATCTCTAAGTAAACATGTTTCCGAACAGTAGCTAAACTTCTGGCAGAGCACATTGTCAGCATTGCCTGCCCACACGCCTGTGAGACTTGAGGTTGGAGCTACTGCTTCCACATTTATATGGCTTCCAGGCCAGTATTCTAGCTGCTAGAGTAGATCTTCAATGAGATGATTTCTGCACAGGTGAAGACAGTATGGTTATGCTCAATTTGGCTGTTTTCATAGCCAGATTTGGCAGCATCCCAGATGCATAGGTATGGATTCCTTCTTGGAGATAGCACAGGTCGATGAATGTTGGTACTAAGTGGCACTGCCTGTGATACAAATACATTTACAAGCAGAATGGTGGGGTTTGCACATCCTCTGCTGTATTCTGATCTTGAGTTACTCTTAATCAACATATTGTCAACATTGAACTACACTGTGCTGTACCAGCTAAGAACTTCAGTCAGCCTCAGTGACATAATTAAACACTTCAGAAAGATCAGCAGTGTTACTTCGTCATGTTTTCTCACAGTTGCCCCACACTTCTTTTTAAACCTGTTGGTATTTCTGTTTCTCTGGACAGCCTTCCTATTGCTACATGTCTGTACTTTATCATCTGAAAAAAGAAGCAATCGCAATGACAGAACTAGACCTTGTTATGCTATGAGTAATATTACACGCAGTCCAGCACTTCTGGAGGGAATCTTGAACACTGGTGCTTTATATACATGATAAACAAGGGGAATTTGGTTTGTATTTGAGATAATTTATGGTATAGGCTGCTTCATGTGTAGCTCTGCTGCTGTGCTGCTGTTTCATGCCAAGATTCATTACACATAATGGCTCAGTGGTTAACATCTCTGGGACTTCTTTGAAGACGTGTTAAACAGTCCTAAAAGTATGTAGATTATAGCTTCACATGTATTTCATAAATGTTTTAGACATTTGGAAATGGCATTAAAATTTTAACAAAAGATAGAGAAGGAAAGCATAGTACAAAGAATTTTCTTCTTCCCACTCATTTTATGGACAATGAATTTTCTGTTTATTGAAGCATATTTTGTCTGTTCTTTGTAGATTAACAAAAGGCTAGGACAGATATCACACTGCTCAGTAAAAACAGTGTTGCGTGGCATGTAATCCTGACTCCCTAAAAAATTCTGGTTTGTTCTTGTGAGGACAGAATATAAAATGAAGATAAAAGCCTACTGAATTAGAATAGTGACCTTCTAGACCCACTTAGCACTTCTTCTGCAGAAGAATAAGCAATAGGGGAAGGGTAAGTTGGGAGAGTTGGTCTATAGATACCAGTACATTGAACAATACACATGCCAGTTGTAAAAAGTGGGCTAAATTCCCAGATGCAGTGCAGGTCCAATATACTTTACTGGTGAGATTCGCTTAGAGAACAACTTGGTATTTCTATGCATTGCTCACTTGGAGGTTCACTTGTGGCAAGTTTTGACCTCAGATGCACGAATATCAAATCCAGAATAACACCAGTAAAACTCACATCCTCACTTTAGAATCATACTGTGCCAGTAGACATGTGTGTGGCAGCTAGCATCCATTGTCTTTTCCCCTTGCAGGAAACCATCTGCACCATCCTCAAGGGATCTGACACAAAGCACTGTGAAGGTGATGGAAGAACAGGGAACTGGAGAAGAGGCTGTAGACTGTTGGGATGCAGCAGCTCCTGCTATCTGCATGGCGCCTTGGTATAAACAGAGTCCTTTGGGAGTGGACACAGAGTCACTGGTAGGTGGATGGGCAGCGACAAGCAAGGCCGTACAAGTATAGTGGGAGGCCTGGCAGACTGCTGGGAAGTCTGCATCTCCTCCATTTTGCACAGCAGTGAGAATATACCAGCAGTCTACCTCACTGCTCTGCTGGCCTCCACACAGTTATGTGTAGATTCCAAATCCAAACCCCATTTGTGTTCGGGTGAATCTCTCACCTATGACCACCTGAACTCACTGTGTATGAAATGCTATTGCTATTAATATTTCTGATATTTCCTGCTCCCTGGATTGTATTTGGGTTTAGAGCTAGTGGCTCTTAATTTTTAGAGTGAGCCTTTGAGGATCCACTACACCACTGCTAATATGGGATTCAGTACTTATATTTTATTTAAAACACAGGGCTTGTTACTACAGTACTTTTAACAGTCTAATATGCACATAAAATCTTTATGGTGCTCTCTCTTCCTGAAAGAAGTCTCAGGTATAAAATAGTTTTTCAAAGAAAAAAAAAAAAAGGCATGTAACATCCCTGTTTTGCTCAATTTTGCATCCAAAAAAGTCTCTTGCTATGCATGATTGATATCAGCAAAGCCAGAAATCCAAGAACAAAGCAGCAAAGCATTTTAAAAAGTACATTATATCTGTGCTGGCCAAAGCACTTTGCTGGTTTGGTCCTTTGTAGGCCATACAGATGCAGAAAGTTAGAGCTGCAGGCATATTCTGGCACACCCCCTCAGCACCACTCAGGTGCATTTCTGCTGCCTGATTCATCTCATTTGAATCTACTGCTCTTCCCCACACATTGTTTTTCCTCTATTTCAGTTTCTCACCCAAAGCACTCGCGCCTTATCTAGAGGTGCTGCTAGGGACTTGGTGAGGCTGCATCCCAGCTGTGATGCAGGCTTTGGCCCCACTGGCAGCAGATACAGAAATATTGCACTTCTGTGGTGCAGGAGTACCAGACAGTGGATAAGCCTTTTGGCTGGAACCCTGCAAAGGAGTGGAGGAGATGCCCAGGTTGTCCTTACAGCACTGATGGCTTTCCTACTCCTGCAAAGCAAGAAGGAAGCCATCATCTTCATGCCCAGGTAGCTGTAGGCAGCAAGAAGAGTGATGGCAGGAATCAAATGCTTCTTTTCTGTTGTCCCTTCTGGTATGGTGCATCCATTGGCACAAAGCCCTTTCCCTGAGTCTATTATCAATGTAGTGTGACTGAACCCATCACAAATTCTGTCTGGAGATCACCTTTGGGAACTGCACCTGTGATTCTCTATGCATCTGGGATAAAGAAAATCATGGACACCTTAAGGGGACTTTGTGTTCATAAGTTATTTTTCTTCCATGCTTTACCAAGGAAGTGGTAAATGTTGAAAGCCTTAATGTGCTCCTACCAGGTCTTCATCATGGGTTCATCTCTGGTCAGCTACAGAAAGCTGAACTTTTATTGAAAATTAATCTAATGGAACCAGGTCCTCTCTTCATGTTCAAAAGAATTTGATCAGCTATTTCTTGATATATCAAAACGTTATTCAGTTATTCAGTGCTTATTTAATCATGGTTTTCATCTGCTTTGCAAATAGACTGTATTAAGAATGTTAATTATTATTACAATTTTTTATCTGGGAAAGTAAATAGCAGGGGAAAGTGTTTATAGTGTATTTCCACATGACAGAAATCAGAAATACTGGAAATTTCACATGAAGCTCTGCTCTCTCAAGATTTCCAGATCAAAGTCATTTCAATACATTAAGTTGCAATTTACAAGTTTTTATATTAACAAAACTAAGTTGGCTGCAATTTGAGAGGTTTGTGGAGTTTTGCCTAGGGAAAAAAAGAAGGTACTGTTCAAAATTAATTATGCGTGGCTATAAATATGTGTGAATGAACATACTCAAAATCTATATACGAATTAGATTTATAGAGTACAATTCAATACTATTTTACAAAGCAATAAAAGTACTTTGTGATTCTCATGAAAAACATCAATATACTTTAGCTTTAATAATGAAAATGTTTAATAAATAAGATCCTATTATCAGCTTCGTGGATAATACAACATAAAACTTTTTCTGTATATCTTTGCATTTCATCTTTATTTTTGCCCCTTTTCTCAATTTGCTTGTACTGTTTCTCCAGTGGTGACACAACACTTAAAGAAGAATTTAATTTTCAAAGATGATGTTGCCTTTTTCTCCAGGTTTCATAGGATACAACTATTCTAGGAGTGAGTATCACTTTTTCTATCTACTTTATAATCTTCAGATCAACACAGACAGGAATTATTATTCCCTTTAGCTACAATTACCTCCTCCTTTGAAGAAATGCTTTCCGTTTCCATTCCCTCTCTGAGCTCTAAAGAGGAGCTCCTAATTCAGCAATCAGACATCTATATGTGCTTATCTAAGTGCAAAGGATTTGGAGCCAAAGTTGTAGCACATGATTTGTGGTGGATTTTAACAGGAAACCAGGTGTCAGAGCTGGTGCAGGAGGGGTTTGTTACTGCTCATTTAGTCATGGCAGGACCCGTATTAACGCTCTGTAGGTTACAGAAGGACCATTCATGGCAGTGGGAGCAGTTTCTGATTTAAATAAGGATCAGGCACTTCAATTTAGTTTTCTTTCTTATCTTTTTCATTTTTCCCCCTTTTTCTTCTTGTCTTGATGCTGTACTTGGGGACATGATAAAGTAAAATCCTGTATTGGCTCACTCAGCTGGTGCCACTCTGCCTTCCCACAGCCAGAAGGACAAACAGACAGGTCATTTTCTGCTTTATTAAGAGATTTGAAGGTCAGAGCATCAAAATGGTAATTTCAATCAGAGCCAGTCTGGTTGCTCAGCAGACTAACAGAGCTACTGTAGGTTGTAGACCTTAATGCATGCACAGACTGTGATCTAATTCTGAACACCGCTTGTTGGGTCAGATCTGGTTGAGTCAAACTGCAATGCATCAGCCCATCAGGTCATTCCTGAGAGGCTGCCTCCCACCTGGGTGGCAGCAAATAAAATACAAGGAAGGAAGGAAACGGAAATTTTGCTTTGCTGAACAAGCACAAATCTCTGCATTAAGGATTAGTGCTTAGAAAATAATCCACGGGTGCCTTTAGTGTAATCTCAGCAGACATACTAAATTCAGTGTCGAAGCCTTTACAGCTATCGCCAAATACCAAAGGCATTCCTTGCAAAATGATGGGATGAGAAAGCAGTGACTGGAAGAAAGAGAATAGATTAATTCCTTATTGTCACTCATTTAATCCTTGTAGTACCAAATAACATTATGTTGACTAAAACAGGAGGTACTGCAATGAATTCAGTTTTATCCAGAAAGTGAGATGAATTGCAACAGCGTGATCTCAGGTATAAATCTAAGACTTTAATCTGATAGTCTAATAAGGATTTGTAGATGCTTGAAGGAATAATTGTATATTTAAAACAAATATATAAGGCATGTTTAGAACCTTACTACAATCCTCCCTGATGCAGAGGTCTGTGCTGAGCCCCAGCACACTTACAATAGCAGCAACAGCAATTATATAGCAACTGTAAGTGAGTAACATTTTTCAAGACACTGTAGGTATGGTATTAGGAGAAAAAACCCAAACAAACAAATTAGCAAAATGAAACCACAGCACAGCACTTAATCACACAGTTGTCTCATTTAAATCAGTGGGTCGACTCATTTTCGTATAATTATGCATGTTTTTAAGATATGCTTGGTATGTCACAAGACTGTGTAATCTTATAATTGCAGCTATCCATTTCCTTTAAGTTTGCCCTACCTTTAAAGGAAGGACTGCTCTTTTGTTACTGATTGTAAGGTAGCTGGCGTAGGAGGGTGCAGGCTTGCAACAAGAGCTAGTAAGCACTATGACAGGATTCACGGTAACAGAGTCTTAGTTTAAAAAGAACTGATTATTGCTGAAAAAATGGTAAAATACCAAAGCTGCTTCATCAGTGATACTGGGGCAACCTTGCAGTAGGAATTGATAGGACAGCAGGGCAAATGTCTTCTCCCACCTTCATTGTACTCTGCCAAAGATGAAACCAGTGGAAGCCAGACCAGGTAGATGTAATTACAAGCAGAGAGCTCTGGCAGAGATGGTGCAGTGCAGGTGGTGGGAGAACAGTAGTAAAATGATGTGTTTTATGTTACTGGTGTCCTGTCTTTTATTTATTTCAGTCTGCTGGCAGGATGTTTCTCTGTAAACATTACCACAAAACATTTAAACACGAATAAAAGTAACTTTTATTGAAGAAATTTAAAAGTCTCTGGAAAGTATGAAAAAAACACCATGTGGACTCTACATCTTCAAAGTAGAGGGAACACAGCAGGGTTCTGCTATTGTCACCAAAACCACATCCAAACCGCACCTTTTAATATTTATATAATTGAAGGTACAAATGAAGGTCGCTCCCTAAGAGTGCTAAAATTTCATGACCGTGAGAGACAAACTTGCCTTTTCAAACTTGTAACAGAATAGGTTTAGAACAGAACTAAGCTTGTAGTTCTGGCATAAACCAGCAACATCAGGACAATAGCGCTTACCACATATTGCAAAATGTAACTTTCCATTCTTTAGACTAATTAGAGAGGCAGCCAGTAGCACCACTATGGTTCTGTCAGCATTTCCACAATAAACCCCCCTTTTCAGGGCTTTATAACTTGGCTGTAAAAAATTAGCTCCAGGCTGAAATGTGGCATGCCATGGCTCACCCTAGCAGTAAGTCAAGCTGTGCATGTGGTTATGTGTGTGGTTTGTTGATTGTTTCCTAAATACAAATTTTCATTAAAATTAGTTTTGCCACTTCTTGGAAGACAATGACAAAATAAATCAATTTTAAAATAAGCATAGTTACATCCTTTGGCAGTCTCTTGCAGCACATTAGTTGTTAAAATACAAAGATTTGAGGTGGGACGCTTGTGACGCTTATTCCTTTTAAATTAAATCATCTCAAGGGAAGTTTGAAAGCAGGCTGTTGCACATGCATGATGAACTTATTTCACAGGGTGTGATCCTGACTCCATCAAGCATCTTTGACAGAAAAAGGCCTCACAAAAGCAGCTCACATGAGGGCACCGGTATTCAAATAGTTCCTGCAGCCCTTGGGGAAAAAAAAAAAAAAAAAAGGGTCAGAGCTGCAGGATTGTCTGGGACACTGAATGCTTAGATGGAGAAGCCATCAGTGTCCTTCTCCTGTATTATGGAAGAGCATGCTGCATTACTTCAGAAGTGTCCACATAACCTATCTATAGCCACAAATTTTGAACGTGACTGAATAGAAAAAAATAATCTTACTGCAGATGTTCCTGTTTCAACTTCACTGTGGTCTCAAGGAGTCAGGACATTACCGTGCATCTGGAAATACTGCAACACAGAGAGGGAAGTGGAAGCATTTGAAAGTAAATCTAGTAAGATGGACAAAGCTTATTTATTTTTCTTCAGGTGGAATCTTCTTCATTTTAATGCAGTTTAACTTTGTTGCATGTTTTGGTGTGGGGTTTTTTTGTGGGTTTCCGGGTTTTTTTAGCATTTTTAGCAGTTAATAATATTTGATTATTAAAACGGTAAAAAATACAAACCACAGAAGATAGCTTTGCTTCTTCCAAGGAAGCAAATTAAAGCAATCCTCTGAAAATACATAGGAGGTGGAAAATGTCATCAATATGCACTAACATATTCTCCAAATCATTCTTCAATATAAGTGTCACGAAGAAAACTAACAATCCACATCCAGTATTCTTCGATCAATGAACAGTTGAAGATGAAAATTAATATTATAGAGTAGAATAACCAATTATAAGCCAACTCAAAAATCTATTCATCATGGACTCCTTTTAGCAATGGGTGGATGAGATCTGAAAGGGAGAGAAAGTAAGAGCTCTGAACAAACTCAACAGCTTTCGAAGTGCAGGGTTTTGTTACAGCCCTCAAAACAGAACTGATAGCTGACGAACAAGTGAGATATTTGGGCTCAGCCCATTTCCCTGAGTACAAAGAGTCAGCTAAGAGAGCCATCTCTCACGCTGAGACAGGCACAAGCTCTCAATCAGATCAGCAGAATTTTGTTCCAGCTTTAATTTTCTCCCAGAGTAGCTGCCAGGATATCCTTGAACACATAAACCAAATTAAGCCAAACTAAACTGATCATTAGGCTTTCAAGTATGTGTCTGCTGATATTTTATAAGGCTGTAGTCTACTTAAAGTTTCACCTCCTGCAGCCACCCAAGGCTGACCCTGGGAGTCCACTGAAACAACAGGCAGAAACTCCTAAATTTCTGGGAGAGTCTTTGAATGTCTCAAATTTACAGAGGCTGCCCAGATTGCTGTGGCACACACAGGATTACTGCAATTTTGTTTTACCCCTTTCAGCTGCTGAGATAGCATCTGCTTTGAATAGCTGATACGACTTTGACCTAAACCCATGGGCAACCTAAGAGTGTGCAAGTGGAAAAGCACACATGAAAGGGGCCTGGGAGACATACATATGCTTCTTCAAGTACAAATTGAATCCTGGAGGACCTGTTTCAATTTTCAGATTTTTCTGTTTGCAAAAATTACCGTGCTCTGGCTGTGATCGTGCAGCTGCCATTCAGCAAGTGCTAGTGCCTAGTGAAAAGCAAAGAAAGCCTGATGCTTAGGGTGTCACTTCTCCCTTCTGAACTCCCAAGTCTCAGGTTATGTAGACAAGTCTAGTCCTCCTGAAGGAAATTTTAAAGAAATAAATCAACAGAATTTCTTGAAATAAGAGGGTTATGTAGAGGTCCCCAGTCCTACTGCTTTCCTCTGACCCTACCCTTAGTGACCATGTGGTCAGAAGCCAGTTTCACTGACCCAGACTAAGAAACCAACATTGGTTCTGCTCATTTGAGCTTTGTTTTCTTACAAGGTTAGTTCATACTTAAATATGATGCAGAACTAGGTGAGCAGATACATCAGAGAGAACCAAGAAGGATTTTATAGATGGCCATGGGTCAGCGCCCTCAGCCACAGCTAATCTCCACCCATCCTCATGCTCACCTTTGCCTGTCTTATTAGAAAACCTTGTGAGCATGAAGACATTCTCCTTTAAATGCTGTATGTGCTTCTTTATGCTTTATTTTCTGTGGTAGTACATGTCTCATGTACAGTTTTACTTGAAGAGATGTTTGCTATCTTTTATTCCTTTTTTGCCAGTACTCAACAGTCTACAGGGTCAAGCCCTGTTTTCTCAAATAAGAGGATGTGCTGGCTAACCAAATGCGGTCTGGAACATGTGGTCCAACTCTGTGTGGTAGAATGCTAGAAAAAGAAATATGTATAAAAACTTCATCAGCAGATCTCACTTTAAAAAATAACTTTAAATGTAACAGTGAATGTATTGTAATAGAGGAACAGGATTTACAAGTATATTTTGTGGCTCAGTAAGACTTTCAGAACAGTATCCATGCTATTGTGCTGTCATTGCCTAGAACTGTGTGGCCTCAATGGCTTCATGCACTGAATAAGCATTTTCCAATATTTAAAGATAACCTTTACCTACTTGGAATTCCTTTGTTCAGTTTTATCTGAGAGACTCAGTTTTCCCCCCTTTCCAGCTCCTCCTCCTGCTTTTTAAAGAATCAAAATCTGAAGACAGATGTTTGATTTATTTCTACAACAATCTTCTCTATGATTTCTTCAAGGTTGCACACAACCCGACTAAAAGGGAACCCAAAATCTGCTGCCAGTGACTTTGAGATCGCAGGAGAGTGAAGAAAGACAAAACCCAGGCCAGATCTTGGCTACATAATGCCAGCTACTATAGGAAATACAGAGGGCTAAAATCAGAAGTGGCAGAAGAAGTAAGTCAGGACAAACACCTGTATCTCATAAATCAGTCTGAATGAAATTATCAAAACTAAAGATGGAATCAGCTATAATGCAAAGGGAAAGAGCAAATGATAGGAAAAATAAATTCCTTATTGTAGCTCAGCTTCCAATTATCATTAAATGCATACCTCAGGCTGAACCTGAGCCAACCTAACATACAGTTGCACCTTCTGCCGCTGTCTAAGACTGGTCACACAATAGGGCAGGGCTTGAAAAAACTGGAAGGCAGAGCGTTATTTTTTAAATGTGTGTATATATATATATTTTTTTTTTTTTTAAATCCTAATAGTCATCATCAGAATCTACTCTTTTCAAACCAGTAAATAAGGAGGATATATGATGAAAGTAGATGCAAGCAAACTGAATATTCATTTACATAAGTAATATGGATATAGTTAACACCTACAATTCTACACCTAGCTATTACTTCTTTGGCATATCTTAAAACTAAACTCAGCTCGGTAGCTTGTACTAGTCTATGAGCCAAAAGGAAATGGTAGAGAACATCCCATCACAGTATTGTCACTCTTGCCTGCCTTTGCTGAAATGTTTTGTGACTGTACTGTACCAATTGCATTGTCCAGAGGGTCATTACAAGTTTTCCTTGTCAGTTCATGTCCTCCAAACCCTCCCGGGTCATGCTGGTAGGGAACAGAATGACTCCAGGGAAGTCAGTGCTGTGCTAGTGATGAATTTGTCCCTTTGAAAAAATAGATTCATATCCCTCTTTTCTCTTTCTCTCTCCAACAGGAAATTTTCATTTACAATCCAATGACTCATGCAAGTCTTTTCATCTTTTTGTATGAAGCTCTCAGTCTTCTGATGAAGAGTAAAATCTAAATTCCACAAAGCAACTTAAAGGGGTCGCCAGTTATGATTAGGCTAAGTTTAATACACTCTCCCAGGTATATTAATGATTTATGTACAACTATGCATGCAGATAAAGGGATAGATAGAAAATAGTCTGGGAAATAGGTGAGAATGAAATTTGTAGCAAAGGCTGTTTCCCCAAATGGAATGCATTTAAAGATTGGGAATTGCCTCCTTCTTTCACCCGTGTTTACCTCTAAACTCTGTCAGCTAGGTTTCTGCTAACCCTCACTCCGCTTTTAGATGTCAACTTACATTTTTTATTTTGCTCACAGGAAAAGAAAGGAAACATGCATGAATAAAAATCAGAACTAGATAAATATCTGCCAGTGTTTCAGGAGAAAATCCTAGAGAGCAACAGCAATCCAGGTAAGCATTAGGTTTTCCTTTTGCTTTCTCCAAGTACAGTTGTCTGGCAGTCCCACCCTTCCCATGTATGCTTTGCAGTGTATGTATAAATGCAAAGTTCCTCTCTTGAGTATCACCCTCACAGAAACAAGTAACAATAAAGTTTTGGGGAGGCATTCATAAATGATAAAAAATCATACACATCCATAATAACATGCTTTGTATAAAGATTTTTACAGCAGTCTTTTTACAGTCATATGTTAGGCATTTAAAACATGATTTCTTTTTTTCATAACCAGTAACTACTACAGATAGGTATGCTAGGATGGGGAGGGGCAAACAAACCTGATGACAGATCTGTAGAGAATGCTGTTAGTATGCCAGATCTTATTACGGAGCAGTGGGAGGCCTTGTACACTACGTACCAGCTCTATGGGGACCTTCATATTTAAAACAAGATGAAAAAAAAGTGATTTGAAAAGCCCCTCATGGGCAGCCTTCAAAGGCACAGACAGGTTCTGACTGGATTAACATTTATTGACTGTTTAAGCCTGCTTTTTTGCTTCAGGACAGAGATACACGGGTTTAATTGCAGAGGCTGTTCTGCCAACTGATCACCAGAGTGGCAACCAAAGCTTTACTAATCGGTCCTTCATTAAAGAAAAGTCTCTATTACAAAACAAATTAAGCATGCTCTGATCCTAACCTACAGGTCCAATGGTATTACAGCAAAGTTTAAGCTGTTAGAGCACTGAAAAAACTTATTAAGGTTTAGCGCTGAGATAGCACTTTTGTATTGATTTTACAATACACAGGTATTATGATTTATGGAGTGCTAGTGTCACTCTAACAAGCTGAAGGACACACAATATCATCTCCAACATCATTAAAATTCAGAAGCCTCTAGAACTAACTCATCAACCACTGTACATTGTCACTGGCTACAGAACTGTATTCCAGTTGGAAAATGCCCTAAGCTTTCAGGACAGTTGTCTTCCTGAATCATTTAATTGAAGAGGGGACGAAGAAAGAAAAGAAAGGGGGGGGGGAAAAGAGTTCAAACACCATGTACGTTTTAAAACCTAACTGCAAATGACTAGTTCATGTGATAGAGAACAGCACTGTTACTACTACCTATCCCAAAATCAGGTTTTTCTGCCTTCCGTTGCCTGAATACTAAAGCACTGATGAGGATTAGGTTTACTGGAAATAGCTGGTTAGCCGAAACGATAAAAGGTAAGCTTTGACAGGTCAAGTGAAGGCCATGCATTATTTTACCTCGTTCTATAGCCGAGATGTTTTGTTTTAGAGAAGTTGAGGACCCCACCCCGTCTGAGCCCAGAGCCATCCCTCCCTCCCGAGGGGCCGATTTCCCTCTTTTCCCAGAAAGGCAAAATCCGCACTCCCGGCACCGCGCTCCTCTTAAAAGCTGAGAAATCGGCGCCCGAGGTAAGCACAGCACAAAGCACGACCTGAACACAAGCACAACGCCCGCTGCGAACAGGCGGCCGCCGCTGCAAGCCACTCCGCTGCTCGGCGTCCCCCGCCCCATCCCCTACCAGCGCTGTGCCCTCAGCTGGGCCCCGGGCTCGCCACCGACCCCCTGCCTCCCGCGCAGTTCCGCGGTGCGCTGGAGACCCCTGTCGGCAGCCGGCCGCAATGGCGGGCCGGGGGAGCCGCGGGGGGCCGGGCCGAGCCTAGGGGGCCGGGCCCGGGGCCGGGCCGAGCGGGTTGGGAGCCGGCAGGAGCCGCGCTGCCCGTTGCGATGGGGAGAGAGTTGCAGACGTGAGACATGCCGAGATACACAACCGAGAGCATTCGGGGTTAGTGTTTTTTCAGCTGTACGCCTCCCATTCCCCTAGTGCAGCAGTCGAGCCTCCGCAGTTGCACCCCGGCTCCGAACAAGTAATACCATGTTAGTATTTTTGCAACCGTTGCAGGTAGGTATTGAGTACAGGCACAACTTTACCTTTCTTCTACTGCTAAGTGCTGGAGATCCTCCGTCTGGAATTGAGTAACTCAGCTCCTGGAAAGTATGCAGATGATAGTAGTATCCGTAGCACTAGAATGGATCTGGGCTAACTGAAGGAATTTATCTTGTCAAAATCCTCTTTTATTCTGCACTGCACTAAGTAGTCAGTATTTGTAATGACAGCAATAGGAATCCTCAATCCCGGCTCCCTTCCCTGTTACTATTCATACAGCCCACATGTCATTTTACACCAGCGCGACCAAATCGCTTTTAAAAAGGAATGTAGGAATGACTGTACAAACCACCACGAAGTCCACTTGTTTTTAATAAGGCAATGCAAGAGGTCAGGTATTACATAATTATAAGTACTTCCATTCTTTTCTTTCGCGCGGTGATCGCTGGTAACGATTATTCCCTACCTCATCACATGGAAAGTGTTAAACTGTTGTTACATTTGCTATAGGAATATAAACAAATATAGAAACGTGTTCTGCTGATTTTTTTTGTGTGCACGGCTCCCATTACGAGCTGTGGGAATGCTTCATGTGAAAGGACTTCAAAGTCAGGTGATTGGGCAGCTAAGCTTATTCAAAACCAGCCTTATCTGAGGACTTCAAGTGTCATAAACTGACAGAGCCTTGCAATATGCTCCATGCTTCTGTTTTCACGTAGACACATTCATTTTTCTCCGAAATTCTGAAAATTCCAAATATTTTTTAGCTTTGAATGCACTTGAAAACGTCATTTAAAGATAAAGATTAAATAGTTGCTTTTTTTTTTTCTAAATAAAGTGGAACTTATTTTTATTTTAAATGACCTTTACAGCTCTTCAGATTTACTGCTTAGCTTGATGATGTTAACCAAGAGAGTCTCTCTATCTCAAATTTCTAGATCAGGGTCAGGCTGTGACACACAAGTAATCCTTGCAAAATGACTGAATGAAACCCACACGAAAGTATAAATCAGATTTTCTCTCTGCTAAGAACTGCAGTACCCTCTGGTTTTGGATGTCTTACAAATCCGAAAATGCTGCAAGACTCAAGTGGTCCTGCAAAATGCTGCTTCGGTATGTACAGCAAGTAACATCTAAAAGAAGAAATTTTAAAGTCTTCTTAATATGATTACAGTGTATGTTTCAAAAAGACTAGATCTTTTCTGAATCAGTGTGAATATGCATTAGTCAATGGCTTACTAGAGTGGCTGAAGTTTGTATTTTGTTGCTTGGATTTTTAATACTGCTTTATTTCTAAGGAAGGAAGAGGGCTTTCCTTTTCAATATCACCAAAGATGCCTGATTGCAAAATTCAATCAATCCTAAAATTAAAATTAGGAGGCCAGATCAGCATGAAAGCAATTGTGTTATAAGTCAGCACTAAAATGTTATTGATAGAAAAGCTAATGCAATACATTTTCCTCTGTCACACATTTCTGGCCCAAAGCAATTTGCCAACTAGCTAACCACCTCAGCATAAACACTGGGGAGCCCCTGCTGGGTCCTGGAAATCCCGCTTGTCTGCAAGTGCAGAATATACAAGGCAAATATCCATAAAGCCCAGTGCCACAGTTGAATACAAACACTCCTCAGGTCCTGCTGTGACTTGGCATACCCTGCTGGACAGCTGGAAACTGAGAGGAAAGGAGCTGCTGCCAATAACGAGTTACAAGGGATTGTCAATGCAAAGTTTCCTGGAAACAGGCAGCGACTGACATAATTATTTTGCTGGAGGATATTGATGTGATATATATACAATGATACGTGGTTGCATTTGGTATGTATTTGAGAGGATATATGGTAAAATGTAATGCCTTTTTTATATGATCTGTGTGCTAGGGCAAAGAATTCAACCCTGAAGAAAACAAACAGAATTTGTCCCAACCTTACATTTTGCCTAACATAATTCTGGAATTCAGATATTGCCCTAAATGTAATTTTATTATGCGCATCAAAAAGATTTATCATACTAAGAGTCATGAATGTGTATCTAACACCTTTGCAGCTGCAGTTTACTGTAGGTAGATCACATGCAGTCACTTTATTTTTTTTTCCCCTTGGAACTACTTGCAGTGAAGCGCTACTGGTAATTATTTTTTTAAAATTGCTCTTTTTATGTACCTTGAATATACAAAATGGCACTTCAGTATAAAGAATGCTTGAAAGACAATTCAGAGATACAAATGAAACAGGTAAATTAGAGATCGGTATATGTGATCATAGTCAGTCTAATGTAATATGATTTTTAATGCAAAGAAGCTGCATTTTCTAATCCTGAATAAAGTCCAATTTTCCCTATGTGTTAGGAGAAATTAATGGAGTAAACCCAGGTACACTTATGCTGTAAAGAACCCTATTAATCAGGCTGCTAGTGTGTAAAATTTGGCATTCGGTAAACAATACTTTTTTTTTTTTTTTTAGTTAGAATAATGATGTGCAGTTTGCTCTTTTATACTGTGCAGCACTTGGGGACCTCATCCATTTACCAAAATAATACCAAATTAGTACTGCAAATATTGAAATCAGACCTTTAAGACTAACCAGTGGCCTAATTTTCTCTTCAATCTGCTCTTAATCTCAATTCATCAATAACACTGCCTTATTATAGGTCTTTGACAGCAAGCTACAGCTTTTGATAAATTATACATCTCAAGCCAGATTTAAAATTTGAAGCTCAAGTGCTAATTATCTGTACAGGCCTAGTTAATAACGAGATTTCTTGTTAAGTATCTGATCACAGCATGGGCATCATTTGTCAAGAACCTCAAGTCTACCTTGGAGACTAGCTCTTCGAATTCTCCCTTGCCTACCATATGTAAAATTGGGATCTTTGTTTCTATAATAACCTTTTATTAGGAAGCTGACATAATGATTAAGTTCGCTATAGACACATACAATGAGTTAGACAATTACCCTTGCTGCTTTAAACTACTCAGGCTCCTAGCAAGACAAAATAATTAATATTGAATTTTAATTTGATGTGTTCCACATTTAAACCTCAATTTGCAAAGTACACCTGGAAGGCTGCCGCTGTTTCCTTGCAGTTTGTGCTGATGAAATAAAGGCTCCTGCAGTTTGAATGTAAAAGCACAGAAGGCATGATGCACCACAATCACTTCTCAGTGGAGCAAAGAATTTTCAAGCATTAATGGGAAAGGTAATTACCTAGGTCTAACTTTATAGCCTTTTCTCTAATGAAACTATAATCTCCCAGGCCTACATGGTTTAAGCATTTACATGATTTTAACGATTTCACTGCCATAACAGTTGTCACATGCGGTAATTTAAAAACTCAGTGCCTTAAAACAAAGATGCTAATTATATTTCTATATTTTTATTATTGAAATAAAACTGGACTGTGCAAAGTGACAGAACCATAATAAAAACAACCATGCGCTGCATTGCCTAAGTGGAAGGAGCAGGGGGGCATATTTGTTTGCAGGAGAAAAGGTACCTGAGAGCTTTCACAGCTGTACCTGCTAAAAACACAGAGAAGTTTAATTCCCCTGAGCTTTGGCTTTAGTCACTCCTACTTCAGGCAAAACTCCCACTGTGCCAACTTATGTAGTCATTTCCTTATTAAAATAAAAAGAGTTCTCAACCATAATCACCAAGACATACCACATACATACAGTATTGCCATTGTAAAAATGGTGTCCTGAGCCCTTCCCCTGTACTGGTCCAACGGTCTCCCGTAAGTGTTACTGCAGTCCTGACAGCAAACTCTCTGCCATAGCTGGCAAGCACTTTGTCCCACATACAGATGAATTTGAGCCTGAAACATAGGCGAACGGGTTTATTGCCTGAAGGATTCAAAACACCAACCATTTGCAGGCTGTATCCTTGTAGCATGGTTGCAGCTTTTCAGAGCAGTGCCTCACTTGTCTGCTGGGGTGGGATGGGGCTCCCACCCAGCTCACATCATCGGCTATTCCCAGCTTTTACAGCATCCCCACTGTGTATCTCTACTAGCCTCTTCTGTTGCCGTGCTAGGTGGTTTGGCTACTACCTCACCACTGTCAGACATGCAGGCTGGTAGGGGTGTAACACTGTTAGCAAAATTGACTTTCCTAATGACCTCAGTTCCAGGGCTGGGACTCCAGCAAGCACTCTGGCCTTTACTCAGCTCTAGTAGGGCTGAATGGCTTTCTCCAGCACTGGCTTTTGTCTTTACTTGAGAACCTCACATATCTAAATGATCTGAAGCAATTGCTGCTACCATTTCCAGGATAATCTAATTTGATGTTCATCATCATGGCACAACTTTATTTTCCAAAACCTGCTCACATCCACTAGCTGTAGGCCTCAGATGCAAAGTTTGGATCCATACCAAAATGCGAACTTTCCAAAAAGGCAGGTGTGCTCACAGCTAATGCATATACCTTCTGATTATCATCAGCTTATAAGTGACTCAAAATGATACATTTAAACAAAAAAAAATCAGAAGCCTCTTTGCTGATAGGAAGGTGAGTCTCAGTCTCATTTAGAATGTCAGCAGGGATGCAGAATTTCAGTTCTGTGGGAAATTCAGACATTTCAGGTTTGTTTTTTTTCAGTTCTTTACTGGAATGAAAAGCTAAGAAATTGGGAAAAAATTAACAAGATTATTTTTCTGGCAGAGTTGCTTCTACTGGTGAAAACATGTAAGTCAAGACTGTAGATAGTATCTTTTGGGTCACAAATTCTAGTGAAAGTGATTGTAAAAAGACTTCTGGTAGAACAGCCTTAGTGAGGTAAACTGAAAATTTCCTGGGGAGAATGTGCCTGAAAGGTGAAGCCATGGACAGCTTAATATGATGACCAAGCATGGATTTCTACTTTGTTCCCTGTAGCTGGTGTTTCTGTCTGTACTGTGTGAAGACAGGGCCAGCCACTGAATGAGTGACAGACACTCCCTATTAGGAATTCTGTTTTCTTTAGGAAAAGGAAGGATTAAAGTTGCCTTCTCTGCCTTAGCTGAAGGAGGACACTGCAGACCATCATGTGGCACAACAACACGTGATGATGGCAGGTAAAAAGCTTTTATCAAAAAAGCTTTCTTTTATCAAAACTTGTCATTGTCTGTAGATAAGTGTCATGGGATATTCCTAATCAGATGCGATATCCCGTGGGACAAGAGGGTCCTAGTGCCCTCCTCACCGGTTCTTTGGGTTTCGGTCGGCAGAAAAGACACGAATATCGCTTAAACGTCAAGTATAAACATTTAACAACCAGGACTGGGGAAAACAGAGAGGTTACATGCAAGACAAATCCCGATCGCGCCTATGAGCATCCGCGGGAGCGCGAGGCAAAGGGGGGAAACACTCTCCTTCCCGAACCGAGGGGGAAGACCGTGGAAGGAGGGAAACCGATTTAAGGAAAATAAAAGAGAGATTAGAAAGAGGGAGAGAAACTGGGAAAGAGAGAGAGGGGTCAGCCTTGCCGCGTGTAGTAAAGCTGCCGTGCCTCGCTGCCCGTCGCTGCACACGTGGCTGGGGCTTCTCCCAGCTGCTGCACGGATGGCGGTGGACGAGGAGAGCGGGAAGAGCGCGGAAAATGGCTGCTGACCCGTTTAAGTACCCTGCGGGGCGTACGAAACTGTCCATCAGGCATCCAACATTTCCTGGCCGGCCAATTGATTCAAGGTTCGACGTATATGGGCATCCCGAGGTCCCCCCCCTGGGTCCCGGGGCCACCTGGGATGCCCCACCCTTCCCCCTTACCAAACCTTTTAACAGTAGAGGGAGGAGAGAACCCAGGAATTGGATTAATCCTAGGATGCTCCATCATTCTATGCCAGGACAATAAGCATTTGCCATTATATATAAATTCAGAAAGTTAATTTCCATTATTTAAGGATTTAAAAAAGGAAAAATTAAAGGGTATATATGTATGTAGTTTTTTTTTAAACCCAAAGGACCTTTCTGATCAATTGATAAGGCAAAGCCTTCTTGTTACACTTTCATGATGGCTTTTTCAGCATACCCTACATCTGCTTTTGCATTGCTTGCTTCAGCAATAGGGTACACAGACTAGCAAGACATAACATCTCTTGTTTAACATCTTTGTCAGTGACATGGACAGAGGAATCGAGTGCACCCTCAGCGTTTGCGAATGACACCAAGCTGTGTGGCACAGTCGACTTGCTAGAGGGCAGGGATGGCATCCAGAGGGACCTGGACTGGCTGGAGAGGTGGGCCCAGGCCAACCTCATGAATTTCAACAAAGCCACGTGTAAGGTCCTGCACCTGGGTGGGCACAATCCCAAGCACAGATCCAGGCTGGGTGGTGAGTGGCTGGAGAGCAGCCCCGAGGAGAAGGACCTGGGGATCTGTGTTGATGAAAAGCTCAACATGAACCAGCAATGTGCACATGTGGCCCAGAGAGCTACTGCGTCCTGGACTGAATTAAGAGCAGCACTGCCAGCAGGGCAAGGGAGGGGATTCTCCCCCTTTACTCTGCTCTTTTCAGACCCCATCTGGAGTACTGTGTGCAGTTCTGGAGCCCCCAGCACAAGAAGAACATGGAACTGCTGGAGAGAGTCCAGAGGAGGGCCATGAAGATGCTCAGAGGGCTGGAGCACCTCTGCTATGAGGACAGGCTGAGAGAGTTGGGACTCTTCAGCCTGGAGAAGAGAAGGCTTGGAGGAGACCTTATAGTAGCCTTCCAATATGTGAAAGAGGCCTACAGGAGTGCTGGGGAGGGACTATTCATAAGGTTTTGTAATGACAGGATGAAGGGTAATGGGTTTAAATTGGCTGAGGGGAGATTTAGACTAGATATTAGGAGGAAGTTTTTTACAGTGAGGGTGGTGAAATACAGGAACAGGTTGCCTAGGGAGGTTGTGGCTGCTCCCTCCCTAGAGGTGTTCAAGGCCAGGTTGGATGAGGCCTTGAGTGACCTGTTCTAATGGGAGATGTTCCTGCCTATGGCAGGAGGTTGGAACTAGATGATCTTTGAGGTCCCTTCCAACCTAAACCATTATATGACTCTGTGATTCTGTATGGTGGAAGAATGTCAGTTGCCTGGGATTTTTTTGGGAGTCTTCCATTAAGGAAGATGATTTGATTTTCTTTGACTGGTGAGCAAGGTACTTAAGGTTAACTTGCACTTACAAGAGGGAAAGGATATGCTGAAGAAGATGGGCTTTTTTACAGTGAGGGTGGTGAGACACTGGAACAGGTTGCCCAGGGAGGTTGTGGATGCTTCTGGAGGTGTTTATGGCTAAGTTGGATAAGACTTTGAGTGACCTGTTCTAGTGGGATGTGTCCCTGCCTATGGCAGGGAGTTGGAACTGGATGATCTTTGAGGTCCATTCCAACCTAAACAATCAAGTGAGTCTGTAAGAGAAGATGTGGTGTGTTGTCACCAGTAAAATTCTGTGGTGTCCCAGTGCAAATTCCAAGGCTACCAGGAGGTTCTTTAGTACTGAAAGAAAGCATATGTGGATCTGCTCCAAAGCAGCCATGTCCCTGTGCTACAGGCCATTGCAGCATGCCCCTCACTGTGTTCTACATGCGTACAGACATACTTAACTATGCTGTGTACTCTACTCTCATAGCCCACTTCACGTGCGTCCAGCAAGACTGCTTATTGCGAGGATTGCTGTGTCTGCAGAGCTTCCTAAAGCACAGTACAGCACCTCTCTTCTACTGCATGCATTTAGTGTCCCTTTTTCTGTAACAGCACAAAATAGATGTCTCTGGAAAGCGATTTGTTCACACCAGCATTTGTTCACGCCTGTGGTGGTTTAGCAGTTACCTGCCCCCCCACCCTCGCCCCTCGCCTTTGAAATAACCCAGGCTAGAACTCAGTTGGCTGGAAGCTGACAAATGAAGCTTCATATTTACAGCAATGCACAATATACAAGCATATATTTACAATGTATAACAGATATTTACAGATATATACAGTGAAAAAGTAATACAGAAACTCCACACGCCTCCAAGAGATCGAAATCCCTAAGAGGGGATTTTAACCACCCCTACTACCTTTCCCCCTTCCCCAATCTTATCTCACCATCTGTTGATGCAGCAGATAGGCGAAGGTAGATCAGCCAAGGGGGTTAGCAGTAGGAAAGAAGTTAGTGGAATTATTGAGAATCAGCTACAAAAGGCAGGGAAAAGCAGCCATGCAAGGAGCCAGCCACAGCCCAGAGAGCTCTGAAATCATCTCCCTTATCTATATTTGGGTTACAGCTCTTAAAACAATTTTTTTTCTTTCTCAGTAAAGCTGTGAGTGAAGTGACATCATGTGTTTTCATTTCTCAGCCTATAGTTTAATTTCTTACTCAAATCCTCCAATTAGTTCAAACCAGCACAACACCATAAAGCAGTCACGACCCAAGCTGGTCACCAGAAGACAAGTCTTCCAGCTCATAAACTGGGCTATATCTTCCGAGGGGGAAGACCTGTTAGTCTCATCTCACTGAAGGAATACAGTAGGATGCTGGATACTGAGGGAGAAGACTTGGACTTCTGCACTGGGAAAATAAAATGCTTTATCAATTTCATCATTAGATGAGATTTTATGTTGTTGCAAATTTTTTTTTTTTCATTTGAAACCTAGATTTGCTGTAATGGGCCGATGTTAGAAAAGAGGAAGTAAGAAGTTGCATTATTAAAATGGTAAGCACTGATAGGAATCTTCCTTAGCTATTCCAGTATATCTGGTTACTAGTCATGTTGCTAATTAGCAGCCACCATTTACTCCAGGAAGGGGAAGCTCTGAAAGCTGCTGCTCTCGTCTTCCTCCTCTTCAGGATGACAAACAAAAGCCACCAAAGCATCTGCTCTGAGCTATTGGTTTATTTAAAGTTGTGAATCTTACTAACTTCTAGTTTATGTGTAACACAATGTATATTATACAATATAGATGTGTATAATTTCCTCTCTATTCCCTAGAACATCTTGAATATCATTGCTACTGAGTACTTTAAATAGTAGATTCCTGCCTTTTGGAGATACTTTGGAAACCTTATGCATCATGGTATAAAAAATGTGAAGACTTGTTAGCAGATTCCTGACCGTGTTTTTCTATAGTTTTTTTAGAAAGAAAGAAAATATGTTACTCTGTTAATATTGGAATTGAGAATGAGTGAAATTTCTAATGAAAATTTCTTGGTTAGTTTTAGTGGGGACTTCTTTCAGGGTTCCTTTTATATTTAAAAATGAAAAGAAAATCTTCCTGGCCACAGATCCTGCTGAACTGAAAGTCAAACCCATCATTTTCTGGTTTGTATGAATGATGTTGATACTCAGGGTCAAGGTGTTAGGTGTAAACCAACACTGGGATAAAGCAGATTTTAACTATTAAAAAATATATATATATAATTCCAATGCCATACAGCAATATATAAATTTCACAAATGTTTACTAACGCACACAAGTAGCACAAATCAAACACCTTTTTTTTTTTTCTTTAGACATGCATCGAGTTTTTCAAGACATATTACCATGAAATAAAAAAGCCCAAATCACTTATTGAAAACACTGCCAATGAAAAAAACCAGTATTGCAACTTTGCTGGTGGTCTTAGCAGATAAAGCAGAATTGCCGCTATACATCATCCTTAAAAGAAAGACGATACCAAAGGGGAAGCTGCCAGAAGGTGCCATTTTAAGATGTCAAGATAAGAGAGGGACGTCTGAATTAATGCAAGACTTGTTGCATGTTGTCTGTAACAGGCAAACTGGTGCCCTGCTAATGCAGACAGCAGTGTTTATGCTTGGATGCATTGATAGGATGTTTAACTGAAGTAGCCTAAAAGAAACTGAAAAAAACAAATACTAATCTTCAGAATATTTCTGGAAGCAACTAGTCTTTTAGGAGCTCTATAGAGAAACAATGCAGAGATTGGATGCTGGGGTTAAAAAAAAAAGAATCCACTGGACAAATCCCTTAACCCCAAGGGCATAAATTGAAAGGCCACCTTTGACCTTCCTGGGACAAGGGCTTCCAGGAAAGAATCACTCGTGTCAGTGTTGTGAAAAGACTGTGTAAGAACCGTATTTCAGACACCAAGGATGGGAATGTTGAAGCCTTTATGCAGGACAAGAAGATTAGTGGGCAGTGCAGGAAGCAGTGACAACATTAGCAGTAATGCCAAGAACTGCTGTGATTGTAGGGATGGGTTAAGTGTTTAACTGGCAAAATAAGTCCTAACCAGGGCTGGGATAGGTTCTGGCAAGTAAAAAAGCACATTTTTGGAGGGATTTTTTTTTTTTTAATAATGTGTAATTGTGATAAATATCAAGATTACAAGAAATAGTTGTCTACAAAGCTGGCTGTACTTTTGGGAGCAATAAAAGGCCCATTGGGGAAGCTGTAATGCAGACTTAGGTTTGCCTAGCATGTTACATCTTTCTGAACTTTTCTGTACGTGGCTAGAGTTTGCTGAATTTAAATACATTAGCCGAGCATGTCTTAAAACTCAGCTGTGCCTAAGGGTAGATTTGCACCTCTTAATGGACTCCTGAAGGTGGATGGGAATCAACTGATTTAATTGTGACAGAAAATATGTTTGGCTGAGTGTCTAAGAAGTTAAAATTTTGATTTTTCTGGACACTAACTTTTCAAAGAAGTTAACTCTCCAGTGACCTAAAGATTCTTAAACACATAATTCTTAAGCTGAATAGTGTGTCTCTATTGCTTTGCTTTCCTGTGTCTCTATCTCATTATGTTTTCAAGCTGGTGAGCATTCTTGCACTGACAGAGTTGTATTTTTGGCATAAGTATGAACCTGCTGCCAACTCATCACCTTATGCTGGAGCCTTCTCATGACAGACTTACCAGAACATGGAGATTCATTAAGTTCTCTGTGTATCTCATCTTATTTAGACAGCTGAAAAGTCCAGGGGAGAGGCCTTGGTACCCTGTAGCTAAGAGCTGCTAAACTTTCACCAGTCATGTACAAAGACAGAGTAATTCCTGAGTTACATTTCTACTGACTTACATTCTTCACCAAAGAAAGAAGGTGAGATGTCTTGCTAACTGGAGCTATAATTAATCTTCAAGAGGGTAGGAGATACAGCATTAAATTGGAGCTCAGGTTACAGAGATGAAATCAAATGAACAAGTTCAGTGTCTCTACTATCTTACCATTTATTCCACAAGCTGTCTAAGTACATCAAGAGATTTAATTAATTCTGAGGTTCCCTGATCAGTTGCAGAAAAAAAGACAAAACACAATGTATGGCAAAAGAGCCCTACTCAGACTGACCTGCTATGTGGTACGAGAATTATCAGCGTGCTCTGTGTGCACACTGCAGATGACGAACAGTCTCTGCATCAGAATGTGCTGAAATTCAGACCTACATTGGGAGTTCCTGTATTCAGAAGGGCATTTAGAAGAATCTGAGAATACCTTAACTAATCAATTTGTCAAGGGAAAAAATGTCACTGTTAAACTTTAAATACAACAAAATGCAAGATTCTCCCAGCATGTACAAGCTCTCTTTACAGACTAGCTAAGATTTTTGTGCTCACCTCTTCAGTATAAACCCTGCAGAGGACAAGCCCTGCAGCTCAAGGCCCTGTGAAAGAACGAGTGAAGGCTAAAACTCCCAAGGTGGGAAATGAGGACTTTGGCCCCTTCATGGCATCCAAGAGATGGGTTTGCCCCATTCCAAGCCAAAAGCTTAGCAGAGAGCAGTGCTACACAGGGTCTGTATCCGTCCTGTCCCAGATGCAGCTGCCAGAACACCACAAGAGTGGCTGGATCAGGCCTGGCGTGGGGAAGCAGCTTCAGGTTCTGGTTTAATTACCTGCTCTTTTGACTTCTGCAAAATAATGGAAACATTTTTTTGGAAAGGTGCCACATTTAGAGAGAAATCATGGTGTGCTGGGGAGTTCAAGTGGGGTAGGGTTTATTTAATTTTCTTTTCTCTGCATAGCAGCTTGGCTTTGTATCCCGACTAATTTAGGTAGGAAGCTTGGTTTTTTTTTCCATTAACTTGCAGCACGAATGTCACCAGCTGTAGCTGATAGCAGTGACCACTGCCAGAAGGCCATCAACACTTTTATGTTTGTAAATTCACAGTGCTCCTTATTATGCCTGCAAAACACATAGCAGTGGATATGAACAATTTATTCTAGAGCAGAAGCTACTTAATGCTCCACTATGTTAAAAATAAGAAAGTGGGGGAAAAAAGCAAAAAACAAAACAAACCACGAAATTGTTCTTTGCTCTATTTCTCAGACCTGTGATGGTGTTTTCACCAGTGTCAGTGTTTTCTGATGAATGATTGGCACATTAGAGACTTACCATGTTCGCCTGGGGAGGAGCACACCTGTTCAGACAACCTGTGTGCATGATAAGGTATTATAATCATGCATCAGTGCTTCTGGGGAGCTCTGTCTTTGCACCCAGACTGCTGAGAGATCGTGCCATCTATAATGCCTACATGAATGAGCAAGGCCCTGTGTGTTGAATAATGTTGGAGCTTGTTTTTTACACTTTGTGACATGCTCAGTTTGGCAAGAAGCTGAGAAAATCTTGATCTAAATTTTCTTTCTTTCTCTTTCTTTCTTTCTTTCTTTCTTTTATTTATTTATTTTATTTCATTTCAGAAGACCTTTAACAATATACAGTAGGTAAAAATTTGACCAGTTTTCTACATCATGTTTGTTTTTTAAGACCAGGCAGGCTATTGTTTTTTTCTTTAGAGGTTGATAACTTCAGTCCTCTGAAGAAGCTGTTGACTACCATTAGTACTGGGTTCATTTGTTCTCTGCTGGACACTGTCAGCCAGCAGGGGTTTAGGCTGTTGTGCAGCTCCCAGCTCAATTATTTCTCAGGGCTCTTTGTTTAATATAATGGGGTCAAATTCAGACTGTAGGTGGCTGATGATTCCTGGTCCAATTTACAATAGCCTGTCTGCAAACACACCTTGAATCCAGTTAATCTCTTTTGTGAAGTAAAATGAAAACTCTGCAAAGTGTTCAGTGTTTTGGTCAAGTATTTAGTTTTTATAATCGGAGCTGATTAGTAATTTTTCCTGTTTAGAGTTCTGCTGATATATTTATGCAGCTGAGCTGATAGAGGAATTATTTTTTATTTCCTATATTGTAATACACTGCAGTGGGAAGTCTTTCTGCTGAAATATGAAGAAATGAAAATTTACAACTAATCAAACATTTCTGATGACTTTAAGAGTGTGGTTTGGTCTTTAGGAAGCCACAATACTCTGGTTTGTCAGTATACAGGCATTGTAGACAATCAGTTACCTCTTTAGAGAAGGTATTAAGTTGCCACCTTGGCTGGCTTAGATACACTGAAAGGGACTGTGAGCCTTAACTGCTGCAGCTCTGCCCAAAGATGCAAATTCTGGAATATCATGGTGAGGAGTAGCCATGATGCTTACTCTGAGAATCACGTAGAGAGTTCTGGGGATTAAAGGACCTTTGTGGAATAAATCGCTCCATTTATTTTCATGTTTTATGGGACAGTTGAAACAAAAGGTCTTCATCTCACACAGTAGTAATGAGGCTACTTATTTTCTGAGAATCATGGAATCGTAGAACGGTTTGGATTGGAAGTGACTTTAAATATAATCTAGTTCCAACCCTCCTGCCATGTGCAGGGACACCTCTTATTAAACTTCTTCTGGATTAAGACTCTAATCCGTATGATACTACAGTGCAAAGAAGTCATGGGAACACTTGACATTTTATGATTTTGACAATGAGCCAAATAGAAGATAAATTAGGAAAGCTTTAGCAATGGAAATCCAAATTATGGACTACACTCCCATATCAAGCTATTCCTACTAGGAGATAAAGTGCTTCGGTTGGATATGATGCAGTGTCTTACAAATCGTAGCTATATTGAAACAACATCATCTAAACACAGAGATAATTTGTGGCAGACTTAGTGATAGACATAACTACCTGCTTGCAAGGGAGGAGCAGGAAGGCTTTGCAGTTTTCTGGCATGTAGCATCTTTTCTTCTTAAGTGTTTTTCTTCATAAGGCAGTTAGAGCAGTAGAGAAAACACTGGACCACAGCAGCATCTTTGTTTAATCTGAATTATATAACATATTACTCTTTATATTGCATTCAATCCATACATGTTTGTTTCTGTGATGCATATGTAGATCTGAGCACTTGCTATTTATTGTGGGTCAGGAGAAAGTGACTGACATTCTGCTTATACTACAATTATCTGGGTTTACTTGCTTACAAATAGAGTGGCTTCATCTTAGCAGTTGTATCAGGAACTTTCTCACTTAGAGATGCTTTTCAAATATTAAAACCAAAACAAAACCAGACCACAAAAAAACGTTTACCAGGGTGACTTAAAACTGAAGTATAGAATTCTAAATATATTTGATTTTGCGATAAAATAAATTGAGGTCTGTTAGCTGATTCTGCATTTGGTGGAAAAGGACAGGGAAAAAAAATTGGTTTGTTTCCCTGTACAGGTAAAGACATGAGTGTTGATTCTTTTCTCATGAGATAAACCTTATTTGTGGCAGTAATGCATACAGAGTGAAGACAGGAAGGCAGATAGATATAAAAAAAAAAAAACAACCCACAGACCTTACTCTTCAGAAGGAAAAAAAAATATTTGTAAAAGTCACTATTGACTATGTAAGATACCAAAACTATCTGTGATCCTGGGTCAATTTCTGTTCATTTTTTTCTCACAGAAATTGAATAGAAAGTTAAAACCAAATAAAAGACTGTGAAGATGTGAACAGATTCTTTAAGCTGCAAAAAGGCAGCAAGCTTGCAAAACTGGAGAATTTTCTAGGTGACTTTTATATGTCATGTGTTTTAATTTCTGGTCTTTATTCTTATTCCTTATTTCTAGTTCTGCTTGGAGCATTTGTATTTGAGTTAAACTCTAAAAGCTTTTAGAATTTTAAAGAAACAATAAATATCTCCTTTGTTTTTGTCCTTTTTTTTTTTTTTTCCAGGTGAGCATGCTTTTGTTGTTCTTTCACTCTCCATTTCCAGCTGCTGATGCACAAGAATACAGTTTTAAGAAAAAACAGAACCGTGACGGTAAAAAGCCTGTCGCAATGCGGGACCATGAGTAAAATGTATTGAACTATCAGTTCCGTTAAAGTTTGGATGAAGTGTCTCACATAAATGTTAGTTAATACAGCATTGGCAGATGAACAAAATGAGCAAGAAACTGGACAAAAGGTAGGTATTTAGCTGAGCTAAACTGAAAAGTTATTGGATAGTTGGTACTGGTTCAACAGCTGATCAAATCTAAAGAGTTGGAAAAATTTTTTTCATAGTTAGCTTGACACAAAACAGATGTGTTAATGAACTCTGCAGCTGATGCAAATTTGGAAGGCACTGGTGGCTGGGCACAGGTCAGGAATATTAGATAAGGGGTGCACGGGAGGGTGTGAAAGTTTGGAATTTAACAGAACTAATTGCAACGTTAAAGAGAACTCCATCCGTAATCTGCAACGTCATTAGAAACAGGCAAAGTGCCTCTGATCAGGCAGCAGCTGCAACTCCAAGCCACCAATACAATAGACCTGGTAAAGATGTAAAGATTTGGGGCTCCCTCTAGGTATCTGCGTGTTACTGTGTTTCAGAACATATGTGTGCTCCAAGGTGTACAAGGCTTGTCTAGCCTAGTAAGAATAAAGCTGAGAAGGATATATGATACTGGCTTTGCATAGAGCAAAGAAATAAAAACAGAGAGAAAAAAGATTCCGTTAAAAAATGTACAGCAAATAGAAAAAGACAAATTTTGGATCTTCTAAAAATTGCCAAGTTTGATAATTTTTTCTATTTTTATTTTCCCCTTCTGTTTTTTTGTTTTTGTTTTTGTCTTTTTTTAATATCATTTAGAAGAAGGTCCATCTAACTCATCAGAAACCTGAGTTTTAAATAACATTTCACCAAAGGGAAGAAGCGGGCAACACTTATGCATTTAGAGTGTCAACACGATTATTTGTGGTAACTGAATTGTGGCTTCAAAGCCTTCTCCAGTGATGTTTTCTTCATTTAGCAGTTTGTGTAAATTGCAGTAGCAACTTTTCCTTGAGTTCATCTTCATCTCCTATCAGAAACCTAAACTCCAGGGCAATTATGAAGGTGGCAGACAGCACAAGGTGCATCTTAATAAAACCCTCGTGCCACTTAACTGCTGGATATCCCCTCAGAGGATAAGCTTGAAAAGCTTAGAAAGATGATATATCTCTCTCTATTTTTTTTTTTTATTATTAATTGTCAGCCACTGAAAAACAAAGCTGCTGTCCTGCTGAAGTACTTTGTATGAATGAGTTACCCTTTAGGTACTTGGTGGAGATAAACTTCTCAGCTGTCAGAAAGTCAGAAAAAACTGCTGCACCTTTTAGCACAAAAGACCATCCTGTTAAGGATATTTAGTGGCTGGGTAGTAGTCCCTTGTGTGAATGTATCCAAGTAATTACAGCTTAAAGTTATACTAATCACGCCTAATCAAGGGGGACTGTTCCTCCTGCTGGGTCCTTCACTGCTCCCAGATGAGAACTATCCCAACAATTTGGGATTAGCAAAAACACTTGTTATACTATTAGCTTCATAACTTTATTAACATCTTCGATTATAGAACAGATGGATGAATCTTAATCATTCTATAATGGAAGATTAAATAGCTTAAATTTTATCAATCATATTTAAGTCTTTGCTTAATAAAATAACAATTTATGTTGGATCATCAGTAGGTTTGAACACAGGGCCTTCAGATTAGCATCCAAGACATCCACCATTAAAACAGTAAACCTATTAGCTGCTTGCAGTTGTACACTTTTATCTATGTATGCTGGGCATTAAAATATATGGCACACACTGTGCCAGTGGATTACACACTGAATTTTGAGATTAAGAATTCCTAGGTGCCTTTTGTGTCTCTCAGAAGGAGTTTTGGCTCCAGAATAGAGTAGGCAATGAGAAATGGGTCAGCTGGTGACAGAGTTCAGTTGTATTTTTACATGAAGTTTGTGTGTTTAAGCATCAAAAGACTTTATAAAAACATCAAATTTGTTATCTTTGATTCAGAGATATAATAGCCAAACATGCTCATTTGGTGTATGTACAGTGAGATCCAGAGAAAAAAATAGTTATTGAATCCAAATTCTGTCACTATGAGCAGAATTTAAGTGTAAGAATATGGTAGAAACTGTTGGAATTTATTACAGTGTACAGTCATCTATTTCAGGTAAACTGATTCACTGCAAACAAAAGCTTGTAGAGGATCTTTTTTCTCCCTCTACATATTTTTTGCTATGCTACCTAAAACTTAGGTGACCTCACATACTCTCTATGAGTTCTCCTGGTGTCAACAGTGGTTTGCACTGACCCAGAAAGCTAACTGCAGCTTATTAAGGCCTTTTATCTGCCACTTTATTAGTCACCTTCTCAGAGGCAACATATCCAGATTTACTGAAAGTGGCAAATGACACCACTAACTGGAGATGAAACACATTACTCTCTGAATATTTAATGAAAGATCTACTAGAGAGTGGCCCAACAAATCTCATGTGAAAACTAGGTATTTTATCTGAACTGTAAGTTTGACTGCATTATGTTTGCAATGCCAGACTTCAGCATGCTTTGATTTCATGACTGGCTGCAGAGAACTGATTTGTTAGTTTTTGTAAATAATGTTGGACTAAAAGAAAATGCATGACTGTTGCTTGACACCGTTAACACAGCTGGAATTCCATGACTGAAGGTGAAACATGGTAAATGAAAGATCAGCCACTGCTGCAGATTTTGAGAATATCACCTCCAAAAGCAAAATAACCAAGAACACATCAATGAATGTGTTTGGCTCTAGCTTACTGGGGAAAAAAAAGCTACTAATTCCTCATAAAAAACCCTTCCTGTGGCATCATTTGGCTTCCTTGGGGGAGTCTAAAAAGAAGGTTGAGCTCTAGACAGCTTGGGAAAATTCACAATAAAGGGTACAAGTGCACAGTAGCTCTACACTGAGTGCTGTAATCCAGCAAACTTTGAAAGTTTGCTCATCAGTCTTCTTCAAAACTTTACATATATACTTACGATTAAAATTTTATTTGGAGATGTCATTTCACTTTACTGTGAATCAATACATCAGCTCTTCTGTAAGTGCACTCAGTTGTTCCCTGAAGAGAGAGAAACTTAGTGGTGGTATATATGTATTTCCTGCTCATTACACCATAAAAATCCTTGGAGAACTGATACATTGATTAGCACAATTCAGAAGTGCATCTTTGACTTGATCAATACATTTGTGTGTTGCAAACTGGCTAATGGCAAGTGTCAGAGTGCCCACCTGTTTGAAATAATTGCAGGATACAAGCATTAACCTATTGAAGGGGTGCATTTATTGGCCACTGAGAAAAAATTATGATCTACAACTATACAGCCTGTGCAATAACAGACTGCCAAGTTAGAGAAGAGATAGTTCAGCTGCATTAAAATAGCAGGTAAATCTGGAGTCTGGGGTTTGCTCCAGGTATTTAAAGAACTGAGCAGAGCATAATGACAGAACAGATGTAGCATTTCAAGCCAGTATGGTACATGACTAGCCTCAGAGGAGCGTTGGAACACAGCATGAAAAAAGATACAACTCTGATCAAAAATACACATCCAAAGATTTGGAAAATACACATGTTTATAGAGAGCCTCTGTACAGAGCCTTCAAAGTTTGCTATAAATGTGCCATAACTGTAATTCACATCACTCCCTCAGGACAGGGTACTTTATGTGCTCTTGTAAATTATTTTATTTCTTAAAATAGCTATTCCAGAACTGAAACACTTTGTGTGTTGCTTTTAAGTACACTGATACTTCTGACTGGCCATGTTTCTCATTTTAATTTTGCTAAATGGAGGAGAAGCTCATCGCTTTTTTGTGAAACCAGTAGACATTACGTTCTCACTTGAGATTGTTATGTTGCTTGCTGGCATGCAGTAAATTAAATATTTCTGAATAAAGCACCTAACTGCCACAGCAAGGTCATTTTAAGATGAGCTGTTTTCAGTATTTTCCACTGCTGCTATTCTACTCCAAGTGGCATGTTTCCATACTCAGCAGGAGATAACTATTACCTGACGATTCCACATCTCACTTGGTATAGGTTATGCCTAACTTCTGGTGCTTTGAGGTGTAAGTAAGAATGACTTTCAAGCAGAACAAAGAAGACTTAGAGCAGCCAAGCTGCAGACAGTCCTGAACCAGACCTGACCACTTGCCTTATTTGGAAGGGACAAGAGATGGCCAAACATGTCCTGTTCTATGGAGATGGAAAAGGAGTAACTTCCCTCAAGAGATGGTCTCTGTGGAACCAAGCTCCACTAGGTATTTCATGCAGTTTTAGGGTTGAGCTGCCAAAGCTGAATCACTATGGCCAGGGAAACACAAAATGCAGGAAACAGTCAGCTGAGGGAAGTGCTCAATCAGCTGATGGTGCCCTGAGTGAGTGTCCTGACTTCCCTCAAAAGGAGCCTGACTCTGAAAAGCTGTTTGATCTGAAACCAGGTTAATTTGTGTTGCTGTAAGAGGATCTCTTTCCTTGATGGAGGAAAACTATTACCTTGATGCAGGTAAACTATTATCTTTTTCCAGTTTCAAACAAAGCGTTCCTGTAACCCTGGCTCAAAGATTGTAATGCTGTGACTTTCTCCTGGCTCAGTCAGACAGATCCTCTTGTCAGTGTAGAGCAGGAAGAGCAGGACTTGCATATCAGTCTTTGGGTTTAGCGTGATTAGGACTTAGGTGCTGTATTAAGTTTGTCACGTGCTTTTGTAGACATGCCAAATACTTTCTCTGAAACCTCATGCATGGATGTTTCGTACTAATTACATGGAGATGGAGGTAAAAGTTGGACTTTGGAGGAGCCTTATTAGTTATAGGTTAAGAGCTGCCACCGGAATTGAAACTCAGCAGCCCCAAAAGCTCCTGTAAAGGAAGTTAGTGGGGTGACTGTTGCTCCGATTAAGTCTGAAAACCGTAATTAGGAAGTGTATTATTGAGGCTTTTCCTGCTCAGTTTCTGCATTGCTGGATTTGCAGAAGAGAGATTGTGCATTTCTCAGATATCTGGGAAGTGCTTGTATGTGTTTCTAACACATCTGGTAGTCTGAAAATGCTTTAATTACTAAGGGCTAAGTCTACTAAGGGCTGGAGTTTGCTGTTTTTTTTTTTAATGTGTACTAGTAATCTGATACTCTATTATTTTTTGTTTCCTATAGTCACACTGAGGTTAGCTGTATAAACAAAGCTTTATTCACCCTAATTTAAGAGAATGCCAAAGCATGAGTTACTAGTGCTGTAGCATAGAAAATTAATCATAAATGTAGGGCTACTGTTACCAGTGCTCCTGCAATCCACAAAGGTACAGAAGAGTAAGATGAGTTTTAAACAATTATTAAAGTGGAACACTGAATTGATAAAGCAGAAAAGTGAGTTCCTTACCCTGTAGTTTTGGTTTTTACATAAGAAATATTTTAATTACTAGTGTTAATATATTTCTGTTTTCACTACCTGTAGGCTGATGTATTCATTACCAAGCAAAAGTCATCCCTTTTGGAGTGCTGTGGCAAGAGTTCATGCTTCAAGAACCCGTTGGGACTTGGTCTCAGTGCAACAACTGTCTCAGTAAAAAGGAGAGCTCCAGGTTTTGAAGCAGCCTTTAATTAAGTGTAAATATTTTTCAGGAAAGTGGCAATAAGTAACCTAAAGCACCTATATTCTGGATTCTCTGCTGATCTAGATCAACCCTCTCATATGTGCTGGGAAGACTTCTTGTGAAATGTTCAGCTTTTGTCTTCAGGCTGTCCTTAGTAGCACATCTAATACAGAAACCATAATACTAACTTAGTATACAATTGTTTGCATGAACTTCAATGCTTGTGTTTGGATGCTCTGCTTTGCAGTAACGAACACAATGTCTGATTGGAACTGTGCTGTCCAGGTAGATGTAGAACCTGTGGAATCTGTCATGCATCTTCAGTATCTTAACAGTTGTTACAAACTTATAGACTGCCCCTAATTATGGAGACTCTGAGGTGAGAAGGTCGACTTTAAGCATGACTTTAATTAGAATAGGCCACCATGTCATCAGCTAGGAGATTTCCGTTCAGTTTATCACATGCACTCCATTCCTTTGATTGCTGTGTTCTGGTTCCTTCTACAGTGTACTCTGCATGAACAGGCATCAGCTAGTGCTTGATGGAGACACTTGCAGGCCACGCTTAGTAGGCAGTTAAGTACTCTGGGATGTCCAGCTTAGAATCCAGGCTTGGACAAAGCAAGATGCCAAACACCAATACACCCATTCCATTGTTGTCTATAGATGATACTTGGCCAAGTAGTAGTCTAGAGGCACCTCCTATGCAGGCTTCTATATTCTTCATGTGTAGAGATTGTGTTGCAATGCCTGGCTTCTTATAAATACCTGAAGTTAATGTTTATGAAATTGGAAGTTGATGTTGCACAGTAAATTTGACCCTTTTCCAGCTTGTACCATGTAACAGAATCATTCATTATATTACATGGCATTGCATTTTCCTACATGCCTCTTACAACCCTGAAATTTTGTTGAATAGATGGTTACCAAAAACCAAAACAACTATGAAGTGCGGGTTTTATTCTGGTCACTGTCTGAGTTCATGCCAGTCTGCTTGATGTCCACCTCCCAGATTCAGTATGGAATCATTGCCATAGGATTTTATAGAGTTAGAACTTATTGCTGGTAATTTATTCATATTCAAATCCGACCCTTTTGGGACATGCCCTATGTAACAGGGTCTTCAGCTACATTATCTTAGATTATTTTTATACAGAACCCCAATCCCACAGGCTGAGTGCTTCCCAAGAACTGGGACAAGTGCTTTAATGAAGGAATCATTGCCACAGGGGTTTTACAGAGTTACAGCTTGTTGTTAATGCATTCAACTTGAAAATTGCTTTAATGTTGTGCACACACACAAGCTGAAAAAGAGAGAGTAAATCTCAGTTCATTTTGGACACTTCTGAAACATTTTTCTTTGGAAAAGCATAGCACTTTTCTAAGCAAACATTTGGAAAGACTGAGACTCTGTGCTTAAAACACTGTTTAAGCATCATTTGTTTAAGCTGCAAGATACCTCTGAAGCACAGGTTCATAAGCTTTATTTTCATTTGCTTATACATGTGAGTACAAAGAAAACATAAAGCAACTTTCTGAGAGGAATACAATACATATACAGCAAAAAAAGTGAGCACTTTTAAACTTGAGACTTCCACTTCCTGTCATGTTCTGCCCTTCTTTTTACAGATATTTTGCCTCCAACTGCATATATAACACACTTGGAATCTGCATGGTTGCCCAGTTGGAAAAAATGAGAACTTATGATCAGCAATTTGTGCTTTCTTGTGGAATTTTTTTTTTCTTCAATGTTACTCAACACTTGCACTGTTGCTGAGGTAATTATCAAACTGAGATATGCAATATGCCATATGCAACTGTCTTAATTGTGAGACTGTTCTCTTCAACATATGTTCAGAAAATTGAATTCAGACTTCATAGTGAATAAGATATCCCCTGCATGTTGTCTACTGTGCAGTTCTGCAGAGATGTACAATCATGCCCTATGTCATGATAAATTTTTATATATATATATACATAAAAGTTTAAAAATATTTTCAAAAAGTGTTTCATAGCTTTTCTTTGTGATGACATTCTCTAAAATGTTCCACGTGGGAGCTGAAGGAAAACAAAAATACAGGAACTGCCAAATGAATGACTGTCAAATTCAGTAACCTATCTCTGACCATAGCCAATAATAGATACTTAAGTGAAAATTGGGGGAAAAAAAATAAAAAAAGACAGAAGTAATCCTATCTAACATATTAAACAGCAAAGGGACTGCTGTTTGTGCCAGATGTTTCTCTGATTAAAACATCAAATACTGTAAGAGTCAATAGAAAACTATGGTGCAGTCATTGAGACTGTCTGATGTGTACAGAAATAGATACATCATGTATGAATAGTTTCTCTCTCCTGATTTCCACAGAATTTTAGCTTAAGCCTTCCACAGACACACACCCAGACTGAATAGGAGGCATGTGGTCTCAGTCAGGCTTCTAGACCTGAGGGAGATTGCAATGTTTAAAGGTCCAGTGTGCCAAGGTGTGAAGCAGGAAAGATTCTTTCCCCTTTCCACTCAACATCCTCTATGGGACACAAGGGACTTTTGCTCTCTGGGTCTAGCTGGGTCCAGAAATGCTGGAAACTGAAGGGGACTACTAAAGGTCTTTACCCTCTCTCATAGGTGGCCTGCTCTTCCAGGGCTAATAGGAACTTTTAACATGGATACTCTTCTCTAAAGCTGTAGAAAAAAGGAGGTGTGGGGACATTGTAGATACTGACCTGACTTGTTAATAAGATCTTAATAGTTAAATTCTATTTTGAAAACATCCATTCTCATTCCCAATTCATCTGCTGACTTTCTTTGCATGTCACTGTCTTTGAAGACTGGAGCTTTATTTGTAGCCATGGCTAACTGCATTATGTCCAACAAGCAGTGAACAGAGGATCATTTTACATTCTAGCACAGAGAAAAGTCACTTTGAGGAAACCATTCACCCAAAGGAATATTGCCCTACAGAGAAGCTGGGACAGAGGCTGCTGCCAATGAGCACTTGGAGGAGTCATGAGATGGTGGTGACTTCAGAGTATCCACATGCAGATATTTTTTAGTTTAGTCATACAGCCTTGCTGGAAGAGTTCTTCTGTCCTCAGAACAATGATTTACCAAGAGGATGATGACATTCTTTGGTGGTTTGGGAGTTCCCTGCCCCCCACACACTTTGAAATAACCCAGGCTAGAACACAGTTGTCTGGAAGTTAAGAAAACGAAGCTTTATATTTACAGCTTTGCACAATATACAAGCAGATATTTACAATAAATAACAGATATTTACAGATCTATACAGTGAAAAGGTAGTACAGAAACACCACATCCCCTCCCAGAGATCAGAATCCATAAGAGGGTCTTCCAACCACCCTACCATCTTCCCCATTTCCCAATCTTATCTCACTATCTGTCTTACATGCCGGATAAGCAAAGGTAGATCAGCCATGGGAGTTAGCAGCAGGAAAGTAGTTAGTGAATTTTCACAGATCCAGCTAAGAAGACAGGGAGAGAGAAGCAGCAGCCATCACGGTGCAAAATGGTCTGTCTTATCTTTGTTTGGATTCTAACTTTTATAAATTTTTCAGTTACCTCTGAGTGAAGTAGAATCATCAATATTTTCCTTTCTCAGCCTATAGTCTAATTTCTCATTAAAATTCTCCAATTACTTCAAACCACTACACATTCCTTGGGAAAATTTATTTTTCAGGCAAAGATACTTTTTATATCTGCTCCTTACTCTTCCTCACTGTCCGCACCCCCCCCCNAAAGATACTTTTTAAATCTGCTCCTTACTCTTCCTCACTCCCCCCGCCCCCCGAGGCCATTCTCGGTCTAAGCTGTACCAGTGTAAAGTAAATTGTTCAGCAAATACATGACAGTAAATGTTCTCCTAGATAACACTAGTCAGAGATACAAGATGGCAGTGGTGTTGATGTAGGCAAGATTTGAGGTTGGTGCTAGCTACTGATGGGAATTTTGCTCTCTGCCATATTTCAAAGTTATGTTTCATGCAGTGGTATGGCTCTTGGTCGCAGTGCTACTTCTGCTTCTTCTCAGCATGAGAGAAACAACTAGAATTCTAGCTTGCAATCTGTCTCACTAATGTTTAAGCTGGTGTTCACAGCCCTAAGGGCTTGTAGGCAATTTAATTACATTCATTTCATAATTTCAAGTGATGGTATTTTGTAAACATTTTTAATGTATCATCATTAATATGCTAAGGAAAGAAATCTATTTCTGCCAGAAAGGAGGAAATAAATCTTCACTATCTCTTTGGTCCACTAGTTTACATTTAGAATGGAACACCTTTTCTGGAAAGCTGTTGGAGACATATGCTCCCATTATTATCTCACAGTGATTTATCACTAACTCTAAAATAAACATTATATCCAAGTTACCTGCTTGCTACTGCCCTCACTATGCCATTTCAGAATATCTTAAAGAAGCAGCATGTGAGCATCTATGTGGATGTATTGAGTATGGGTATTTTTTTGCCTGCATTCAATTTTTATATTGTTGCCATGCTTACTTTTTTTTTTTTCCCCCAAGTTTTAGTAAGTCAGAGGCAGAAAACCCCAAAATTAAACCAAAATTGCCAGCTGAAATCTGAGGTAGAGAAGAAAAAATCCCAACAAAGAAGCCAATCCTGAAATGTATTTATTAGAGATAAGCTGAGTCAAAAAATGTTCATGTTCTACGTGAAAGGAAAATCTCACTAAAACAGAAGGTATGCTACATCCTTACAGATGAAAGGATTTTTTCACCTTCATGTTTGTGGCGGGGTGAGTGCAGCCCTCAGCAGCTTGAAACAGGGACAGACCATGGTCTAAGCTGTAATTCTGCTGCCAGCTGCCCAGAATCTCTCTGTTTGTGGAATGGGTCACTTGTTCTCCGCTTTCCAAGACACTTTTGGCAAATAACAAGTAGTACTATTTCCAGTACAAGTAGTACTATTTCTCAGGACAAGGGATCCTGTTATGTCAGACCTGTGTAATCAAAAATTAACAATTCCAAAACTACTACATTTGATCTGTGGTTAAGAAAGTATAACAAAGAATAGCCTGAGGTTAGGGGAAGTTATGCAGTCATGTAACTACATTTTAAATTACAAAGATGACTAGGATGCACTTGAGTACTTCCTGAAGGCTGGTCTTACTTTGATTTTTAGATGTTTGATCTATGCTGCAGATCTTCTAGTTCTCACACTTTGTACTGAATTAGAGCTCGGTTAAGGAGTTTGACGATGAGATGCATCATTGGGCCATCTTGAAAGGTGAAGGAGGGAAGAAATTACTATTCAGCCTGTCATTACAGTACTATTTTCTTTTTTCTGTTGCTACTGCTACAGTAAAATTTGTTCATGGCTATGTGAAGGAAGCTGAAATATTTCTGTTTTCTCACTAGGAACTTCAGCCAGTAATTTTCCCTGTCTTAGTTAAATGTTTTGGGCAGTAGATTAATCCTGAACATTTAAGATAATTCTCTCCCTTTTAGAAAGGCTGCTTTAGACTCAGAAGTATCTGAGAAATATCTTTGAAAATAGTAAATCTTGCTGCTGTTCCTTTCTGTGATTCCTGTTCATTCTGAGGTTGTGCAGTGGCAAAACTGCAGAATTTCTGGGCTGATTAATTACAAAAATAATAAATAAAATACTCCTCTCATTGAAGACTTGCTTCAGGATTATTAGAATAACACATCTTGGTTTTAAAGCATTGAGAAGTGCTTTTTAAAACTGTGTTTATAAACCTGAGAGATGCAAATGCAAAACCTGGAGAATTGTCTATAGATATTTGCCAAATACAGTATAACTAATGTTATGTGGTCCTGGAGCAATATTGTGTTTTACTCTGTGGAAGTAAGTATTCTTTGTGTATTTATTTACTTAAAATATTTTATATTCTTCAACATAATCTCTCTACTTATTTTATCTGGTAGATTTTTATGAAAAAAATATAGCCATGCAGCACAGAATACCACAGCAGATTTTCCTGGCAAAAATGCAAGTAACCCTACTAGAAGACAGGATCTGAGGTTAAAAATAGTTAACACGTGGCAGTGCAAGATGAGGGTTTGGGACTTTAAGATCCACTCTAATTATTCACTAGACCAGTGTGCTTCTGTCATCTTCACCAATTCAAAATAACACTTGGAAAAAACAAGTGACCCTCACTATCATACATAATGTGGCAGCTTAATTGGCAAGAAGAGGGTGAAAAGTAGGCTAGGAAAACCCTTTGAGACTGATGGAGCATATTTCAGTGGCTTCATCAAGGTAATGTTCCCCAGGTGATTGGAGGCAGCAAATATTTCATCAGAAAAAAATATAAAGGTGCTTCAACTGCAGAACCCCAAACAAATTATTACAAACACTTTTTTATTTAAAGAGCCTTTCATAGATGACATATCAAGAGGAAAAGTAGAAGAATATTATTAATTTTAATACCCGTAAATTATCATGTTAGTACACCAATAAATAACATGCATTTGCAGTGAGGTTTACCTCAAATAGGTTTTCAGTTGTAATATGTTTTATTTTCATCAAAGGAGGTAAGCAGTCAATATGTATTTTTGTGGGGGCTGGCATATAGCATGCCCTTTTGCACATGTCTCCAGAATAGGAATAATACAGAAAGTACCCTTAATTTCATGGTAACAAAGCCTGTCTACACCCAGCAAGCTCACAAAAGTGCCCATTTATTCAATGTTCAATTTAAAGTCAGATTGTATAAAGACTTCTTTAAGTGGAAATAATGTAGCTACTGTAAGAAGAAATTCAGATAAAAATATTGAAAATGAAGAATTTTTTAAAAATTACTTTCTATATAGCATAGTAAACTACATTAAAAGGAATTTGTAGAGTTTCCAGGACAAGTATCCCAATTCTGATAGTTTTAAACATAATTTAAATACTTAAAAGGCTTAAATAAATAGTTAAAAGTTTAAATATCTGTTTTATTTAAAAGTCGTGGCCCCATTATTGGAAGAGGTATGTCCACCCACATCGATATGTCTGTGTTTTCTTATTAACCTTTTCTGTGAAAAAGACATCATCATGTAATTTTGCTTTTTTAATACTGGTAACATGAATCATGGCAACTAGCATGAGCTACTATTCAGACCTAAGAAAATGCATGGGGAAAATGGAAAACAGTTTCTCCTATTGTTACCTGTGCACATAATGCAGCTTGTTACCATTGAGGGCCCCATGTTTGTATAAGCAGACTAGGTGCTCTAGAAAGTCTAGATTAACTCGGGTGCAGCTTTAAACGACTTAATCATATTTGAATGGCAAAGTGCTAGATAGTTGTTAATTCCCAGATAAAATAAATCCTGATCAGCAGTAACTAAAAATATTTGAGGGTAATGATGCTAGTCCCAGTCTTTTGGACCATGTATCCTCATCCTAAAATCAGACATCCTCATTTATGCCCTAAGCAGAGGGAACTGAGTAGCTAAATAGGTCTGTTCAGAATATTTTTTGTTTTAAACCAGGTCTGCAATAGATCCAAGCATGCATATTGTCTGTGCTACTGGAAAATGAAGAATATTATTTTCACATCCAGGAGAAAAAAATTAATTGGGAGTTTTGTCTGATAGTGAACTACACATATTTATGATCACCATGCTCAGTACTGAGATACAATCAGGGGCATCATATTTATACTCTACTAGTACTTTATTTAATGCCTACAGCTTTGACCTGAAAGAAAACAGTGTCTTTATAATGGGTCATGCACAATCAGAAATTACTCTTCCCAGAGTTAATTCTTCTAAAAGTTTTCAAGGCTGATAATAATTTTCTTTCCTGAATCCAATAAATAAATAAAAAGTACAAAGGGATGTTTCAGTTGCACAACTCTGTCAGCCTATACAAAGAACATAATGGTTCTTAAACTGACTGCTGTGCTCTGTTAAGTAGTCATTACCAGAGAATGAAGGGCTCCATTTGCAGGGAGGTGCACATGAGATGATGTTAAAGGAAGATATATATACACAGATTCTCAAATCTAACCATCTTATTTGCAATCCATCACTGAACTGGAATTTAGTTAAACATCTTGAAGATGTACAAAATAGCTTGTAGAGGAGGCACTGACTCTTAAGTAATTGGCAGCAGTGTTATCTCGTTAGAATAACCTCTCATCTGACATGCCAAATGTGCCTTGTGTTGAGCTGTTCAATAATCAACAACCAATCGCTCCTCTTTTCTCATCACTCAGCATGACAAATCAGAGATATTAACCACATGGGTTAAGGCCAATGCCAGCCATTGTTTACATCCCAGGTTAGCCAATTCTCTCCCAATCAATACAATGCCTCTAAAAATATGATACAAATAGAGTGGTGGTACAGTCTTCATAAAAATCACATGACTTCCTCGTGTTTAAAAATAAGAAAGCAATAAATTATAGATGTACAATATAAGCAGTGGTATGAAACTGTCTATATATAACTTGGTAAGTACAGAGACAGCATTGCCAAAAGGAACTGCTTGCAGCATTTGCCAATACCTGACTTGTAGGAAATACCAAAACCAAGAGTTTCAGAGGAACGTGTGATAACAAGCCTACACTGAGCAAGTCCCTTAGCTTTTCTCATGCTGAGTCAGGTGGTCAGTAGTGCATTCATGCTGCTAATGCCCAAGCCCTTCTTCTAAGTGGTGTGAGTTAAATGAGGAGAAGCCTGGGGTATCCTTTTTTGCATCCACTACTTCCCATTGGTCAGCACTGAATTACAGCTGCTGTTGCACATCTGTTATTCAGTTTAGTGAGTTTCTTCTCAACCTCACAGCCCTTCCTAGTTTTTAACAAGCTGAATAATAGAATAGAATAGAATAGAATCATCCAGGTTGGAAAAGACCTCCAAGGTCATCCAGTTCCAAACTATCGCCTATGTAGTCATAAATGCATTTTATCAGCTCAGTGCTCACCTGTGCACAAAAATAACTGATAAATAAGGAAAGCAATGCAATACAATCTTCAGATGGTACGATTTGCTGCCTTACTGTACCGCCGTTAACCCGTCCACTCGTATCCATAGTGCATTGCTGGTCATCACTCAGTTCTGACACAGAACAGCACTGTGCTTTTCATTCCATATTTTCAGCAAAAAGCCTATCAAAGAAATGTAGCAATGAAACACTGAGTCTAATATTTACTTGAGGGCAATTAAATCCCACACTCTCCTTATCCCATCACTAGTTTTGTAAGCAATAGTGATGAGAATCCACAAAGTACTGCAACTGTCACAAATTTAAAAGCTGATAATATGCCTGTATATGCTAAGCGTACCAAATCCTGCTGATTCTGTCAGTTTGGGAAGAGCTGCAAGCTAAGTGGAACAGAGTGATGTGCTGTGAAGGTAGCTGAAAGGGTATGAGTCATAATTCTATAGAGTGAAGCTGGAGAAAAGGATAAGGAAAAGTAGCCAGTAGTATTAATTTCTTGAGCTTGCTGTTCCTACACAATGTATAAGATCTGACAAAGACATCTTTCTCCTGTTCTGCACGTTTGTCACACGATGTGATCTCCCAAGCTGCAAATCTTGTCCCTGAAGCAAAGAACACAGCAACCTTTCAGATTCAATCCCTAGCTCTCCATTTTTAGCAAATGTACTGAACTGGTTACCTCCCAAAATGAGAACCTAACATCGTTTTTTTCTCCAGCTTTGCTTTCAATGATAAAGGAACAACACACGAGCTGGTGCCTACACATGAGGTCTGTCTGCAGATTGAGCGGTAGCATGGGTTACCTAGTGGGTGTGTCTCACTGTAGCTCCTTCTCTCTTCTCTATGTCTCCTTCTTCCCCTCATTATATGTAGAAACAGTTATTTGTTTTCAAAAGTGTTTATAACATAGTGTCTGGTCTGAATTTTTGCTTCAGTTCTTCTTTCATTGCTGGTACCCAGAGGTTTTATTTCACTGCTTTTGGTTACTCTCGTTTATATAGAAGGAGGTAAAAATTGATACATCATATTTAAGTATACATTTCTATAGCATAGGTACTACAAAAATTAAAGGGCAGAAAAAGGGATGCCCAAAAGATTCATTAAATATGCATAGTGGCTGTCATTAGAAGTATATTTATCCATACTCACACTGGCCTATCTGGACTCCCTTGTGCAGTACATACTGCATTACTGTGGGAAAATACAGCGTAGAGGAAAGTTATTTGCTTATGATGGGAATCGCATAATAAATACATCGTGAGATGGTCAGAGTCACTATTACTGTGCCTTGGTGAGCCTGGGCATTTAAATGTCTGGCCATTTTTCTTTTTTTAATGGCTCATTTTATATACACTATATCATTGTACCACTGACCTTTTCTCTTCTGACTTGTGCTGATGACATCATGAAAATGACAAGATTAGCAGGAGCAACGGAAGTAGGTGGTTATCATTGTACAAATTAGCAAAGCGCTGGCAGCAACAGGAACAACACAACAGGCTACTACACCTGCTCTGATGCAGACGAGCAGACCACATCCCAGTCATCTAAAATCAGCAATGAGAATTCAATCGGAGACAAAATTTTCTGTTTTCCCCAGGAGCTTTCCTCAGTGTGGGAGGAACCAAACAAAAATCTGTGATTATCAGCTATTAAAACACAAATGTAAAGATGTTTAAAAGCCAGTATTTACCATCTTCTATGAATATATAGCACACTTGCTGTAAATAACTCCTATTTCAAATGTAAAGCTTAGGCCTATTTTCTGGGCTGAATTTCAGGAATTGGTTCCACATTACCTCTCCACTCATTTTAATTCCTGTATTCACTTTTGCAAGTATAGCAAGGACTGACATGCTTTAATCATATTTCATGATGTTTTAATTTTTTTTTCGTAAGAATACAGTGTTCTTGTACTGTATTTGGGATGCATTGATATTCCTGAAATGATAGTAATGTTATTAGACTGTAGCAAAGCTACAGTAGCCACACTTACACTTAAAGTAAGCATGGACTTAGATTCTTACTGAACTGAGGTCTTAGACACATAACTACGCATACTGATTTACTAGGATAACGCTGCACAGTGAGTAAAAGAGTTAAACGGATATCAGCTAGGTAAGATATATGGAAGACCACAGTGACATTTATAATTGTGTAATTGCCTTTCTGTGTTACTTAGGTGATCTGCCAGCCCAACAGACCTCTTCTGGCTTCTATTCCTGTCACCACCTTCCCCCACCCCAAAATTAAAAATGGGAAAAACAAAACTGGATGCTGTTTTCTGTTTACAAATTTGCTTTTGTGTGCATTATCAGAAGTTGCAGATCTTGCTGAAACAGACTGCGGTGAGCCATTCCTGGGCCACTCAGGGGCAGCAGGTATTGTCACAGTGATGTGATGACTGTAGGTGAAAAGGGAGATTTCACTTTTCTTGATAACGTTGTAATGTTTTGGGGTTGTTTTATTGCAGTGGTCTCCTTATACCTGCTGATAATATTGGCTTTTCATGACTCAGGAAGAGGTAGCTGTTTCTGCAAGAAAAATATTTTCCTTTATGCTCAAAAATATAATAGTTCTTATTACCTTGAGATGCAGATTGAGGGGAGGTAGTGAGGGTACAATCTAATACAGAAGGGGAAAATAGCCATAAGAAGGTGACAATGTGGTATTAAGCCATGTGCTTCAATAATCATCATGACTTTAAGGGGAATAAATGATTTAGAATAATAATGTGCTCTATCAGAATTTTCTGTAGCATTCTTTTGTCCTGTGTTCCCACCACTCTTGTGGATCATTCACGTGGTGTTAATGAGACTGAGTGAGCTGTATTGGATACCCTGGTGCCCTATGTCTTTATCATCAGAAAAAGATGGCATCCGTTTCCCTAACTGCAGGTGTTTTATCTGTATGTGCATAACTGGAGGCTATACTAGATCTTTTTGCTCCTGTGGTTTGCTAGCACCAATAGCAGATAGTTTGGCAGGAATTCACATCTGTAATGGTATCTGTGACTGTCTCGGTGAAGCGGACGTGCTCATTTCTGTCGATGATTCTTTTATCCTAATTGAATTACTGGAGCACACTAAAGTCAAAAGTGATTCAAATTATAAACTAGGTGATGGGCTTCAGATCACTGTGCCACGTCATGGTTTTCCTACTGCTTTTGGATCTCCCTGCTGATAGCAAAAAAAACCCTATAGGCTCTCTGCCTGGATTGGCACCTTCCTAGGAAGTGGCTCCATGCAGCTGCTTATGTTAATTGGCATATACAACGAGGGACAGAGCAAGGGATTTTTGGAGAGGCACCAGCTATAAAGTAGACAGGCTCATTTTTCTCTGCAGTCAGTAAAAAGGAAAAGGTCTCCTCCAGTTTCTGTTTCTCAGACTATTAAGTGACTACTCCAGGACCCTCAATTCCTCTTCATTCTTTGAATTAGCTAGCTATGACCATGGAAACAACCATGAATACCAGCAAGTCTTATTGCAAACAAGACTAGTAATACCAAATACAAGAATCATTGTAATACTGTAGTTAAGTTCAAGGCAATCCCCAAATTCCCCAAAATCACTAACTGTTAGAAAGTATGTCCAAATCTCTAGTTCAGCCCCAAATTTCTCAACTCAGATTTGCTGTTGACTGAAGCACTAAGAATATCACATGTGGAAATTTTAATGCAGAGTACTTCACCCCTTTAGTCTGTATCTGACAGGAGATACTTCAATTTGGGCTCTTCATCTGTCTTCCAAAAGTGAGCCTCTGCCTGTCACAACCTGTACAGGCAGCCTGGACAGACTTCTTTCCTAGGCTGGCACTAGGCTTTTGGAAATCCTTCACTGTATTTATGTCCTGTAAAGATCCTATTGCATTTTCAGCACTTAACATTAGACAATAATTCTGGAGCCAGACACTCCCATCACAGGCCACAAGTCACTTCTATTGATTTCAAATACAGTGCTGCTTTTACCTCCACCCCACTCAGGAAAGAGTGTGGTTGGGTCACCCTCATGTTGTGTATCTTTCAAATACTACAAGGAAAGTAACATGTTGAAGGAAACTCATGTACAATGACAGTGTTGCTTTATACTAATTTCTAGAATGGTGCACATAAAAAGAGGGATTTTTTTCCCTTTGAAATTAAGAAAATAATTCCAATTAAATAAGGACATTGTTGCTGCCTTAAATGTGGGTGGTATATAATAAACTTTCCTGTTCAATTTGTAAGTCCTTTGAGCAGCTGATTAATGGATACTAACTTTCATTAATAGCAAGTAACCAACAGTTAAGTCTTAACCTCTAAGAAGTCTAGTTTCATCACCACAGCCACAGACAGAGAAAAATGCATATGGAATTAACAACAGATACCAGACCACCACATGAGTCAGTTAGGCTATTGATGAAAGCAAGTTTTAGGACTTTGCACCTGGCTTACTCTTGGAGTAACCTGAATTACTTCTGACTGTGGAGGAGGAAGGATTAGAAGGGACTCTTGGGTTTGGGGTTTTGGTTGGGTGGCTGGTTGGATTTTTTTACATATATGTATGTATGTATATATATATANCAGTTGATCCTTAGGTTACAGATGTTAGGTATGGCTGTTCATAGCAGGACCCAGATGCCAAACCAGCAAAGATACATAATGTCTCCCATGGCAGCATCTGGCTTTTTGGCAGAGTCAACACACTTGAGTATTGATGACTCTGGATTTATTTTGTAGTCTTTCAAACCAATGAATTGCAGTGTCCCTGGGTAAAACTTTTCTTCCATAGTACACCACATAGTATTTCTCACCACCAGATAAGGAAAAATTTAACTGCTGAGACTTCTAATACATTTTTTTTTTTTTAATGTTGGAAAAAAAAACCCCAGGATCATAAATGGTCAGTTTTGTGTTTTCTTGAATGGATTTGGTTGGTTGGTTGGTTGGTTTGGTTTTGTTTTATTTGGGTTGCAGATGAACCACTGATCATGACTGCACAGAAAGACTTGGGAAATGTCCAACGTGAGCATGCCATACCCAGCCTACAAATGAGAGAAGAGCTCAAACAGATCTTGTATGTCCTTAATGGACTTAAACTAGTAGTATGTCAAAGTAAAATGCATTATACTGATATCTAATGAATCTATTTCTTAAAGCAAATTGCAGTAAAGAAGAGAATCACTATATTTTCATTCTATACCTTTCACCAAAGGCTTTTAGAATTACATTAAATATTAACTCTGTATAGGTTTAATCCCAAGCTGCAGCAGCAGCCTTAAGGTTAATAGTCCTTTTAATTAAAGGATAAGTCAGTTATTGAACACAGAAGCTAATCACAAAAGGATTACCACTGAAAATGAACATAGTCTGTGCAATTAGTCTGATAATTAAGACTTAAGTACTGGACAGAGATCAAAGTGCTTGTAATCTGCAATAAAGTTCCTAGAGTTGTAAGGATTTTCAAAATGTTAGTTTGTGCCTTATTGCACCTTCCATTTATTGTGTACCCATGATAGCAGCAAACACATTTTCCCAATGGATATCAGCATGTATAACTGCAACAGCTGTTACTACATAAGCCTGGTGTTTCTCACAATATGATTACTCTGTCAACGACTACCATAAAAGGTGGCATCTGTATTCATCAAAAAGAGTTATCAATAAATGTAAAGCCATACAACAATTAGAGATCTCCAAGGAAGAACAAATCCAACAACAAAAAAAAAGTAATCTACACTATTTAATTACTAAGATTGCTAATCAATAAAATGCCTTCATAACTTTTAATTAAATTTTTATTTTGACTGGATGCTTAGAGAATCTATTTCTTTATTTTTGTTTCATTTAACAGTTGCTCTACTAAAGTACTAGTGGCATCTGTGAACAGCCATCCTCAGGGGAACACTTCATGTCTGTAATTGCATTTTGTCACCTACAGAGGGTGTTAAGAATCTTGTTACAAATGAAATAGTTAGGAGACATCTCACTATAGCCATTATTATAGTGCAAATTACTAGGTAGAGCAATCCAGGAGCTGTCAGGAAAGGTTAGTAAGAAGGAGTGTCAGGAAATCAACCATTCAGCAATTCATCATGGCCTAAAACTAGCTCTAAAATGAAAGCTTTTAAAAAAGCATTGTCTTATGAAGTAAGGGGCATTATCTTCTTTCTTTTTTTACAGCAGTGAATAAAGATAACAAGGAGAGTGGTTCTCTTATGAAAGCTATAAAGACATAATGATGAAAAACGTCGATTATTTTATTGCAGAAATTTGCAGGCAAGGTAAAAATGAGAGAGAGGTTGTAACACTTGAAGGATGCCATTGCTGTATATTACCTCACCTTTATTTTAAATTTTTGAACATGTTTTTCGTAAAACATGACAGCCTTTCAAGGTCACCAATCTGATCCCTAAATACTCTGTAAAATGAAACGAAAGCATAAAATTTGCATTTCAGTGAGTTTTTATAAGTGCACTCTTGATACTGATTCTAATGCAAATTGCCTTTGTTCTATTAAGAGATAATGGAAGAGGTTGTTGTCATTTGTCTCACTAGCAAATAAATGTTACCTGTCTCTTGCTTTGATTTTCAGATTTGGCTACTCCGAAAGGACCTTCTGACTATTGATTATTATTCTTCACTGCTATCATGGGTCCATATGTAACAGAAGGGTAATTAAGAGATATTATTTTTCAAAATTAATATTGTTTATTAATGTTCAATACTCAGAACTCTCATTTTAATAATAATCAGGTTCTCTTGCAACAGTCATGGAAAGCATTACATAAAGGATAAACTAGATCTAGAACAAATTACTAGCAATATATAAACATTTAAACCAAATTGAACTGGAAGTGAAGTTTCTTGTGGTCAATATACCACTTGCCCACTACATGGACTCAAGGAAGCTCCTTTCTGCTTATGGCAGAAGTCAGCTGGTAAATTACAAGAGTATTTACTCACAAAATACTATCTCCTGACTCATGGGGGTAGCTACAGCTTCAGACAGTACCCAAACACTTTCAGGGAATCTTGTTGACCACTGAGGCTTCCGATTCTTCCCAGGCTTCACAGGATGCTGAGGAAGGAGGCAGATGACCTCTGACCTGGTCTTGGTTTCTCTGGATGATCTGTGTACCTCTACCTCCAGGACTTCCCATCTTGGCAGGAGACTTTTAGGTGTAGACAATGTGCAGTCTCAGCACAGATGTCATGCTGGCTATTCAGGCCTATCACATGGAGGTATTTAGAGGTGGTTCCTGGTAAACTCAAGGCAGACAGTTTCCAGGCAGTTCAGGATGCAATAAGATGGTGAGACATAGCACTGCCAGAATCAGAGAACAGAGAATAGTGGCAGGCAGCAGCAAGCAAGCACAAATACAAGAGCAGAGCATGTTGTGTTACCTGCTTAACTCTTTTTATCAATGTAGCCTGAGACTAATGGGCCTTTGATCACAGAATAGCCAATCAGAATGGCAGTTGTCCAAGCTTGACCATATTAGGTGAAGCCATAGGCTTGCTTTACCCAAATTTGGGAAAACATAGACCTTGCACAAGGCAGGCATAAGCCAAGTGCATGTACTTTGTTTACCACAGGATGCAAACAGGAGCAAAACAAGTCTGGGCAAGCCAGGGTCCTTAGACTCAGTGGCTCCAGGTTCTTTGTCCTCTTTCCCGCAGTTGCCTCTCCCCACTGCAGAAGGATCAAGAACAGAGAAACATGTCTGGGCAAGCCAGGACATGTATAAGCCTCTTTTGGCCCATTCAGGCCTACCACAGCACTGCATCTGTTCTCTGTTAGAAACTGCTGTTGTTATGGTGCACTGTCTGAGGAATGCCGTAGTTGTTGTTTTGAGCTTTGTGGGTTCACATTTATAATTATGGTGAAGTATTGGACACAAAATTGTGTTTTCTATACAGCAGTTAAAATTGTACTCTCAAGGAAGGAGTAAAACAAAAAACAAACCAGCAAGAACCTCCTCCAAATCATCAAATAACTGAACAATTAAAATGTCAAGAAGAAACAGTTGGTGCTGACCAGTAACATTTTCCTGGCTGGTAGAATTGGATAAAAGGGAGTGCAATTTGCTTATGGGAGAGGAGAGTTACCATAGCACATGCAAAGAAGTCAATTATACATGTACTACATATTCAAATTATTGGGAAAGCATCAGAGGCATAAGGAAGGTATCATTTATGTCATTATGTTGCTAAAGAATCTGAAAAAGAAAATATATGTTGTTAAGAAATCCCTGTGAACTGATAGACTTGTCTTATGGTTTGAGTCCTAGGAATAGATAAATAGTCATCCAACCACCCATACTACTGCAGGACCTGTGTAGAAATGGAAGGGGAAAAGGACAGCATTCTGGATCATGCAATGATTCAACCAATGATAAAGAAGACGAAACAATGTATGAGGGAAGCAACGACAAATTGTAAATGTCACATGACAATACCGAACAAAGAAGTCTTTAGCTGAATAATAGTCAACAATTAGTGAAATATTTTAATATTCATTGCTGTTCGTGCCCTCTCTTTTCTAACTCTGTTGCTGTCGTAACCATAACTTCATGTCTAATGTAAGTATAAACATAAAAATCCAAAGCTTCAATTACTAGAATTTTCTAAACAAATTTTATGAACTGAACTTTTTTTTAACCTCCACATACTGACACCAAAAGTTAATAAGATACTTAAAGCATGAAGACACCAATTTTTCATAATTTAACTATCATGCATTCTTATATTTGCTTGCATGTGATACTGCACTAAAAAAAAAAAAAATAGCAGCTGCTTGGCAATTTTTTGGTACTTTCTATTAAAAAAAAAAATCCCACCACCTAGCTCATCTGTTGTTTTGGGATTTTTTAAATGGGAAACATCTGCAAAGCTATAAAAATTTTTAAAAGTCTTTGCTTCAATATTAGTACTAGAAAAATTACTCAAATCCAAAAACTGAGATCAACCAACCGAATTGAACAAGTTAAATTAATTTATTAATTATCTCCTGATAAATGATTTTAAAGTACTCCTAAAATAATATGTGTTCAAGCACACATATATCTTGATACTCTGGGGGAAAATATGTTTGGGATCTCTTATTTTGACTTTACTGACACTAGAATATGTGCAGACTGCTTTCTGGAGTTTTCTGAGTTTAGAATTATGTGGAGAAAAAAAGCAACATTTTATACTTTGCTTATAATCTTGTTTTATTGTTTCTGTGATAGAAAAAGGGTGTCAACCTAAAGATATTAGACTTCTAGACCCTTTCTCCTGACATGAATTGCAACATTACCTCTTATTTCAGTGGTAGAGGACTGGACTCTTTTCCAACAATTGCATTTTGATATTTTGGCCAAATCTTGGTCACTGAAGTTGATGGCAACATGTGTCTTGACATCAATGGAAGTGGAAGTTTAGGCAATACTAGTATTCATTTAATAGCCACACTTAAATTTTCCTTTTATTGAGAGAGAAAACAGATAAAAGCATCATGTAAATGTCCTGTTCAGAAGTCTGGTTACTCGCCAGCATCCATACAGCTCTAACGTAGCTTTGTAATACATTACTTGAGAAGAAATCCTGGCAGTAAAGAAGGTGACCAAGAAATCTGTCCTTCTGTTACATATGAAAATGTCACAAGAAGTACCAGTAGCAAATAATTACATTGGAGTTAATAAATATATGTTAAAAACCGTTGTTTCAGATTAAGGGCATCCCATGAGTTTGTGATAGCTGGAAAATCTGTAAAGATAATAAATAGAAATAGTAACAAGCAGAAGACTGCTTAAGATGGCAAGTGGAAGCATACTGTGCTTTACTGAAGTCTCTGAAAGCTCTTGCTGCCCTGTGTAAAATCATGTGATAGTATAATGCAATAATTGATTTATTTTCATTTTATTAAGTGGCAGAAAGTTTGATTACAGTCTCATACTCACATCAGTTTGTATTGATGAGAAAGGACTGTGTTTACCTTATTGAGAGCTAGTCTTCATTTGCAGTGCTAGTGGTAGTTCCTGAAGACTTGTCAGAATGGAGACTCGCTTCTCATGGATATAAAAATAATTTTATGAACAGATAACAGTATCAATCACTTCTTAGTATTTGGATGCTGGACATGTATGAAAACCCTGCTAAATACTTTTAGTAAAGAAATTTTTTAATTACTCCTCAGAATATATATACATGTATTTTAATTCACAGGAGAACAGATTAAGAAAATGCTCCTCCTGTGACATGTTAGATAAGAATCTGTCTTGTGCAGTGCTAAACATCCTCAATTCATCAATTAAATGCAGATTCAGGGCACCGTCTCATATTTCCTTGTCAAATAAATTATGTCTTACATCAAAGACCACACAGATTCCTGCTGAACAAAACAGGGATATGCCTGAACATATCATAAATGTGAAATATGAAAGAGAACAAAATGAGACAGCCAATAAAATGTAAGATTTGTTAGTCAGGTTCCATATACCTTAGAAATAGTGTTACCAGTACTCAGAATTTGTGATTAAAGAAATATTAATGTCACTTTGTTCCCCCATAGAACAAAACTTTCTTATGAAACAAACCAGGGAAACCTGAGAAATTAAAAGGGGAAAGTAGCGGATTACATGGTGTTGAAAAGTATACATTAGTATTTTTGNTAAAATTAAACTTAACTGAAAGAGTATATATATTGTCAAAAGACAAAGTTTGGAGATATAAAATCATTGAGGACAGTCAAATGTAAAACCCTGAGTAGAAATTGCCTATGATTTTCATAATAACTTCCTGGGCAATAAAATGGTAGCTAAAATACATGTCAATAAGAGGTCCAAATAACATGGTAAAATGAAGTGTATGGAGATATCTCTGCCAGAAGAAGATCTCAGATGAACTTGGTTTGCTTTGTTTTCATAAAGCAAACATTGATAAGAATAATTCTGAAAGAGATTTCAAAGAAAACAATGAGGTGATTAGACCTCTGATATGCCTGTGTCTTGGATACCGATTATTGTTCTGGTCAAACAGAAAGTTACAGCCGAACTAGGAAAAAAATCAATTAAGTACAACAGGATGGTCAGACCCAGCAAATAGTAACTGATTTTTAAATTCTTTTTAAAATGCCTTAAAAGAGGCTGAAAGAGATGCAATAGTAATCAGCAATATTGTGAAGAAAGACAAGCTTGTTCATATTGCTCATAATAGGAAGCCTGGGCAGCATGCATTGAAATACGGAGATGATGCATTTTAAATAGACAATTAGACAATTTTACAAAGTATAAATCCACTGCTGACTAGGAAATACAACAACCCAGATGCAATCTCCTGAGACAAACCACATGACAAATCACACAATGCGTGCCAGGCATCTGCTGCAAACAACTGTCATAGACAGACCAGTAGGATGGGTAAACCTTTGGTCTGACCCAGGATGGAAACATAAGTTTCACTGACAATCTTGATCTCCAAGGAAATGACTGCTCAGGGAATACAGCCTTGAGCTCCAATCAACATAAAAATACATTAATAATATGCACTTTCCTTCCAGAATGAATGCTCCTCGTTTTGTTTCCATTTACTAGGAGTTCAGCATACTGAAACAGCTTTTGCAGGTGCAGACTCAAACTCCAGGTGAACGGGAGAATCGGCTAGGATGTAAGAATTCTAAGATACATAACTCATTAGATAATTCTTTCGTACTGACATTAAAAACAGATTAGCATATGCCTTGTTTTCTGATCCAGAAAGAAGGTTTATGGTCTATAGCTGATGAACAGTTCGCTCAGACAAGCCAGCACACAACCTCAAAAATCTCTTTTAATTTTGGTGTGGATAGACACTCACCAATTCATTCTCAAAGAACTCGATTTTATCAGCAATAATCACAAGCTGCAATTAATTCTACAGCAACCCTGCATTGATCTGTTATCATCTGGCCTCTTGGATAAAGCAGGCAGTAGAAATCCACCTCACAATGCAATGCATCAACCCTCTTAGTTCTTAGCAAGGTAAATTTTTTCTTCAGTCTGACATTAACCTTGATATGAAACCTTCAGATGAAGATGAATCTGCCATGTGGAAATAGTTCAAGTGTTTTAGTAGCCTTTTTTTTTTTTTTTTTTAGATTTCCAATCTATGCTATACTACCTCTTTTCCCAGTCATTTAACCTTTCTATATTTGTGTCACTGGCTTAAATGTTTGATGAGACACCTTCATCTGTAGATAATTATGAACCATGACCAAGCTATCTCTTAATTACTTATGGATGAACTAAATAGATTGACCATATTCCAAATATCTATAGAAATGTGGGTACCCACTTCTCACAGTTATTCTTTTTTTTTCTCAGAGATTTTCTGAAATGTCAGCATACTTTCAAAGGCTGGGTACACCTCGCAGTCAACATCCTACCTCAGAGTAGACTTGATTACACATGTATTACTATTATTGCCATCCTCCATATTTTTCTCAGTATTTCCATCTAAATCTGGAAGAATCACAATAGGTCTTTGGCATTCTAAGATATCTTTTCCAGCTGCATTTCAGCCATGACTTCCAAATCTTTATAGTCCTTACTTTCCAAGATATAGTTCTATGTCTTTCTACCAACTGGTGAGTCACCCACAGCTCTTTATTATTTACTGTGTTTTATTTTCCTATTACTCTTTACACCCAAGTGAATATTTATGTGGGAAAAAACTCCACTACTTCCTGCAAATGAAAATAAATCAGTATACGGACATATCTCGTATTTGCCCTTAGTTGTTGAAATGCAGTCACAATTTCTGTCTTCACCACTACAACAGTATCTTCCAGTTGAGAAGAAGGTTTAGTACAAGGAATACATAATGAGATGGGAGAAATACTTGATTTCTTAATTATGCTGTGAACATTTGACAATTTTCCTCCCAAAAGAAATATTCAGCACATGACATACTATGCCTAGGTAGTCAAATGCAGCATACTTCTTTTATGTTCATGAATATATGTATATGAATTGTAATAATGACAGTGGAGGTGGGATTATAATGGAGATGGCCTTTCATTAATCAAAACTGCTTGAGCTCATGACCATGGGATCTGGGATCTTGCAGACCGTAAGCCTCTGTTGGCAACCTGACTTTACAATAAGGTTCGGGTAAGAAATGGGTGATTTTTTTTTTCCCCCTAATATAAAAACAAACATCAGTGATAATGGTTTTGCTACCTCTGAATGATGCTATTAAATTAATAGCAATAATATCATGCCTCATATTTGGAAGAAGGAATGAATGAATCAAATCAGCTAAATTGTTCAGCAGTGTGGTACATTGGCCTGCAATTTTTAGTCATCTCAGTGTCAAAAAATTTTGCTCAAAAAGGCAGCAATGCATGCTCCTACATGGTGGAGATGAAAGTGTTGGGTATATGGATATGTAACTTCCAATTTAGTTTATGGTATAATGCACATGTACAATTTTAGGAGCTGTCTGTCTACCATTCAGTCAGCTGCATCTGGTTATGGGGAGGAGAGAGACACCATGCTCTTTCACAAGGCTTCATTTCTGTCCTTTTGCTTTGTCTTTAATCTGAACTTACAATCTTTGTGCTGGGAGTGAGAAGTGGTTTTCCTCTGCGCGGAAAAAACATGACTGAAATCATAACAACCTTATTGTGACTTAGTGGGAGATTATCTCATCAGCTCCAAGTGAGGTTAAACTGATAAAATAGAATATATATATAAAGAACTCTTCTCCAGCTGTATAAAACATCACTTCAGATAATATTATCTCCCTTATTCAGCAGCTACAAATAAGGTTCTGAAAGCATTTTCTCTGTCTCTGCTGATTTTTACAAGAGGAAGCTATTTTGTGTGCCTACACTTGTTCAGGAAAGACGAAAAGTGGAAAGCCATGGTGTAGTGGGTTTGCAGTGACCTGCCCCCCCACCTTTTGAAACCCCGGCTAAAACTCAGAAGAACACACTGGAAGTTAATAAATGAAGCTTTATATTTACAGCAATGCAAATATACAAGCAAATATTTACAAGATATAATAGATATTTACAGAAATATACAGTAAAAAGGGAATACAGACACCACACCCCTCCTGGAGACCAAAATCCCCAAGAGAGGTAAACCAAATCCCCCTACCACCTTTCCCCCCTTCCCCCAGCTTTATCTCACCACTTGATGATGCTGCAGATAAGCTGAAGATCAGGGAGATTAATGATAGGAGAAGAAATTAGTCGTTTTAGTGATTTAAACTCTGAATTAGTTCAAAGGCAGAGAGACAAAGGAAAGAAGCTGCCGGAGCCAGCAAGGACCCAAGCCAGACTGGCCCTGCAAGCACACTGGCTTATCTGGATGTTTTGGGAACATTCCCAAAACAATTCTTTTTTCTCTGTCTCAGTGAAACTCCGGTGAAGTGACATTGTAGGTTTAACTCTCTCTCTCAGTCAATAGTCTAATTTCTCACTCAAATTCTCCAATTAGCTCAAACCAACACACATGGTAAAACTCACCCATGCCGACAGCACTGCATTTTGCCTAACACTGCTGTGAAGATGAACATCTCCTATCCATGAGGCCGTTTGAGACTGTAGAGGTAGTACATAGTGTCACCAGGGAGACTAACACTTGGGAAGAAAATTTTCTTTATTTTAAAGGCAGAATGGTAATCCCTAGGTAGGCTTTATCAATATTTATTTCTGAACCCTCCACTAGCAGTTACACAGGCATGCACATGTCCCAGCAGCAGAAGCTGGACCAGTCATCATCTGTGCAGTGCAGGGCCAAACCTAGCCCAGCCAAGGAGAGGAACAAGAGCATAGCACGCTGAAGGCAAGCCTGGGCTTCACTGCTATTACATAGCTTTAAGAAAGGGAATGTACTGGAGACTCACAGCTATCTGTAATAGCCACATTTTTACTATCCCATCACCTCACACAAAATTATTTCCATGAAAGAGAAATCTCAGTCTCCACTGATCTCACACAAAAACTTTGTTTCAATCAATATCCTCATCTAAAAAAGTTGAATTATCATCCAAACCAAAGTAGACCCTTAAAGTGGTTTTGAGTGATCCTAGTACCAACATAAATACAGGTGCTTTTAAAATTTGGTTTGTATTTGGGGCCTGTCCTGAGGAAAGAAAGGTACGGCTGCTGCATTGGCTCCTTTGGTTTTGCTCTAAGGTCAGTAAGCCCCTCTTTACACCTACTATTTAATTGCAAAATGTCATATTAATGCTGATTGTTCCATTGAAGTCTTGACTACAGATATAACAGAGAAATTAGAAGAATAACACTTTCTCTTTTATTTAATCTCATTTATTCCTTCTCAACAACATACTTCTGCTCATTTCAATTGGGCAGAGAAGAATGAATTTACATAAAAATCTGCTGAAATTATAGCCCAGAGATACCTCTGGAGGACCTCTCTATGTCAGACTAGAGTGTTTCACAATATACTTTCTCTCAGTTTTGTAAGTTCTCTGAAAAGAGCCCAAGATATGAACCCGTGAAGTTGAGAAAGGATACCAAAGTTGAATAAATGCTCTGTCTTTCTCAGTAGGCCTGGATAAAATTATGCATTTAGCATTAGAAGACATTTGTTTGTTTGTTTATTTTCCCTTTTTAAGTCTCTGTTTCTTTTCAAAGATTGAAAATGAAAGATAATAAAGTCTTTCTATCATATAATACTGAATTGTAGAATAGCAGGCGTAGGAATGGAATATTTGTACTGTCCCTGCTGCTCCTTCTGAATCCTGACTACCACTCTTTGCTTCCTTATGATTAATAAAAGATGAAGGAGACAACAGAGAGACTGTGGTGAGAAACAGCAACTCTTTTAGCATCAGTTTCAGAGAATAATTCTCTTTCTATACTGATGCTAAAATGTCACAAAGGGAGGTTTTGTCTTGCTTGAGTATGTGCCAAAGAATGGTAACAAAGAAGATGTCTAAATTAATAACTGCCTATCAGATTTTCTCTGGGACTGGGACTGGAACTTTTTTGGATTGGTAAATACACCATGAGCATGATGCACATTGATGATCTGCCTTGCTGAAATGTAACTAGCATTACAGGTCTGCCACATTCTTGCACAGTGAAGTGCAGCTAGCAGCTCAAGGCTTCTATATGTTTTCTGACAGTGTGCGGAACAGTTAAAACTGTTAGGAGAATGAGAAGTAAAAAACCATAGGGTTTATACTCAGGTGTTTATAAAATGTTTTTACCCAGAGACGTCAAAAGGACAGGATAGACCTGTGTAATGCAGGGACAATGAAATTTAGATTTACAAAGAAGCTAAGTTTAGATAATAACAAACTCTTTGGGGCTCTTCTGAAACTTCCAGATCACGGAAAAGGTGCAGTTTCCATTTCTTGGTATCTCTATGAAGAACACATATAAGGTTACTTGCCCCATTTGATGATTACTGAAATGTGAAATTACACACAGTCAATCACAGTGGAATATTTATCAATAAAACAGGCAAGCAGTATTATGTGTACATTCTAAGCAGCCACACTCAAAAATATATTAGAAAGCTCTCACTGACTACTGCAGTCTAATGAAGTAATTACTTCCTAGTTAAATTTAGCATGGCTTATCCTTGGAAAACTCTAGACAAGCATCCTTCAGTATTTGCTTAAGACTTTTTTTTTTTTTTTTTCTGGTAAGACAATTCTGTGGAATTATTTTAGGAAATGGATATTGTGAAAGGTAGTAACCACAAAGTAGTCTTCTCATATTACTCAACCTTATTGTTGCAGATCTCTTCCCACAATATTTATGTATGGATTTTTCTGCATATTGGCAATTGGTGGCAACATATTTGTTATTCAAGTCCAGCATTTTAAGCAGGATGAAATCAGTGACATTTTATCTGTGTTAACCAAGGATATTAATATGTTAAAGAAACTCCATCACCTGTGGATTCACTGTGGATGCAGAGTCTTAGCAGACAGTGAGCCACAAAACTAATAATAATTAGGACTCCTAGCTGAGGTGAAAAGCTATTGCCTCATGGAACTATTTTCCAATCATCCTCTTTCCAGCTGAGCTGGACTAGTGACACTATAAACTGGCAATTAAAAGACTCAAGTTTAAAAATACCTTCAGCTTCCTAGGTCCCACAATGGCAAAGGTTAAGTGGATTATGTGGAGATAATTCACTCAGCTCCAGGGGGAGGGTGCTGATTGCCTGGGCTGTAACCTCCCTCTCCTCTCCTCACTTGCTCAAGCAATGATTGTTCCAATAGCGTCAACTTCGCCAACATGAAACAAGGAGGTGAGAAAAGGCCTGGAAAACTTTCCCGAGGGACATCGCAATTGCTAATAGGCATGGACTGGTACTTGCAAATTTTGCTCTGATATAGCCTTGAAAACAGCCTGGAAATGGTCACTACTCCTTGGCCTAACATCTTAATGCTGTTAAATATTGACTATTCATGCAAGTCTTCCAATAAATACGCTCTGTTTGTTCAAAGGAAAAAAAAAATATTAATAAGATTGTTGGCCTTACATGAACGTTTACTCTCTGCTGTGCTCCAAATGAATAAAAATCACCAGTTACACCTCTAGTTGTGTGGCAACACCTACACAGTGTTTCCAATTAACTTTGTAAGTTTTTAATCAGTGACAAATGCATTTTTGTAAATTAAATTTGCCTTTTATTGCAGCACCTATAAAATGTCCTGCAGCATTCCGGAACTTTGTGAAGGTTTTACTTGCTACTGACATAATGCAGCTGTCGGACCTACAACAAAGGCTAAGGTTTATGAGCAACTTGAATTAGGATGTAGGTTAAGCAATTAAAGTTCAATGGTGGGGGGAGGGGGAGATGGTTTTCCAAAATTTGCACTTGCCGAAGTGAAAAAAGTACAGCAAAAATGTGCTGTATACTACGACCTGCAAAGCTAAAGTGGCTAAAAAGGCAGTAGTAAGTTTTAAATTCACTATTTTCAGAGAGTTCTGTATATTAAAAGTTCACACAGATTTCATTAATAGATCTGCACTGCTATTTGTTTTCTTTTTAAATCAAACTCAAATGCATCTTATTAAAGGGCTGAGTGATTAGATCATAAATCTGGATGTCCTAGAAGATGATGAAGAGAATGCTTATCTGTAAAGCAATCATCAGACTGCCAGTTCTATCATTTGCACGTTTTTACAGGTGCTGGGAAAATGGTTTAATTTTAAATCATTTGCTTGAATTTTAAGGGAAGAAAAAAATGCTCACAGGATTTACAGTTAAAAGAGCAAATGGGTTACTTGTGAATGGGAAAACCCCATTTATATTTCAATTCAGGATATTAAAACAATCAACATGCAGAATAAACAAAAAAATATTATTTCATCTTAGTGAAAATCAACACTAATTTACTTCTGCTTCCAGTTATATGATATAATGATACATATAAATGCAACGTCTCTGATGTAGTCTGTGTTAATGGGACTTGAGTATAGATTTGCCTCTCTGGAAAACATAGAGACAGTCCAAATAAAGTTACTAACTCCAACTTGGGTATATTAATTTATGGGAATCTTCATTCTCTGGGATCCAGGCCAGTACATTTTGTGTTTCTTATTTCTTCTTTTTTCATTTGTTTTGTTTTGGGGTGGGGGAGTTGTTTTTTGGGTTTGGGTTTTGTTGGTTTTTTTTTTGTCTCATTTTTCCTTATATCTAGATTTTTCTTTGTCAAATATTTATCACTGATTTGTCACTTTGTCTGAACCCAGACTGTGGACATGGCTATGGGTAACACCAGCAGCACATTTTGCTATTTCAGTGCTGGAAGGAAGTTGGGAAATGAATGTCTCTGTAGTTTTATTAAAACAATGGGTGCAGAAAATAAGTATCTTTGATTTATAGACTTTCTTACAAAACAAATGAGATATGGAGCAATATCCTGGAGTGGGTAATCATGTTTTGCAATTTCTTAGCTGACTGCATGAACTGTTTCCACTTTAACTTAAATCCCATCTAGTTTGATTCAACTGAGCTATTTTGATTTCTGGAAACTTTTGATCCATAGAAGTTAAGAGTTACAAGATATGCCTATCTGGCAGTGATGCTAGTGCCAAAAATCTGGTTCATGAAAGTTAGCACAGTGCATGCTATCTGATGACAGTGGAAGTGTTGCATTATTTACTACATAGAATGTCCGCCCTGCAAAGATTTATGTGTTTGTTTAACTTTGTTCTGTTTGGTTAATTGCTTCTAGTCACTGAAGATCTTCATATGCAGAGCGAAACATCAATCAGTTTTATTTTCAACATATTTTTAGAATTACTTGCTAGATTGTTCACTAGTTGAATAGGCATCATAGTAAAGGCTTATGCTTTACATAGGTCTAGGGCTTCTAAATTATATTCTTCCCACAGATCGTGGTGAGCAGAGAGAGTAACAGCATCATTGAATTACATGCATCTAGCTTTACTTCACACCATTTTCTTTTAACTGACATTTATAAACATTATTTTTATTTGTTTTGTTGTAGATCCTGCAATCTTTTGCTCGTAAACACAAGCACTTAACTTAAAATTGAGTTCAGCTAGCCAGTTTTGAATGCCATGCAGAGATGATTAAAAGAAATAGTACAAAATCTTCTCCTGGGAAAGATCAAATAGTTGCTAACATTAAAACAGCATAAAACTGTAGTGCTTAGCCCAGAGCAGAGGAGGGGAATTGGGTGTTTAGCTATAGTTAACACCTTCTACTTACATTCTCCAATGTTTCAAATTGATTGTTTCCTATTATGGTAGTTGCTCTGAAATCTGACACCATGTTGGCTTGGGTTTTTTAATTAAAAAAAAAAATACTAACTATTAAGGCTGAATTCAAGGCTTCACTTTTCAGACAACAGCTCTCTAATCTTCAGACATCTGCAGTCAGCCATAAAACCATCAAGTGTTAACTACATACACAAACACATCATCTCTGTGTGTACGTGTGATTTTCTTTGCAATCACATATCTCCTACCTTCTAAGGAACTTGTATTGAACTTTTGCTTGGCCAAGCACTCCATTAGTTTACCTGATGCTTGACATGATTAGCAACTTTACCCAGAATAAGTGCCTTAAAGATTCTTGGTGCCGTTTCTTCATTTCTCCATTATTTCAGTCAATGTTACTTAAAAATATCTCAGGAGGCTACCTGGAACGTTTTAAATGAAGTTATTGTACCTATTACTTTTTTTTTTTCAGTTTGTCTTGATAGATTAAGTGCCCAAAGAAACAGAAAATCTGACAGGTATCCTTACTTCCCTTTCAGATGCATTGCTCACTATTTTTGGTGTGTGGCATGCTTCAATCTGAAACATGGGTTATTTTCTCTCCCTGTCTTCTGTCATGTACTAATCCTTCATAGGGCATTCAGTCCATAAGTTCGGTCCCACAGAAGTATTTGTTGTTTCCCCTAAACAATAAATATGTTGCTACTTTGTATTAGCTGATGTAAAGTAAGATACTTCCTGGCTTTACGAACTTTGATTTACATGTCACTACTACTATGCTCCTTTGGCATTTATAAATTAATATCCTGCATAGGTTCATATCCTGCCCTTCTAACGTGTTGCAGGCTGTTAACGTACCTCTTAAACTGGAGGAGATAAATGCCAATAAGTACATCAGTAAAATAATGTCACATTTATGTGCAAAGAAAATATAATCTGTGCATTTCAAGTAAACAAGCCAGTGGAGTTTGTTTTTAAATTCTTCCCTGTCTATAGAAGTGCCTCAAAATCATCACCTCTCCTTCTGCCCTCTCCCACTGTGCTGTACAAGGAAACTGAAAAGTGTCAATAGAGTGCAGATGTATCCTGCTGAGTTCGCTGTTCACCACTGACCTACCTCTGCACAAAGTACCTGGTGATTCTGACCAATTTATGCATACATTTATACACAGAGCAACAAAATGTTATGAATGTTTTCTCCATTAGGATAAGAAGACCCTGAATATCAGGAGGTTTTTTCGGATACAGCAGGTATGGAGATCAGACAGCACTGTACTTACTGATCTAAGTGGCCTGTGGTAGCACATCAAGTATTTCAGCATGTAAGAGGAGATACGGTGTATCTTCTCTATATGGTGGTTAATAAAACTGAGACTGTAAGACTGGCTCCTTTCTTCTCTCTCTGAAATCTATGAGACAAGTAGATCTGTTCCCAAATTTTCCTGTTTTGTTTCTAGAGAAAGACTGTTTTGACTATAAAATTATTTCAAGTCATTTTTATTTCTGCAGATAAGGTTATTGCTTTCTAACTTGCTCTTTCATGCCTAAGGGGTGTAACATATATGGTAACTAACAGTAAAATACCGATCTGACTGTACAACTTTATGCAGGGCATGTGTGACTAAAACATGAGCCATAAAATGTTCTTTCCTACTCAGACAGAACTGTATGTGCCTGACATATTTTATTGGTTGTTAAATGGCACATACATTTATGGATCACAACCAAAAGCAGACAATCTACAGTATTGTTGCATATCTGTCATTTTCAACTAAAATATTGTGGCAGATTTCTCTATACTTGGGCAAATTATGTTATACTACAGTAAACAATCATGTTGCTGATGACTATGGAAGCACTTAAGTATGTAGAAACTGTAACCATTTGGTATTAGTGACAAAAACATTTCTGATTTAACTAAGTAGTGACACACAGAATGATCAGAAAGCAACATGGCAGATCAATACATTTTTAAAGATAAATAGTAAGCTTTTCAGAATGCAGGAAAAAATAGCTTATGGAACAAACAACTCCAACTCACTTTAGCTACACGTGTAAATATCATGTATACATCCCATGATTATAGCTATCTGAAAGATAAACACTCAGTATTTAATTTACTGAATTAGAATAGTGAGTCACTCAGCCTTCTGAATTCTGAAATTGTTGGTTCTTTCCCTACATGGTAAACAATTCTGATAAATTGTAAAAATTGAAAATATTTTTTAAAAATAAATTGGTATAGCAAAACACCAAAAAACCAAATGTGTTAAATATACAGTGAAATGATTCTTCAAATTACTTTTCAAAGAATCTAGTGATAAAAAACTGTGATTTTGAATATTAATTGTGAAAATTAATGCATATAAATGAATTGTATCACATACTGCAAACCAAAAGTACACTGCTGTTTTTCAGAATTTTTTTAAAGTGCATTTACTTATTAGCCTAAGAATTAGAAGATATTGGCCTTTCTTCAAATGTAGCTAATATAATACACTTTCAACAAAATAAAGCCTAATAACTTTTGCTTAGCCTGTGTGGCAGTACAGCCCACTGAATAAGCCATTTAGTAACACTGAGCTTTAGCAGAGAAAGTTTCATTCAGGGAAGATATGAAAGTTTTGTTTTGTTCTTTGCAGTACTAAAAAACTTTTATTAATGCCAAGATCTCACTCAAATAAGTAACTGAGAGGACCATGTTGTTCTGGCTACTGAAGGGTTGTTTGTCATTATTTTAATACTATCCAAGGTAAGAAGATTTAATTTTGTCATAATCTTGCAGTGATTGCTACTAAGAAATGGCTACAGGAGTGACTGTGAAGTGCAAGCAGAGAGTGGACAGATGAAAAGGATTTTGATGACTAAGTAAAATTTTTTAATACAATGCTATGAATGCTTCAGATTGCATGTGTTTGCTTCTGGATTCATAGTGGCTTATATAGTCTGAGAGTAACTTGCAGAAAATGCTTCCTCAGGCACTTCCTCTAACAGATTGATGTATGATACCATAGTGGTTGGGAACCCACATAGACTCTGATCTCTCATTTCTTCTTTCTATGCAAGACCATCAGCAAAACTCTTGATCTCTTCTCTGCCTGTAATATGAAGTCTCCATAACTGCCACATTTCCTCAATTTTACTGCAGCTTTAAATTAATTAGAAAGAATGTGATAGAAGTCAGGCTTATAGTTAGTTTGTTGGGTTTTTTTAGATGTCTGTTTGAGGTGAGGTGAACTGAAGTGAGATGATCCTGGGCAGGGACTGAGCTGCTAGATTTTTCTGTGTTAGGTTCTTACAAAGGTTTATAGTGAGTGAAAGTATCTTCAATTCTCTGATAGGTTGAAGGAAAAAAATTTCATGTGCACAGTCTCCTCATCAAGTCTAACACATTGTTGTTAGGGTGATATTGGTTGGGCATATATGTTGACTTAACTCTCAAATTCATTGCTGTTAAGTAGTTTTGCTGTTGTGAGAAAATACGGGAGAATAATCTTAAATGCAAGCTGACACATTATGTGCAGCTTCATGTTACTTCATATGAAGTGACAACAATATGAGTAAAATGTCACAGAACCACCTTTGTTTAACAGAGATTCTCTATACTGCTTTCACCCAGCAAAATATTGGGTTTTGGTTTGTTTTTTTTTTTATTCTGGAATTTTGGAGGTAATCTATACTGCCTTATATAAAATTTTCTTGTTCATGTTTTTTGACTGCTGGGAAGTTCCATTTTCCTGCCAGATTTGAGGACTGAAAGAAAATGTTTAAATGTCTTTTGGGGACTAATTTTATAATCTGACACTTCTCAACACTGCCTGAAACTCAGTTACATCAAATGATCACTTTGAAATGCATTCCAACATTTTTCAAAATCATAGGTTTTGAGTAACTGCATTTTTTAATATCTGAACTGTATTTTCCCACAGAACTTGGTTTAAGTTGCAAAATGAGAAATAAGTTTGCTTTTTTTTTTTTTTTGTTTGTTTTCTCAGCATCCTTTCAGCTTGCAACATGTGATGGCCATGTGTATAGTCAGGCCTCAGAACTTACTCCAAATACCATTCATGTGTGCCATGTAATTTTCAGAAAGCTGTTAATACAGTGCTACTTATTTAGTTGGGGGATATACAGGAGCTTATTTTGAAGAAAACATTAATATTTTTATGCATTCAAGGATCAGTCCTGCCCTTCTATATTTTTGGCTGGTTCCTGCTGACAGCACTAGCAGTTTTGTCTGGTGTTTGCAAACAGAATTTGGCTGATGTAGGATGTGAAGTGCATTAGTCTACAAAACCTTCAAGGTTTGTGCAGATTAATCGTTGGTGCTCCCTCTGCTGGTAGTGAGATACGACTACAATCACGGATTTATAAATATTTCGTCATACAGTTGTCTAATATTCACCGTTTTCGTGCAAAACAGCTCTATTTCATCTGACATGTTAGTGTGGCATTGCTACTGCGATGTAATGTACTTCAATCGTGGTTCCGTCTATAAGATATCATACTAGCTCATGTGAAAAAAAAACAAACTAACTTTGAAGCAACTATTAAAGTCGGGCTGGAGGCTAGCATCCAGGAGACATTATTCCCCAAACTCCGCTGATTGTATGGAAAATATCCTGCTCCCAGTAGAAATTGTTCAAGGATGCTATAAGTGTGCATCAGGAGATGTATGTGGACAGCATTCATATGTTTTCCCATCAAAGACTACTCCGTAACTCCAACTAAATCTTTGTTTAACACCTTGTGAGTGACAGGTTTCTCATTTTCATATTATGAATATGGTAAAGAGCTAAAGCATTGAATCACAGTTTGTTGACAATTCTCTGAACTAAAATCCTCAGCAAAGGCAAATGCTGTATTTTAACGTGTGCATCCAAAGGAAGAATCTAAGCCTAAGAGTTCAGCACTCACCTAGTGCCTTTAAATATGCAGGAAAGCACATTGCACTGTAAGTTTGGTACATTCAGATACAAGGAAGGTATGTTCCCCACTCATTATTCTGAAACCCCAAGAAGATAAATACCAACAGTGAAATGCCACTAGGTGATAAGAAGATGTGTTTCTGCTCTTACTTTGTTGTTTTATGGACAAGGGAGCTTTTGAGAAAACAGCTAAAACTAAAAACCTGAGTATACTGAAGGCATTTAAGTGAAATAGGGGGTTTTTGTCTCATGTCGGTGCATATCGCAAAAGCACTTCACCTCAATTGGTAGTCTCTGTTTAAGATGAGTTTTAAGGTGAGCTTTTGGAACTAAAATAATGCAGAGTTCTACATGACTACATTACTTTCACTTAAAGAGATATTTATGGCTGTGATTTGTCAAGGATACACTTGGAAGCAGTGACCTAACAATAGGACTGGTGACTGCACAGTTGCATGCAGGTATGTAAGGAGCCAGGCTTAGGTAAGTGGTCTGAGCTACTAACAATAAAATACAATTTTCTGACAAATACAGAAAGACTTTACAAGGACTCACAATTCTCATATTGGTAGTCCAGTACAAAACCAGCAGCAACAGCAACAGTGTTTTTGAGAGGAAACAAACCCATGAAAGTTCCAGCACACTTCCAGTTTCTTGACTTTTTCCTCCTGTAAGAACAAACTACTTTAATTACAACACAATTTCCATGTGGGCAGTGATCCCTCAAGGAAACACCTCTTTTTCACAATCATAGGAGAATGGCAAACATTAAAGAAACAGTAAGTTTTACTGAGATTAAACTTCTAGTAGAATATATACTTTGCATGTTTTTTTTCCAGGAGAAAGTAATTATCAACAATTCAAGACTGCTTCCCCTGTATCAGCTATAAAGTAAAATAATAAAATCTTGAAGACTGTCAGTTTTCTACTGAGTATTTATAAGTGGAATTTATCACAATCTTGCTCAATCTGATTTCTTGTGTAATAGAAGGAGAAATAGGATGCTATGAATGTGATGTTTTCTCTATTGCACTCTGGACTAAGACACTGCCTTACTGCAATTCCTGTTAGGGTAGAGTTCATACTTTTGTCAATCTCACTAAGCAGTAATTTTCTCAGTGTGTCTGAGATACAAGGGGGGAAAGGCTCCTCAAAGCTCCTCATGTCATGCAGATCTGTACACTTGTGTAATTTTTGTTAATTAATAAAATCAACTTCTTTTTCTCATCACACTAATCAGTATAATTCATGGTAGGAGACTACCTGTATCTCTTATCTCTGGAGATACCTTATCATATCTTACAGGTGGGGCCATAATTTTCTCCCGTGTAGAAAAAAAAGAAGTATTTTAATACTGGAGACAAGACTGTCAAGAGTCTATAGGGAAATTCCACACTTCCATGAAAGCTGAATTCCTTGGACTCTTAACCCTTACTGACATAAAATTAACATTTTATACCATTCTTGAACAGCAAGGTTTAATATTACAATATACAGAACTGTGAATTGCTAACAGAGTCCTACCCTAGGACTGAATGCAAAAGCAGTTTTCTCTCCAAGAATGATGTTTCTGAAGATGAATCCTTAAGGCTGAAAATGTTCCAGCAATAATCCCATTGAGTAATGCTTCCTGAGTGAAGTCACAGTGTTACTTCTGGGAATAATTCAGCCCTGGAACTCGGTCATTTTACTATTTTAAAACAGATGAACCGATTTCTTTCTAACTGCAACTGCTGTTTACTTGTTTCCAACCTTTTAGTGTTCCATTATTTCTGGCAGTTACTAAATGCCTGTTAGTGCTTAAAAACAAACGGTACCTTTACTCTCTGTCCAGAGAAGTTGTGGAACCTCCTCCTCTGAAGACTTGCAAGACCCATTTGGATGTTTTCCTGTGTGACCTGCCCTAGGTGATCCTGTTTTGGCAAGGGGTGGACTTTATGATTTCTGAAGGTGCCTTCCAATCCGTAACATTCCATGATTGTGTGATCATGGAAGCATGTAAGAAAAATAAGATTTAATAAGATAAGAAAAATAAGATGTTTTCCTGTGTGACCTGCCCTAGGTGATCCTGTTTTGGCAAGGGGTGGACTTTATGATTTCTGAAGGTGCCTTCCAATCCGTAACATTCCATGATTGTGTGATCATGGAAGCATGTAAGAAAAATAAGATTTAAAACTCCAGAACATAGATTTCTCTGGAAATAAATCATTACACACATCTGAAAAGGGAAGGAAGGCTGGGTCTGTTCTGCCTCCTGCAGAAAGGCTAGCTTTTATTGTCAGTCCTTCTCACAGTCTGCTGGGCAGGTAAAGCCACTACCTGTACCTGCTCCCATCACGACAGATCTTCCCACACACCCCCATGCCTTCCTGCACCCAGACATCCTGCACAGCCTCCCACATGCTGGTGGCCTTCTATGCTAAGCAGCACTCTTACACTGCAAACTCCTCTGTGGAGAGAACAATGGAGGCTCCTTTCTCAAAATGAAAGAAAAATATTTGGCTTCCCTCTATGCAGGCACTTGGATGAAATTTAGTAATTGCTTCAGAAACAGAGTAGTTAAATGCAAGATGATTGCAGAGTTTAGTGAATTCAGCCTTTTTCCATGCTGCATGGGTACATTTGGTGGAGATTTTTAAACACCAGCAGCTTCTGGTGTTTAAAAATTGAAAGCATAAGGCAAAGAAAACTAGTGTAAAGGCAGTTCTTCGATGTTGTTATGCTTTCTTCCTGAGTTAGGTGGATATAGTATAATCAAAGGGGGTAAGCTGCCATTTTAATACACCAATGTAACTTCAACTTAAGAACTCTGACAGAAGCTGTGATATGTTAAACAGCTGATTGCTTTTCTTTGACATTGTTTCTTCTGAGAAAGATGGATTTGCTTTGCTGTATTTCTCTCAGCTAATCTATAATTTGAGATTCTGCTTCTCAGAAGAATCTTCTGGAAAAAAAAAAAAAAAAAGCTAAATATTTTATAAAGCTATTTCTTAGTATTGCCACAAGGCAAAAAGATTGTAGGTAGCATGGAAGATTCTTTGGTATTAGACTTACTAGTGTACTTCCACTAGTAGCCAAAGTATAATTTGGCATTATCTCATTTTTCTTGTTTGATGCTTGGTTGGTTATTTTTATATCCTACCAGTCTTTTGGGAGTTGTATGATTTAAAGAATGCTATACTGATAAACAGAGAAATTAATTATGTGATATCCTTAAGTAGTTAGGGACAGCCAAAGGAGGTCTTTCCTATAATTTTACTAGCAACTACATGCAATGTCCCATAACAAAAATACTGCATTTAATGTTACTTATTAAATGTGTTGTCTTCCCACACACTGGAGGCAGCAGTTTGTCTCATCCTTACAGGTGTGCAGTGGAGTATAGTGCTCTGCCAAGTCTGGTTTTCAGTGGTCAAATCACAGGGTTTTCCATTATTTTCAGTTTGCAGCAAAGTCCATTGTTATGAGTTTTCAAATTAAATTAACTATTCTTCCCTTTCAATATAGCACATCACTGAACCCCCAGTCAGACTCCCAGCCTGACTATTTTCTCAAGAATAGATTATCCTTTCAAAAAGGCTGGAAAATGACATAGAAAGAAAATTCCAGCATCACAGAGTAGCTACCAACTCCTTGAAAGTTAATGTAAGTTAATGTTGTGGGTGAGAAGGAGGTCAATAGGATTAAAAATTTTTAAAATGGGGGGGCAAGATAAAAATCTCTTATTTGGGAATAAGATAAGGAGTGGTTATAAGACATTCTAGTCTGTGAACACATTAGAAACTGGTTAGAGTAGTCTCCTGTTAAACTTGATGGAGAGTACAAAGTGATGAGGAATACTCCTGTATAACACTGTATAGGATATTTTAAAATATAAATTCTAATAAATGCAGTGAAGACACTTTAATGTATTGTTACAGTAGGTCCTAATAACATAAACATTCATATAGTTTTCTCTTCATCTTGCAGCACACACAAAAATAAATTTCTAAATTAAAATCAAATCTCACTTAGGAATTCCACTTCCTTTGAAAACTATTAAGCATACTCAGGAGTCACATCTGTAGCTTGCTTGTAGCACAGAGCTATAATGTAAAGAAAGTTTCCTCCACTCTTTAGGGATTGCTTCTCCCTTGAAGCCTGGATGAAATCATTTTGATAACACCTGAAGGATCAGTAGAGGATAGCACTTCAATTACAGGCAAGAACTTGGGCCAAAAAAGGAGCTCTCCTAATTCTCACAGTGCTCATTACCTTTGGCTTTCTGCCTTAACAACTGGCATATACTGTATCAGGTGTATAAATGTTCCTCACGGTTCTTACACATTCTCTACACTTAGACTCACTTAACAGTGCTCTCTGCACCTCCTCCTCTGCTGCCTTTCAGCACGTGAAATCACTATGTTACTATGAATTACAAGCCTTTGCATCGCACCCTCTCTCCAAAGGTGTGAGTGGCCATACTAGGGGCAAGGAAACAAAATTCCTTGCCTAGAATCGAATCAGGATTTCTGAGCTGCAGTTGTCTTGACTTCTATAATGTGGATGTTTTAACAAAAGTTGTGCAGCTGAAACAAATGCCAGTGAGTGCTTTCCAATGCACTCTTTGTATGAGCTTATTAAAATGATCTGTGTCAATCACCAGTGAAAATCTGAAGTCCAGAGGAGAAACAACATTCTGGTTTTGCTTATATTAGTCAATAGTGTACAGTGTGATAGTATAATAAAAGTAAAGAGCATATGGGGGGATTCTGATACTCAGTTACCACATCTGCCTGTCTACATTATCATAATTAGAGTGTTTAGATGCAATTTATCTCCCTTTCCATTGGAAAGATTCATGCTCCCTCCTATGAACTGGGCATCAGCCCAACTGCAATGGGTTGTGTCCATAGGGGAACGCCTTCAGTTTGACACCTACTAATAGCCATCAGCAGCCCAGCAAGCTCTATTTTGATCATTTATATATTTTGCATGGTAGGGAAACAGGAGAGGAAACTAAGAGAGAGAAAAATAAAGGTACATCCACTTTTCCACAGCTGATGGACTTTACATATCAGACACATGACAATTTAGCAAAGCTGGGCTCAGCTGACATTTTAATTAAAAATAAAGAAAGAGGATGCTGCTGGGGTTAATGCCACTGGCTAAGGCATGGCAGATCTAGTCGGTCACTAGCAAATGCAACAGTGTGACAGTGGGAAGATCAACCTCTGTGTACCCCAGATTTACAAAAGATCTTGTGTATTTGGATTTCAGGTTACTTAGTGTAGGGTCTGCTTTCACAACATTTTTCCTGTCATCCAGTGTCCCAAGGCTCTAATCTCAGTGAGGTAATCTGGTTATTGTCATAATAAAAACAGTCCCTTCTACATCTCTGCTCTCTGGCCTAGATCTTATCCCAAAAAGGTGTGCATAAAAAGGAATGGAGAAAAAAATACCTAGATAAAGCACAGAAAAAATCCTTTCAGGTGAAAATCTTAAGTAAACTATCGGCTATTTCTGTTATGTCAGAATGAAATATCATTGCTAATTAAGGAATAAGAGGGGGAAAATGGAGCTGCAGCAACACCCTTTGGTGTTGTCCAACCAGGTATTCATGGCAAAATCAAAAAAGCACGAAGGTGATCAGAATATATATATGAGTTCCAGCACTGTCATCTAAAACCAAAAATGGGGCAGGGGGTACTGCTGCAGTGCATATGCTGTCTTATCTGGTACCTTGTTTTGGACATGGTTGTTAAAAACATGCTTAGAAGGAAGGTACAAGGATCTGTAATTTTCCAGTCTTCAAGCAGGAAGAGTAATGTAGAATGGTCTGCACTCCACTAGTCTCATCTTACTGGGATGTGTAGGTGGGTGTGATGCCTGCAGTATGTGTAGGCATTCTCACACGAGCTTCAATCTAAAATCTAGCCTGCACGGGCCACAATGACACATCCAGTTGCAGATGTTGGATACAAACTAAGTCTAATTTTAATCAGGAGATCTGGAGTCTGTTAGTGACTCAGTTATATATTTCCTGTATTGCTCTAGGCAAGGCATTGAGGGCCTGATCCAGCCTCCATTTAATTCCACAATAATCTTTTCTCTGGCAGAACTGTAAACTGCATTAGATTCCTAGCCTACCACTTTCCTAGGCTCTCCATATTCCTCAATAGTACAATAATACCTACTCATTTCATAACTCTCTGTTACAGCTTAAACCATTTATTAACCTCTAAAGTGATTTGCTACCTAGGCACAGCAGGAATATACAATTGAATTAAATTCTTGATTCAGCAAAACCCTCAAACCTCTAATAAGCTTTAATCAAGTAAACACAGACCAGAGAATTTTAGGTACTGTGTTTTTAAGTGCTGATATGTAGTCTTAACCATGCACAAAGGTAAATAACTTCAGTGGAACTCCTTGGGGGCTTAACATTAAGCATATGCCAAAATACCTTTGTCAAGGCTGTATTATCTATCATTAGCCATAGGCCTGTGCTTAAACTTAAGCATCTGCTTAAGGGTGTTGTTCAATTCATCTTTAAAAGCAGAATACCCACATGCTTTGTAGCATAGTATATACAAACATTTGAGCTTGGAGGATACATAAGCTACATTTGATTATATGAAATGTCACAAATTATTAATCTTTAAATATATCTTAAGAAACAACAAATGTAAGGTTGTGTAGCCCACACTAATTTCCGGGAATCTTGCTATATAACCCTTTACTTCTACATAACACTGATACGGATGTGTATTTTGAAGTAATTATGTTGGTGGTCCCTTCATGATTTCTGAACATCTAACAGTTAGCTAAGCAAGTACACGTGACTGATTAAAAGAAGAAAGGGAACTATTTTTACAGGGACCATTAAACTTTAACTGCCATCTGGCAGGGAATGATTAGAGAAGATCAAAATTAAGGCAGTCAACACAAATACTATGTGGATACCTCAGGGAATTAACGTGGATAGAAGATGGTGGACTTGTGGCTATGTTAAGAGACAAACAGAGAAGGAAGTGGTGAACACATCCTTTATGACTGCTGCCCTAATGGCCACATTCATAGCAACAGAAACAGAGAAAGAAGAAATCAAGAACAGCTGGGAATAATCAGACAATTGCTGTCATTAAAAAAGGAAGTTAAAGCATTATACAAGAGCCACATCATTCTTGTTCACCAACAAGTCAGGAAGGAAATTTTTATTGTGGAGGTGTGTGGAAGTTGGCAGGTAGTTAATATTCAAACTAGCCTTCTATCTTTACAAAGGCATTTTAAATAGGGTCTGTAATAAATCTTTTAATTGAATGACCTTACGGAACATGGACCTGTGGTTGATCTAACTGAACACTGGATGTCACTATTTATACACACTATTAGTCATTTTAGAGGCATTAAAAACACAAACCAGCTTTGAATCGAAACAATCCGGCCGTGGCTTTGTCAAGCCAGCTATCTTTAATTATTAGTGCTCCTGAAAAAACAGCTTCAATGAGCCAAAGCTTCCAAGCTGCCTAAACTAACACAGGTTATTTTTCACAGCTGCTCCACTGCCTGCCCTGGCTGTGCTGCCATTACATGCTCCCTGACAAGAATACCATGGCTGACTTCGTATTTTATGGGAAAGATATGAAGTTTGGATAGACCAGGCTGCTCACTGCAACATCTCACAGCTGACCCTTACCAGGCAGCCAGATTATCATCTTATAACTCTGCTGTTGTGACTGGTAAGGAACAATTGAAATACAGCTCACTCAAACCCACGAGAGCCCCAGGCAGCTCCTGGTCTGACTGCACTGGAGCAGAACCTTCTTTTCACCCCCTCAAGAGTTGCTGAGTTGGAAAACCTCTGGTCCATCAAATACCTGCCCTGAGGTTTCTCATTTCATGGTACTAATAGCATACAGCTCTTCTGCCATGCTATTCCCCTACTCTGTGGGACAGTTTTTTCCCAAGTAATACAGTTATCACAAGGGACTACTTTTATGAGAAAGGGGGGTGGGGAAGGAGACTTCTTTTTTCTCCAAGTGATACGGGAAAAAATGGGTGATAACAGCCCAGAAAGTCAGACTACCTGCCAAAAAGATTAAGGACAGGTGAGAGGAGGTAAAAATTAGAAACAATTGATACAGTAATATACTGTGGTACAGTAATAATATTTATTTCTTGAGCTCAAAATAATATTTTGAAGTTTGACTTTTCAGCAGCATAGGAGAAGCACATTAAGCTTCAAAGCCTACAAAATCTTGTCAACTGTTCTTGATTTCATAAACTTATGCTAAACGTCAGCAAAAATGATCAGAAATGTACAAATTACTACTCTGATATGTGCACTCAGTACAGATGTTTGGTAATTTTGGAGCTTAATTTTTCAAGTATATTTATGCCTATGCTTGTCACTCTGCACCCTTGAAAATGCTAGGAGCTTTAAAAATTTCCGGCACATTCTTAAATTCAATATTCTTTCAGGGAGGAGTAAAATATATAATGAAACAGGCCTGGGTGCTTTTCTAGTAAACACCTGAAAATATTTTTCATTATTTCAAAAAATACATTTCTGTGCAACACATGTGAACGTGGTCTTTCCTAGTGCAAGTGCACCACTATAAAAACATTAAAGGTATTTCATTTTTTTTTGGTTTCTTTTCCACAAATCCTGGGTAAATGATGAAATACCTAAAAATCAGTAATTTTGCTTGGAAATGCTTGGCTAGAAATTATTTGCCATGAATCTTGCTTTATTCCAAATATTTGTTTTGGAGAAATATTCTGGATAAAATACAATTATTTTGCTTAGCTACAATATTGTATTTTAGATTTGAGCATAGTGAGTTGTCCAGGTGAGGCATGTGGACAGGTTTTGCTGTTTCCTAAACCATTTGTAGTCTTATGTAGTACAGAGTAATTCTGCTAACAGATATAATCTATTCAGTGGAGCAAAACAGAAGTCAAGTGCAGCTATAATACATCAATATGATACTAATGCTACATATCTAATAAATGATGGGTTTTATGTATCTTATATAGAGCATATATAAAGTTTTATAAGCAGTATTGATTTTGCTGTACATAATACGTCACTTGACAATTGGGCAGGGGTAGAATATGCCTTATCCACAGATCTATTCAGAATCCAGAAATTCAAAAGCTATAGTGCAAAAGGCAATGCTCTGTCCTCTCTTCAGAACATACGACAGACACAAAGCAGACAAGGACCACCTGAAAAAGCAGAGCAGGTCTGGTGTACTTCCACATTTTGTTGTCCCAGCTTTGATGCAGAAACCTGTTAGGACTACTCATGTAACAGCCTGTGGCCCTCTCCTGTTAACAAGGTGCAGAGCATTCATTCTCCACATGCAAAATTCCAAGCACAGAGCCAAACTGAAAGCAAAATACAGTAGACATTTGTTGATTTTTTTTTTTTTTATAATGCCCACAAGCGTCTACAGATGTGATCCCATGTAATGAAGCATGTGGCCTTAAGCTGGAATTATTTGCAAACAGCAGGATCTCCTGGCAAAGGCGATGGCACTTGCTGTGTTATGAAAGCTGTCCCTCTAAAACCATGTTTGGTTAGCACCTATGCCCTATTGAAATTGGCATAGATAATTCCAAATGGGAACAATGCCAGCACAACAGATGGGAGTAAAAGTAGGCATGCCAGAGAACCAGTATGTTCATCAAATCTGAATATTAGGGACAGAGTCCTTTCCAAGAATTTAGAAATGGCAGGCTGTCCAGAGTTTCTGTACTTTAGGTACAGAATAAAAGAATATATGATCTCTTCTGTAACCGTGGGCAAAATTAATTATAGTAATTTAAAGATAACTCATCTGAGACACACAAAGTGTGACAGTAGTCAGCTGAATTAGAAAAACTTTTTCTCTGGATTCAGACTATAGGGCAGAACCTGTGCACCAGCGTCAAAATGATTCCACAGGTTTTCTGCTGGGTGGTTCAGACTGAAGAGCTTTCAGATGATAATGAATATTCTTCATTTATGCAGTGTCTTTCAGGCAGTGATCCCAAAGTAATTTGCAAGTGTACAGGAATTTAAACTCATAGTTGGAAGGTTGGAAGGCTTAATTCACAATTAAGCAAATGAATCTTGCATCTATTAATGGGCTATAGTCCCATCTCCTCTCCCACCAGGGATTACAAATTAGAACTGTACTCTGCAGGTAGGACAAAGACAAAATCCTTCTGCCACAATTCTGGCAGATACATGGGTACCCTGCTTTTGCTCTTTACATGGCACACAAAGACACAAAAAATGAGTTACTCTAAAGAGCAATTTCAACTCCAAATAGGAACTGGTAATAATTCCTTTTATTTTTGAGAACCAAACAGCTGCCTTTCCAATTTCTCTTTTCAGATTGTGAACAACCAAAATATATTGCCCAAAAAAGGCTTGCCTAGGATGATTTGCATGATTCTGAAAAACAGGAAGAACAAAAAAACCTGACAAAAATAGCATAGCTAGTATTGTTTAAAAACTAAGATTCTGGTGTTCCAAGTCCTCCTGCACAAAAAGCCTGTACTTTCATAAGATCCCTCTAACAAAATATTCTTCCACCCTGTGTTTCTTCAACTTCAGCAACCAAAATTTATGGATACCTTTGGAAACACTGGCTCTAAAATGGCCAAAGTCTTGTCTGTCTGTGCTGTTCCTTGGATGTATGTTTTATCAGAAACTGTGTCGTATGAAAGGTGTTACAGCTGGGTAACATAGCCTTGGGAAATGTGTGAGTCATCTGGGTAAGGCACCTTAGTTAAGAGAATTTAAGTTCTAAAGTAATACATGAAGAGGTATTTCATCCCAGAGGTTATTAATTGTTTGTGTGTTTTGATTAAACATCAGTGGATTGGTTTATTGTTGCCTTACCCCAAAAAATCAATTAAAAAGAAACAAACAAAAACCTCAAAACTGTGTAGATACATAATAGTGATTTTTAAATACATGAAATGTCACCCTGAATGTGGAAATTCTGACACACGGTGCAATAGATGTGAGGCTTAAAGTGAAACTATTGATGAACCTCACATTTCCTTTGATTTTGGCTTATATTGCAGATCACATTAGGGGTTGGAAGGGCCCTCAAAAGATCACCTAGTGGAAGCCCCCTCCTGAGGCAGGATCACCTAGAGTAGATCTCACAGGAATGCACACAGGTTAGTTTTGAATGTCTCCAGAGAAGGAGACTCTATATAAAGAAATACTACATTAAAATATATCATCAGAATTTTTTAGATACTTTATCATTTTTGCTGCCATATAAAAATGAATTTTAAAAATAGAAGATGATTTTTCACCTTGGCATACTGGCACGCTGGGTTTTACAAAAGGGTGGCTGTATTTTCACATAGTTACACTGTTGTACTGCATCCTGAAGCTAACCTGCAGAACTTGAATGCTGGACAACAGGGCTTGTTATGTGGAGTGAGAGCAGCTCTATTGATCTTTTCTGGAAAGGCTAATTGGATTTTTGATCGTACCTTCCACTAGAATCCAGAACCTAGGATGAAGATGAGAACACTTCTTTTCTATGCTGAATTTTTGCCGTAGCAGAATAGTTTCCCTCTTGACAACATCCCATTTTCATGTAGAAAGGCTATGGCAGTAGTAAACCCTACATAGCATCATTTTTTCTATGTAAAGCAGATCTTAAAGACACAAAAATGACATGACAAGGTTTGCAATGATTTCTTTTATTCAAGTTTCATCAATGGTCTCAACATTATTAGCACATTTTCAGAATTCTATTTAATTATGAACATGGTTTGATGTTTGTGGCTGATGCCATCCATTTTTAGGACTTAATGTTCCATTTTTAGGACTTACTGTTAAAATAAACAATGGACTATTGAGCAGGATATTCTACAGCTTAAACTAGCCCTGCTTTGTTAATAGCCTTCAGCTCTCAATTAAAAGCTGCTGAGATGAAAAGAAAACTAATTCTAGCAAAAATAGCTTGAGTAACTACTCAGTGGGACAAATTCTACTCAAGAAGCAGATTCTCTCCCCTGCAAAGGTGAAGTTTACAAGCTACTGATTATCAAGCTGCCATCACTTCCAGTCCAGTCAACTCAGTAATTAGATGTCCCAACACTACTTTGCCAGCTACTGATAATCAGTAAGATAAACAAGTATTAAGAGTATGTTATCAAAAGAATTTCTACTTTAAGCAGAGCCATCCATTAATGGCTTCATTCCTTCTTCCTTGATCTAAATTGTTTTAAATATTCTCAGGTGTATCTTCTATCCATCAGCCATTGCTCCAGTTATCTGACAAGACCTATGGAGTCCCAAATGGGAAGATTCAACCACACTGTTGTGAATGGAAGAGGTAGAAGTGGAAGATACTCTCCAGATTGAAACATAGCCCAAGCAATATAAAACGCTAAAAACCCACAACTTTGTAAATCATTATCAATTAATGCTTTACAAAGTACATCATAAATCTGAAGTTCTAGAGTTAATAACACTGCTTTACATTTTAAAACATTTCACAAACATGAGGACAATCTCAAGAGGCCTTTGATCCAATTTCATCCTTTGGGGCTCTTCCAACATTTAAGAGTTATTGGAACTTAGAATCATAGAATCAGTCAGGGTTGGAAGTGACCTCAAGGATCATCTAGTTCCAAGCTCCTGCCATGGATAGGGTCACCTCATACTAGAGCCTCATTCAGCCTGGCCTTAAACACCTCCAGGGATGTGGCTCCAGCCACCTCCCTGGGCAACCCGTTCTGGAGTCTCACCAGCCCAAATTTCCTAACGACCAGCCTGAATCTACCCATTTCTAGCTTTGTTCCATTCCCCCTAGTCCTACTGCTACCTGACATCCTAAAAGGTCCCTCTCCAGCTTTCTTGTAGGCCCCCTTAAGATACTGAAAGGCCACGATAAGTTCACCTTGGTGCCTTTGCCTCTCCAGACTGAACAGCCACAACTCCCTCAGTCTCTCCTCGTAGCAGAGGTGCTCCAGCCCTCTGATCATCCTTGTGGCCCTTCTCTGGACACGTTCCAGCACATCCACATCCCTCTTGTAACAGGGGCTCTAGAACTGGATGCAGTACTCCAGGTGGGGTCTCACCAGTGCAGAGTACAGGGGAAGGATCACTTCCCTTGACTTGCTGGCCACACTTCTCTTTATGCGGCCCAGACTCTGGTTGGCTTTCTGGGTTGCAAGAGCACACTGGCGGCTCACTCATACTGATCTTCTCCTCCACCAGCACTCCCAAGTCCCTCTCCTCAGAGCTGCTCTCCAGCCAGTCACTGCCCAGCCTATATTGGTGGTTGGGATTGCCTCAATCCAGATGCAAGACCTTGCACTTGGTCTTGCTGAACTTCATGAGGTTGGCTTGGGCCCACTTCTCCAGCCTGTCATGGTCCCTCTGGATGGCATCCCTGCCCTCCAGCATGTCGCACCAAACAGCTTGGTGTCATTGGCAAACTTGCTGAGGGTGCACTCAATGCCACTGTCCATGTCACCAACAAAGATGTTAAACAAGACTGGTCCCAAGACTGGTCCCTGAGGGACTTGTCACTGGCCTCCATGGAGCCTCCACTGGCCTCATCACATGGAGCCATTAACAGCCGCTCTCTGTTTGCTGCCATCAAGCCAGTTCTTTATCCATCTAGTGGCCCATCCATCAAACTCATATTTCACCAATCCATCTCTTCAAAGCATATTTTTTAAAAAGACTAGTGTGTGTGTGTCACATGTTTTGAATTAATTATCTGATGGGAGACAAGATTTAACCTGGAGAAACAGGTTTCAGTCTATAAGGAGAACATTTTATTTAGGTTTTGGACAATGAGATTCCTCCTGATTAGCCAAGATTTCTCCTTCAGCAAATATATAGAACAGATATTAATCTTTCATAAGTTACTAATAACAAATTTTGAGTTCTGACAGACTCTTGTGCAAAGCCCTGTGGACACACTCATTTAGTCAGCCACTGCAAAGGTGACTAAGGTTTTTTACTTGTTCAGTTGTGCCAATCTGCAATTGTCCAAATTCGCCTGTATTTGGAGGAAAACCAACAGGCAGACATGCTAGTTTACAGGTACTCTGCCCAGTTTCCTTATCACTTGCTTTCTGGATGGCAAACTGAACTGATATAAGGCTTGACAGAAGTCACTGGGAAAAAGCTGAGATGATCTTTCTCCTTTCTGGGAAAGCAGGTGGCCACACAAGTGAACCACAGCTAGCGGTCATTTGCTGCTCTTACTGCCTTAACATAAAACCAGCTTAGCAGCAGGGAGGTGTGGGAAAGAAGTGGACTAGCTCCTCAAGCACCACATACTGCTCAAACAGCCGCACCATGTCTTCTTGGCTAAAGGCAAAATTAAGAGGAAACCTACACCGGCAGTCTCTGCTATCACCCACATGCAAAACTGGTCCTATTTGAGATAGTTGGAAAACTAGGAATCTCCTTGCTGCAACACTTCTGAAGGGAAGCACAGTAATTAATGCATGCTGAACTTTGAATGCTAGTGTACAGCAAGAGGTTATATTTAAGTCATTCCACCAGTACCGCACCTTTTATTTATGGTGCTGGAAATATTTGTTACCACAATAGCACACAGGTTGAAAAATTCTGAAGTGAAAAGTTCTGTCTAACCATTGAAGGATTTTGCCATTGATACATATTTCTTAGGCAGTGTTTTGCCCAGTCACCTCAGTTGTCAAAACAATGGGTGTATGGGGTGTGTGTGTGTAAACCAAAACAAACCAACATAAGAATCCCCCAAGTAACATCAACAAAACAAACAAAAAACAAATCACACAAAAATGAAACAACTTATAACCTTTTGCTATCTGTAATATAATGCACATCTCATTAGTCCTTTTTGAGACAATTTTTGGATGTGGTGCTTAGGTTTAAGGGTGAACCTTGTTGAGCAGGGTTATCAGTTGGACTTGGTGATCCCGAGGGTGTTTTCCAACCCAAATATTTGTTTTCCGTTTCTGTAGCTCACGATTGTATTATTTATTTTTATGGTACAGATTTTATCAAATGAAGTTTTGCAATAACTTAAAAGTGTTTCTTAGCGTTTTACCTAAAACGTGGGGTTTTCTACATTTCTTCTAGTTGGCACTAATGTCACCAACAGTGGTAAATGACCATTAAAATAACGATCCCCGTATGAAGCGAAAAACATCAAAGAACATGCCAAGTCATTAAAACGGGAACCTCGGGAACATATGCTACTCAGCTCAGTAACGATAATCTTGTTGCGATTAAGCCTTAATAAAAAGGGGGGGGGGGCTTGTTACTTAGGTGTGAACCTGCTCTTCCTGCAGTACTTACCGAACACCTAAGGTATTATCGGATGCTTTCCTATAGTCTCCCAGTGAATCTGGCCCCAGTGGCCCCTAAGGAGTTTCAGGTACGTTTCTGCAGCTTATGGAAATCGCGCAAACCGACGGCAGCAGCCCCGGCGAGGTATGGACGTTACCGGACACGGGGGAATTTGTTCCCGGGCTGCGGAGGACTCCCCGCGCTGGCTGCTTCCAGCCACTGACGCAAGGCGGTGGCGCCACGCATGAGACCCTCCGCGCAACACGCCGCTGCCTCGTTACTGTTCCGGGCCGTAGGCGCCCTTGCCCCCTCCCCGCTCCTCCTTCGCAGGCCCTCAGTGTGCCTGCTTGGCGGCCGCCTTCCAAACGCGAGATCAAGGAGACGGCGAGGCCACCGGTTCGGGTCTAACGCGACGCGCAGCTCTAGCTAACAGATTTAATGATGACACAGACAGCCCGAATTTCGGAGCTTTCGGAGCTCTCGGCTCGGCTCCGCTCGGCTCGGCTCGGCTCGGCTCGCCCCGCCCCGCCNCCGCCCCGCCCCGCCCCTCCCTCCCAGCTGTAGCCCCACGGCGAGACGGCCTTGGCGCGACTGCGGCTATGCTGACGCCACGCCGAGCGCGACGCGCTGTGCAACTCCCCGTTGCCAATAGAGTCGGTACAAAGTGACCTTGGCGCCGCATCCCGCCCCTTTCCGCCGCGCTGCATCCGGGCGCTCGTCGGCGTCCTTGCTGCGCGTGCGCAGAGACGTCCCAGCCCGTCGGCTCTGAGGCGCAGCAGTGGAGCGGGTGAGTTGGTGGTGCTGTGCCATCCGTCCCCATCGCTGCCCCGCGGCCCCTTCACTGTCTCACTCAACCTCTCTCCGCAGTGACACCGAATTTTGCCCTCGGGACGCTGCCTGCTAAGATGTTCGCTTGCGCCAAATTCGCCACCTCGCCCGCCCTGGTGAGTGGAGGTGCCAGGGCCCGTGAGGGGCTTCTGAGGCATCCTTCCCGGCCGCGGAGCAGGCTGCGACGGGGACCGCGACGGTCGCGGGGCGCCCGGGTATTGGGCGGGTCCCAGAGCCCACGGCAGGTCCCTGGGACGACCCTGTACTGAGGGCTGCCTGTATTGAGGGGGTATCAGTGGCTGGGCCCAGTTCTCCTTCCCGCCTCTTTGGCCTGGACCAGGGCCCTTTGCCAAGGTGAGAGAATTTCCGACACCAGCGGCAAACGGGGAGGGCAACGGAGCGAAAAGCTTTTGGGCCTAGCGCACTCTGACTTGTAGGTCAAATTCCAGCCTGTTGCTTGTCCTGCACTAAGGCCAGGATTTTTTCCCTTGCAGAGGCAAGGGACTATCCTGCTGGGAAATGTCCTCTGTAGACTGCAGAACGTTTCGTTTTGCATCGTGCAGGCACAGGGTTCTCTTGCAGGACGAGCTTTGTGCAAGAGCCGGTATGACCTTAGCCTGCTAGAAGCCCAAGGACACATGCAGGCCTCTTGTGAAAGAGGATTCATTCATTTATGTCTCATTAGATTTAAAAGTCTATGCTATGTGTGTGGTTTGAACAACTTTAAAGATTTTTTTTTTGTGGCTTTTATTTTTTTTTTATTTAAAATGTGTATTGCTGCCTGCTGGTCTGTGACTTTTTTGTTGCTGTTTAGCTACATTTTCTGTTAATCTAACACGTGTATATGTTTAATGAATGGTGGAGGTACTTGCAGTAACATTTGAATACAATGCTGTGAAATCGCATGGCAATGTTTGCGTCTGTATTATATATTGTATATCCAGCTCTACAAAAACTGCTGTCTTTCAAGACAAATGGCTTAGTAGATGACAACCTCTAAATCTTACATAATACTGTATGGGAACGGCTGTGATCACGTTTGCCTTTTTTATAGCTTTTTTCCTCCTCTTGCAGATCCGTGCTGGATCAAGTGTCTTGTACAGACCAATTTCGGCATCTGTGTTGTCTAGGCCAGAGGTCAAGAATGGAGAGGTACCTTATAAACAAAATTCTGTATCTTCCTAAATTACCTGGTGAGCCTAAATGTCCTCAACCTAGAGTTCACTTCTACTAACTCAAGTATCTGTAATGTGAAATAATGCTTTAAGTCAAATACCTAATAATATTTTCTGTCTTGCCCCTTCCCCTGAGAAGTCTTTCATATGTAAAGTTGATTGCTTTCAGGTGGAACAGGTAACATTCTGATGGTTTTAACTTTTAGTTAGTCTAATCATATAGAGGTAGATATTGAATGTTATGCAAGTTTTCAAGCTGCAGAATAACTATTAGAGAAAATGGTGTGTGTCTAAACATAATGCTTTTTCATGTTTTGTTTTCTTAGGGCAACTCAACACTTAATCGGGCCCAAAATACTGTCTCCCGACTAGCACTTAGAGAATTCCAGACTAGTGCTATCAGCAGGGACATTGACACTGCTGCCAAATTTATTGGTGCTGGTGCTGCCACAGTAGGTGTGGCTGGTTCTGGTGCTGGTATTGGAACAGTCTTCGGTAGTCTAATCATTGGTTATGCCAGGTAATCAGTCTATCTTAAAAAACTCTCAAATTGTATGCGCTTGTATCTTGAGACAACACCATACAGCTAAGTTATAGTAAGAATAATAGCACTGTAATAAAGTCTGCTAACAGTTAATGATAACCATGTCTGAATAAAACTATATGAAACCAATATATCAGTCAGGATAGCTGTATTGATAGATTCAGAACTTTTTTCACAGTCCCCGGAGAAGAGACATGAAGGGAAATTTATTAGACTTGATCACTGTTTCAGTAACTGAAGACAAATGTTTCAGCAGCATTCAGTTTCAGAACTGAATCTGAAATCTAGCCTGAGTGATTATTGTTAAAGACAAACTGTGTGAAAACTAGTAGTAAGTAAAATCAGTTTTTATACTTTAGACTTCATAATCAGGATTGTTGTTTAGAAATCGTTCATTGTTTTCTAGCATATTGAGCCTCAGTTCTCAAAATACACAATTAATTTGCTGAATGAGTACTCATTCATTCTAGAAGTCAATGAGGGTGAGGGTAGGGATTTTATACTGGGAATGAGCTTCTTCCAGAGAAGTTTGCAGTAATTCTGTAGTAGGAATAGTTCATGTGCTGTTGTGGAAGAGCAGAACTGAAACAGGCATTTAAAAAACTTTTACTAAAGGTTTTATGTTTTTAATTACCCTTTCAACCAGTTGAGACTTAAGATTTCTTAGGCTCTGCTGAAGATAATGAAGTTGACTTTCCACTTGAAGAAACGTTACTGCAAAACTAATGCAATATTTTTGAATTTGGCATGAGCATATCAATAAGAGGTTGTTGAACATTACCTCATAATGCTATGTTGAAAGCATTTTTTTCTATCCTACATACTTTGAGGGATAATTAATTGAGATTTTGCAACAAACAGCTGTGTATTGCCTTTTTTATGTTCTAGTTGGTTTCAGTTCCAGTAGTTGAGAGCTTCTGTGGAATGTATTTCTAATGCCATGGATGCAAAATAATTTTATAAAGCATAGTGATGCTAGTTACAGCATGGGAAAATGTAGAGATGTCAAATCCAAAACCGTTTATTAATGTAGTCACAAAACCTGCTTATTTGGAAAACCTATATACAATCTGCGTAACTTAACCAGTTTTGATTGCCAACTCATTTGTCTTCAGTGAAATCCTTGGTAAAAATTCTTTTGGCTTACATTTATTGGATTTTGCTGTTCTCGAATCTGTAGTAAGGAAGTACAAGCTTCTGAATCTGTCAAATGCATAACTGTAAAGATGAAAAGGTCTTACACCTTCACTTTCTTTTAGAAATCCTTCTCTGAAGCAGCAGCTGTTCTCATACGCTATCCTGGGATTCGCCTTGTCTGAAGCTATGGGTCTCTTCTGTCTGATGGTTGCTTTCTTGATCCTATTTGCCATGTGAAAGGAGATCAGCCTGTAATATTGGCATTGGAATGTAACTGCATTTTATGGGACTCCCAGAATGTTGGTGTCATAGAAATTGATGCTGTTTCCAAAGTCATTTCATTAAAGATAACAACTTTAACTGTCAACCTGTTGCCTGCATTTATTATCTTTCTCACTAGAAATCTGGAACTGAGCATTTTGTTACTCAGTCACCATGGGTTTCTCCTGATTGTGACATGCTGTATAGGACCCCTCAAACAGTGACTTACAAGTCAAAACATTTTATTTATGGGCATGTTGCTTGCTTGTTAATGTGACATATCTTTGAAAGATCAAAATACACACAGATCAAGTGAGAAGGTGTGAACTACTGCCCTGGTTTCTTCATTTGTTTTAGACCTACCCAGAGCTGTTTCTGTGCACAATTTGCTTTTTCTCAGGTTGGTTGGCACAAGAAAATGCTCTGGTACCTCTTAATAGGAGCTAAACACAAATCCACAGGAATAGGGAAGTATCCTTTTCAGCTGTGCTATAAATTTTGATGACACAGTAAAAATTTGTTACTTAGTTCTGACTACTAATGACTGTAAGTTGGTCCAAGGCATTTAATTGTGGCACATTGAGACTATACTCTTAATTGCTATATTTTTGACATCACTGTAAAGTGAGCCTTGCCTTGTTTCTCATTCTTTTAAAAGCAGTAGGATCAAAACATTTTTATTAACAAAATACCGCAGTGTCAAGCTTTGCTTCTTGTAGTATCCATCCTAACAGTCTTAATACATTTAGTGTTTACACTTAAAGCAACATTGTGTATGTTATTGGGGGCAGGATGATAGCATCTCAAACTTAATTCAGAATCTAAATACTAGATCTGACCATTCAACAACTATAAGCTGAACCTTGAATCAACATCAGCAAGCTTGTTACAGGCTTTGTAATCTTGCTGTTAGTTGGTTCATCATGGAATTAACCTAGGAAGCTTTTTTACTGTAAGCCTGTCTCTAGAGAAATGGAAACCTGACTAGTGGCTCTCAGACCTCTGCAAGATGCAGGTAAGACCTTGGTTTCCATTAAATTTCAAATTCCAAATTGATGTTCACAAAGGCATGGTTTAGTGGTGGACTTGGCAGCATTAGGTTATCAGTGGACTTTATCTTACAGATCTTCAACTTAAATTATGTGATTCATTGAGCCTAACTTGGACTAACGTGAGAATTTACTTTCCTCATACATTCCTGGAGAAAAGTGACCTGAAATGGTTTCAAATTGATTGTATAAATGCAGAGAACACACATACCTGAGGTTTAGAAGTGTAGAATGTGCATCATCTTTAAATACTCAGTTCTAGTACAGTTTTAGTCCTTACATGACTAGGTCTGTAAGTGGGGGTTTTGGGGATTGAGGGATGGGTAGGAGATAAGTGTATTGCAGTGAATCATACATGTGCTCTATGCTCATGCAGTGTTTATTTTATGAACTTACTATGTGTTCTTATAAGCTATTCTGTTAATCATACAGTGCGTTTATCATGGATGAAAGCTAGATAATTACTACTAGAACTCTTAAGCTAAAGCTTATCTGTGTACTACTGCCCTGAGGTGATGAACTTCATTCTGTTCATTCAGTACTGTGGAGATTTCTGCAGGCATCTGAGGTAGCAATCTGTATTTTCTACTATGGGGGAATAGTATAGTGGGCTAGCTTAATTCAGATTTCTGTGTCACTGGGGTTTGGCCAAACAAGGAACTTTGTACTTGTCTTGGTCAAGTCTAACTCAAATTTTGTTAACGGTTTTTATCAATTTGCTTGCATTTATTTGGTTTTGCTGAGCTGCAGTTTTTTTTTGTGTAGAAGGAAGGTCTGGCTAAGATACTGCACTGTAACCTCAGTAAGAAAGCAATATGAGTTACTTGAATCATGATTTCTGGGTTTACATCCCGTCTATTCCTACGTGACTCACCCTGTTAACATGTAAAAAGGTATGATCAGCCTTGTCTGAAAGGTAGCAGATGTGGATGAAAAAAAAGTAATTTATTATCTTCTCAAGCCAAGCCCAAGTAAAACTGCTATTTGGTTATGCCACTGTTGAAAGAATCAGATTACAGTGTGTCCTGGTTTGAGTTAGAACAGAACAAATTTTAAGTGATTTTACTTTTCAGCTCAGTCTAAGTAACTGAACTTTGTGAAATTAACACCATGTTTTCAGAGACAGAATTTGCTGCTAGTAGTGACAATTCTCAATTGCTAGTACTTGGTGTGCAAGCTGAAGACAGTGCTAAATCTTGTGTACTGCATTGCAGGATGCAGAGTAAAAGGCCATGTGTGGTTGTTTGGCAGTTCCCCGCCCCCCACACACTTCAAAATAACCCAGGCTAGACTCAGAACAGCTGGAAGTTAATAAATGAAGCTTTGTATTTACAGCTTTGCACAATATACAAGCAGATATTTACAATATATAACAGATATTTACAGATATATACAGTAAAAAGGTAATACAGAAATACCACACCCCTCCCAGAGATCCGAGTCCGCAAGAGGGGGGTTTCCAACTACCCTACCACCTTCTCCCCACTTCCCAATCTTATCCCACTATCTGGTCTTATGTGTCAGGAAAGCAAGAGTAGATTAGCCAGGGAAATTAGCAGCAGGAAAGTAGTCAGAAGTATTCAGATCCAGCTAGGAAGGCAGAGAGATGTTGCAGCCAGAGATGTTGCAGCCAGAGATGCTGCAGCACAGGAAGGACATGGAACTGCTGGAGAGAGTCCAGAGGAGGGCCACGAAGATGATCAGAGGGCTGGAGCACCTCTGCTATGAGGACAGGCTGAAGGAGTTGGGGCTTTTCAGCCTGGAGAGAGAAGGCTTAGAGGAGACCTTATAGTAGCCTTCCAGTATCTGAAGGGGGCCTCTAGGAAGGCTGGAGAGGGACTATTCACAAGGTCTTGTAATGACAGGACGAGGGGGAATGGGTTCGAATTGGCGGAGGGGAGATTTGAACGGGATGTTAGGAGGAAGTTCTTCACAGTGAGGGTGGCAAGGCACTGGAAGAGGTTGCCCAGGGAGGTTGTGGCTGCTCCCTCCTTGGATGTGTTGAAGGCCGGGCTGGATGAGGTCTTGAGCGTCGTGATCTAGTGGGAGGTGTCCCTGCCTATGGTGGGGGGTTGGAACTGGATGATCTTTGAGGTCTTTTCCAACCTAAACCATTCTATGATCTCAAGCAACTCTGTCTTATTTATGTTTGGGTTACAACTCTTAAACACTTTTTTTCTTTTTCAGTAAACCTATGAGTGAAGTAGCATCAACAGTGTTTTCCTTTCTCATCCTATAGTCTAATGTCTTATTAAAATCTTCCAGTTGGTTCAAAATCATCATACCATGCCTGTGGGGAGAAACAGACAGTTCAGGTGACTCTAAGCAGCAAGGTATAAATCTGAAGGATCACAAGAGTCGAACTCTGATGGTGGAGTCACCATACCTGGAGGTGTTTAAGAGGAGGCTGGATGGGGCACTTAGTGCCATG
>VWZI01010139.1:151957-235854 GCA_013396835.1 Psilopogon haemacephalus
GGGAGGTTGTGGCTGCTCCCTCCTTGGATGTGTTGAAGGCCGGGCTGGATGAGGTCTTGAGCTACCTGATCTAGTGGGAGGTGTCCCTGCCTATGGTGGGGGGTTGGAACTGGATGATCTTTGAGGTCTTTTCCAACCTAAACCATTCTATGATCTCAAGCAACTCTGTCTTATTTATGTTTGGGTTACAACTCTTAAACACTTTTTTTCTTTTTCAGTAAACCTATGAGTGAAGTAGCATCAACAGTGTTTTCCTTTCTCATCCTATAGTCTAATGTCTTATTAAAATCTTCCAGTTGGTTCAAAATCATCATACCATGCCTGTGGGGAGAAACAGACAGTTCAGGTGACTCTAAGCAGCAAGGTATAAATCTGAAGGATCACAAGAGTCGAACTCTGATGGTGGAGTCACCATACCTGGAGGTGTTTAAGAGGAGGCTGGATGGGGCACTTAGTGCCATGCTTTAGTTAATTAGAAGTGTTAGGTTGGATTTGATGATCCTAGAGGTCTTTTCCATCCTGGTTAATTCTGTGATGCTTCCATGGCTGGCATTCAAGGGGGCTGCCTTTGATCTCAATCCTAAATCTGGTTCCTGTCTGCCACTGAGTACAGTTTGAGATTTCTGCCACAGTACCAGTGATGGGAATGACTAATGAACCTTGAAATATAAAGACTAATAAAGGACTATGAAAACATAGCAACATTTTTTTATGCAGAAGATTATTATTATAGACAAGGGGTTTTCAAGTCAGTGGGGGGCAGATTTTCATCTGAATGATCACAGAGCACATTGACTCCTCTTTTCCTCTTACTTTCCCTGCTCCTGAAAGTCAGAGCTTACTTTCAATGGTTACTGAAACAGTTTTAACAGCTTAGTCATTTTGATTGATTTTACAAAGACAATATACTTCAGTTTTCCCAAAATGTTCACAAAACAGACAACTATAAATTTTGTAGATCAAAGTCTGCCATGAGGTGATACTTTCCTGAAATATTTTTCACACTTTCTTCTGACGTGGACTGTTCTGAATGTAGGAAGACTAAGGAAGGGGTGGGTCCCCTCAGAAAGGAAATGGGAGAACTGGTGGTGTGGTGTGGAGAAGGCTGAGGTTCTCAATGACTTCTTCACCTCAGTCTTCACTGGCAAGGGCTCCAGCCACACTCCTGAAATCACAGAAGATAATGGCAGGGGTTGAAAGTGCCCATTGTAAGTGAAGATTAGGTTCACGACCATTTGAAGAACTTGAGAGCATACAAATCCCTGGGACCTGAGGGGATAAAGCCACAGGTACTGAGGGAATGGGCAGATGAGGTTACTAAACTGCTCTCTATTATATTCCAAAAGTTGTGACAGTCTGGGGAAGTCCCCATTGACTGGAAAAGAGGAAATACAACCCAAATTTTCAAAAAGAAGAAAGGATGATCTAGAAAACTATAGGCCAGTCAGTTCCCCTCTGTGCCTGGTGAGATCATGGAACAGATGCTCCTAGAGGCACTGCTGAGGCAAAAGAATAATGAAGTGATTCAATACAATCAACGCAGCTTCACCAAAGGTAAATGAAGCCTGACAAACCTGCTGGTCTTCTATGACAAGGTCACAACATCAATAGACAAGAGGAGAGTAGCTGCCATCTTACCTGGACCTAAGCAAAGCCTTTGATGCTGGCCCACACAAAATCCCGATCTCCAAGCTGCTAAAATACAGGTTTAATGGATGGACCACTTGGTGGATAAAGAACTAGCTTGACAGCTGCACCCAAAGAGTGCACCTTGGGTCCATGTCTAAGTGGAGTCCATCAAGGATCAGTACTGGGACTAGGCATGTTTAACATCTTTGTCAGCAACATGGACAGTAGCATTGAGTGCACCTTCAGCAAGTTTGCTGACAACTAGAACTGTGTGGTGCAGCTGACACACTGGAGGGAAGGAATGCCATCCAGTGGGACCTTGACAGGCTGGATATGTGAGCCCATGCCAACCTCACCAGGTTCAACAAGACCAACTGCAGAGTCTGCATCTGGACTGGGACAATCCCAGGCACTGATATAGTCTGGACAGTGACTAGCTTGAGAGCAGCTCCAAAGAAAAGGACTTGGGGGTTGCTGGTAGAGGAGAAGCTCAGCATGAGCTGCCAGTGTGCACTTGCAGCCCAGGAAGCCAATTGTATCCTGGGCTGAATCGAAAGAAGTGTGGCCAGCAGGTTGAGAGGATTCTCCCCCTCTACACTGCTTTTGTGAGACATCACCTGGAGTACTGTGTTCAGTTCTGAAGCCCCTACTACAAGAAATACATGGACATGCTGGAACATGTCCAGAGAAGGCCCATGAGAATGATCAGAGGGCTGGAGCACCTATACAAGAACAGGATGAGAAAGTTTGGATTGTTCAGTCTGGAGAAGAGAAGGCTCTGAGGAGACCATATTGTGGCTTTCCAGTATCTGAAGTGGGGCCTACAAGAAAGCTGGTGAGGGACTTTTTAGGGTGCCAGGTGGTGATAGCACTGGGGGGGAAATGGATCCAGGATAGAGGAGGGTAGATTTAGATTAGATGTTAGAAAGAAGTTTTTTACCATGAGGATGGTGAGACACTGGAACAGGTTGCCCAAAGAAGTGGTGGAAGCCCCATCTCTAGAAGTTTTTAAGGCAAGGGTTTGATGTGGCACTGATCAACTTGATCTAGTGGAAAGTGTCCCTGCCTCTGGCACAGCGGTTGAACTACATGATCCTTGAGGTCCCTTCCAACGCTGACAATTCTGTGACCTTAGAGATTGGGAACACGTGTAGGTTTGCCAGATCCAAGGACTGTGTTCATGTTTCAGTCTTGAAGATGAAGCCAGCTGAAGCAGAGATCTTAATTGTCTATGGATAACTGCTCTGCCTGCTATTATAGGAGATCAGACATCATAACACCTCTGAAAGTTATGTGCACACAGCATTATCCTAACGTTTGATGATGAAAATGTTTGTTACAAATTATACTTTTAGGCTGTTGCTGCAGGTAAATGATTCATCCTTTTTCATCCTGCTGCTTTTCTTTCCTTGCTTTCCCTCTGTTTATGTTTTTTGCACCAATTTCAGACCAAAGAAAGGCAAATAACTTGCAGTGTCTTGCTGAGATTCAGGATGAATGCTGTCATTAGGGTGATGGTAGAGCTAAAGTGATGAAATACTTGTTTCCAATACAGCTCTTGGTCGCTCTGTAAAGAAAGTAACAGTTCTGTTTCTCTCTTTTTGCACTCACATTTGAGCCTTCTGTAACTTACATGCAGTAAAGAACAACTCCACTTTTAAGTAAACTACTATACTGTTTATCCCACTTTCTCTCAAAGACATTTGCAAAAGTACTGTATACCCTATCCATCAAAACTATTTACAAGAAATGGAACATACCATAGTATCTCTTGCAAGGCCAGGGAAATTTAGAGAAAATGTAATTTACTGGAACTAATACTACATTTTAAGAAGTTTTTTTTTAATTTGTAACTATCATAGTGTCAGGTCTTGGGCTCAGCACAAAACAGCTCTAAGTGATACACAGGCAGAGAACCAAAACTTCACCTGTGATGCAGAGCATATACTAGCAAAATTATATGCATAATTTTTTAAATTAGTCCAAATCCTTTCTAGTTCTTTATCATTAAAAGGTAGGTGCTTCTCTTCATTGTGCAGTGATGCAGCGTTTTTGACAGTGTTAAGTAAGGTGAATGTTTCGCAGAACCATAGCTTCAGGCATAGGCTTAGCTCCTACCACAAGAATTGGTGCTTGGAGAGATGGGGAAGCCAAAGAAATACAGCCAGTACACGGCTTTGGAGGGTGGCTTATTCCTAAGTTTAAATGTCAAGTGCCTTGGCAGTGTTTTAGTTTCTACCTGCTTTCTCTCCCAGCAGCTGTCAGCTGTCGTACAGAACCCGCAGCAAAGGATGGGTTCCTCATCCTTTGAGCTCCGCATCCTCATAGCTGCACAAATCCTCCCTCAACAGCAGCTTTACCCAACACGCTGGATCGCGCACGGCCACAGATTGCGTTGGTCCTCGCGGCAGGTGTGTTGCCCAGAGGTGGCCAGTGCAAACTTTCTGCCAGGTGCACCCGCCTCGGGCCCTTGGCAGGACCAGGGTGTGTTCCAGCTCTGAGTGCTGGGTAGCAGTGTAAGGGAGTGCGGAGGTACGGCGGGGCAGCAAGGAGCAGAATCCGCGCCTTTGCCGGCGTACAGCCGCCACTAGCCCCACGCCTTGGCTGCGCGCGAACCGCAAGGCTGCCGCGCCCAGGCACTTGGCACTTCCGGCCGCCCGGCGCCCCAACCGCCGCGCCGGCAGCGTCCAATCAGTGGCGCGCGCCGTCCTCTGCTCCGCCCTTCCCGGCCACGTGACTCGCACCTCCCCGCTGCCCACGGAGATGTCGGCTCCGCGACATCGCGAGAAGTGACGGAAGCCTGTGGGGGACCGGGCCTTTAATGTGCGGTTGGGCCCGCGTTCCTGGGGTGAGTTTGTAAACACGAGCGCGGCGCGGCCCGGGGGCGGTGGTGGCTGCTCCTCCCGCTGCGCTGCGGTGGCGCTCGGGCGGGCGAGCGCACCGAGGGCAGCAGAGAGGGAGTGGCCCCGCTCGGCAGTAGGCGGGGGATACCCGGGAGGCAGTAACATGGCGCCGCCGCTTCTCTCCACGGCAGCCCCCTCCCCCATCGCGGCCTGCGGCTCCGGCTGCCCCTAGAGCGGGGGCGGGGCGGCCTAGCCGGCACTGTGGCAGACCGTTACCTGCCCGGAGGTAGAGTTCTGGCGGGCGCCCCGAGGGAGCGGAGCGGGGAGGGTGAAGGGGGCTGTAGCTCCTTAGCGCCCCGTATCCGGAAGCGGGCTGTCTCGCGGGGGCTTCGCCGGTACCTGCCCCTGGCCCGGCCCGCGGCGAAGGCTGAAAGGGGTGGAGGGTGAGAGGAAGGAGACAGGCAGGCTTGGTATTTCTCTTCAGCTCCAAGAAGGCCTCTCCCTGCATCCATCTTCTATTCTGAAGGAAGGTTTTAGTCCGTACCTGGTGCTGTGTGGAGAGTGGCGAGGGGGGTTATGGTGTGTGGGTGTGTTTGGGGTGGGGGTGGGGGGGGAGGGTAAGAACAGCTTTTCTGTACCGGAGGAGGTGTTGGCCTACCTAGGATTTGGCAATAGACTCGGACCTTCTGAATCAGTCGCCCCACTGACTTTGCCTGTTGCTATGTGTTATACTTGTCCAATTGTTTTAATAAAAGAACTCTGAAGCTTTCTTGTGAAAGCTTCACGCGTCACAGACCCTTAAGCAGTGATGGCTGTACAGTCTTGTAGGCACAAATATTTTATGCCACAATGTAACTTGATGTTTGGAGTTAAGTGATACATGTGTTGCCATGTTTTTTTCCAGTCTTGTTCATTCTGTAATGTTTTTTGTCCTGTTCTTGGAGTGAAATCCATTACTGTTTCCATGTCTCATCCATGCACTCCGTGTCACTCATTTGCTTTTTAGTATGTTGCCTGGAGATATTTAACTTCGAATAGTGATACTATCACCTCTTTCCTTCCACTGGAATGAAAATTTTTAATAAAGCTGGAAATCCTGAATTACCTGTTACTTTCCAAATAGTAATCCTGAATAGGACCAGAGTGTATTTTTTTTACCACCTTTTAAAATAATAGTTTTGTTTTCTTCTTGTCACATTATACTCGTGACAGTGAATGTCATGTCCCAAGCTCTTGATGAGGGCAAATCTAGATGGAGTTAATAAAAGCAAATGTCCCAGAACTGGAGATCATAATACTGCTAGGTCAGAGTTAGATGCTAAATTCAGCTTAGGATGAGGAGGACCCTTCCTTTTGCATCTAATCTTCTGCAAGTATTCCAGATGTGATTTTTTCAGCCTTCTGCTGAAACATGAGTTACTGTCTATTAATAGACATCCAGTTGCAGATATAATTTTAGAGAGCCAAACTCTAGTCGACTTAGGTGTTGACTTGAATTATCTTAGTGTTAATAATTCTGCATTCCAGCATCAAAATTCGAGAGCTGTCTTATTAAAAAATTCAATGATAACTTTGTCAGAGACTGCTTGCTGTATAATGCATTGGGGAAAAAAAAAAAAGTTTAATAATAAAAAAGCTGTAATGTGTACACGGAACGGAGGAGCTTTTAAAAAAATCTCTTACAAGTTCATGTTTTAATGCTGATGCTGCATGCTAGTACTTAATTGACTAGTCAAGCCTTTGATCTTCACAATGTAGTTGATATTTCTGTCCTGATTTAAATTCTAGAACTATGAAGGTGTTTACTATGTCTTTTTCCAGAAGTTTCTAGATTGTGCAGAATCTAACATAAGGTACTTTCAGGTCTTAAATCTGATTGTACATAATTGTATAATTTTTTTTTTTTGTTTTTATGATACTTCTGTTTTGTGACAAAGTGATGAAGAGCCTGAAATGTAGTGTTCTTTTGAATCATTTCAATTACAGTTTGGGTTCATCTTGTGCCTAAAATTCTTTTTTTTTGTTATCAGCTATTATGTTTTTTCCTTCCACTTACAAATGTGCAATTTTTTCGCTCTAAGAAGCTTTACTAACTTTAAAAAAAAAAATTATTATTTCTAGTGTCAATTTTAAAGACTAGTTTCTTCAGATAATNTTCTAGTGTCAATTTTAAAGACTAGTTTCTTCAGATAATCTCAGGTTTATATAAGTAGCTCATTAACTGTTTTCAGAAGAGCAAACATGATTCAATACTTTTTTTTTTTGTTTTTAACAATGAGTGGATTTCAAGTTACTGTCCTCCTGTCTAACGTAAGTATTTTTATTTCAAATCAATAATATTCACTTTAAGGAGGGACTGTGTATAGTTAGTGATATAAATATGACCCAATATTTAGTAATTATGCAATATTTTTTCCCAAGTTTCTAGCTTTGTTGTATGTCACTTTCAGTTTAGCCCAAGAACCTTTTCATTAGTTTCAGTTCAGATAGGAATTTGTCTTCAGTAGGTTATTCCAAGCAGTATAATATGTTTCCCTTGCTAGGTAAATGCCAATGTTAATTTTTATTACTGCTTATAGGAAAGAAAAAAATTTTCCTGTTTTAATAAGCAATGAGAGTCCTGCAATGGGATATTTTTGATATATTTAAATATATTTTTAAAATATATTAAGTTCTTAATTGTTGTATTCAATTCAATTAAAAGTAACTTTTTGTTAGTTCTTCAAAAAAATTGTTAATGTAGCAAAAGGAGACTGGATTTCTGATTTTTGTTGATGGCCAACATTAAGATGCTCGAGTCTAGATGAATGAGTTGGTGGTAGATAAGTCCTAATACCACTCTAAGCAAATTGTGAAAACATTATTGGACTATTAAGCCCTGCACGTTTCTGAGGATCATTATCCTTTTACTTGAATCTACAAGAGCTATATTCACATAGCATGAATTTCCAGTAAGTCAAAGAAAGATCAAGGTGCCTCTGAAAATTGCTTAAGCTAGAGAGTTGATTTAGGAGCTGCCATATTCAACCAATAGGCAATGCCAGGCCTAGAGACCTTTCTTCATTCTGTTAGCGCTGTTTACCGGGAATGTAACTTCATGTGGAAAAAGCCTGCTCCTTTAGCAAAGCTGAAATAACTTAATTGCTTTGCTTCTAGTTATGTGACTATCTGTCCAGCTGGCTAACTTGCTTTCTTGTTCTTGAGTTTGTGAAGTCAATTGTCCCCACTTCTTGCATCTTTTCTTCTTGTCCATGTGCCCTTTCCTTATAGAATTTTATACAAACTGTGGAAAAAATATGCAAGTAACTTGGGGTGTCAGTTACAAGCAATTAATTAATACAATCAGCAACAAGTGCCCAACTTTTTTAAAGACAAAAAATCAGAACATTATGCTATAGGCATTACATCATTTTTCTTGTCCAGAACTCTCTGAAACATATCACATGTCTTCTAGCAAATAGCACAACCATTCTATTAAGTAGTGGAGTGTGAAGGAGGAACTCCTATTTTTCCTCCTCACCAGTTCTTGAGATTTACAACCTTTAAATATTCTGGACTAAGGCTTCTAGTTTTCTTGCAGAATCTACTGAGCTACTTCCTGATACTCCCAGATTCTTTATAAGGAGGAATAGTGTAATTTTTTCCTACATCCTCATCATTATTCAGTTTGATTTTTTAGAAATGCTAAATTCTGCAATTACACAAATATAGGCAGTCAGAACCCTTTTGAAAATGGGTGGTAATGGTCAAGTATTAATTATACCTCTTTTGCTTGACCTTTCTTCTTTTGCTTTATAGGAAACTGAAAAAAAAAAACAACAAACAAAAAAACAGCTGTTCCTGTCCCTCCAGGTAAGTAAAGCTTTAGTTTTTCTTTTAAAATACAAAATTTGATTGTATTTGCTTCTTATTAAGTGGTGTATTCTATCTACTAAGTTTTCATTTTTACTGAAAGCCAAATTTGCAAGTCTGCCTCCAAGGGAAAATTTTGGAAATAAAGATAGGTTAAAGAAAGGCTCAAAGTGTGGGAGATTATTAGAATTTATGCTGTGTCATGCTGTATGCAGATAGTATAAAAGATGCTCTTTTAATTTTGATTTGCATTGATTTGTTTGGTCACATGAGAAAGCTATCTTAATTTTGAAATGTTAAAAATAACTGCTTTTTCTTTGTTGCCCTCATCTAAGGAGCGTGTCTGTCCGAATTCTTTTATGGAGCTAAGCAAAACACTAAATTCACCACTTCAGGTAGCCATTAAGAGAATGTTGTTCTTCACTGCAGCCAATATATTCAGTCCACTTTACTTTGAAAAAGTATGTAAGTCAAGTAGAACTCTTATAGTTGATAAAGACATTGAAAAAAATTAACCTTTCCCTTTTGTGCTTTCTCTTTGTGTTCCTGTTACAAAATCAGGCTTTGAAGTAAAATACTGAAAACCTTACACTAGTTAAAGCAATTACACACTATGATGTGATCTACAGAGAAGCTCACCAAGCATTAATAATTCTGTAGACAGTAAGGGTTTTGTGTCCTGCAGTAAGAAAGAACACAATCTCAGATCAAATGTAAAGAATAAAAGGAAATGTTGGATAGACATGATTGGTCTTGAGGGACTGCAGACATCCGTATGAAATACATCACTGATACTGTAACTTAAGTAGTTTGTAATGTATAGACCTCAAGGGAGGCTTGATGCTGACTGGCTACTGTAATTCTTATTTGTGTCAATGATCTAATACATTTTTTTTGTCTCAACTTTAATTTTTTTTTCAAATCAGAATATACTGATATTTTCTGAGTTGAAGCCACATGTGAGTGGTCAGTCTATCTGCAAAACTTGGGTTTGCATCACATGTAAGCACTAGTAAAGTCAATTACTAGTGTAGCTGGCAGACAGCGATTGTCCTCTATGGACTGTCCCCGTTAGACAACTGACGCACTTGTGAGAATGTGCATCACTTCTTGCTTGCTGGTCAATAGAAGAATGCTGACCTTGAAAAGTTTTATGGCTTGTTGGTTCCTTTTGATTGTTGGTTTGTTGGTTTTGTGTGTATGTTTATGATTGTCTTTGTCTTATCTGTGTTCAGTTCAAGCTGTTTTCTTCCTGTTGTGGCAGCCCTGAAAGTTATAGGAGGGCTGTTTCTGTATTGCTAAAATAATCATAGGGCAAAGGCTGCACAGCCCATGAGCAGTTTGGTGCATAGAGGGGGTTTGGTGTACAACATGCTTTATATAAGTAAAGTCATCACAAGCTTTAGATACAAGTGTTATAAATCTTTAGAGAGTATGTGCAAAGAAGTTTGGTTTTTTTTTTTTACTCAGCAAATTTGAAGATGTTTTTGCAAGGATTTTCAATATTTATACATTTTAGACAGCTATCTAAATAAATGTTTAATAAAATAAAATATTGTTATGAGGTGTCAGTTGTGTTTTCCATGCTGCTGTGTGCAGATAGATATTAAGATAAAACAGAAGAATCTTCATGAGTAAAATAAGCTAACAGGACATTGCTTAAGTCAGTGTATGCTTCTATTCTTTTACAAATTGACTGCAGGAAAGTATTTTAGTAGCAAGCCTTGGAATATGCCTTAATAGTTTCCAGAAAGGATACCACAGGTGCTTAATTAGAATCTTTAAAATATGCATATAATTGCTGAAGCTGTTTTGTAGCACATCAATGCGCTACAAACACATTTTCATATAAAAAAAGAAATCTTTCTTTTTTACTTAAGCGTGCTGTCGTAAATATCAGTAATATACTTGCAAACCCATTTTTATTTCTTTGTATTTCATATAAATATTTATATACTTATTTGTATATTTGACTTTGCTGCTTTCTTTCCAAAGCAATAAAAGAGGCTTATGCCATTTTAAATAGGTGTGATGTGAAAATATTTTACTTTTGTATTGAAAGTATAGTGCAGACACCAAAAAACTGAGTACTTCGATTTAAGTACCAAAGTTGATTATACTGCCAAGGTTATTTCATGTTATTCCCATGTTCTGTCTGATCCTGTTTCTCAATGTAACTTAAAATCTATTCTTTTCTTAAAAAAAGGATTCCACGTGTGGATTTCCTTATGCTATTCAAAGGAGTTTAAGGTTGGAAAGTTTACAGGAGAAGGTTGCAGTTCAGTGGACTGTAGTAAGAATTATTTCACTGACTCTTCATCTGAGTAGATAAGTTAGGCTGGAGTTCCACATTCAGATTGGATTGCTTCGTCTCTAGCAATCGTGTAAGCAATATACATCCTTTATTTCTCATTTAGCTGGATGAGTAACGTTTTAATCAAAATGGTGTTTAAGTTGCTATTTTGTTTGTTTGCTCTTTTTGGAGCACGTGGTCTTCAACAGCCTTTTGAAATCAGAGTGGCTATCACAAACTTCTTTTCTGCAAATTGGTGTTCTGTGTGTTAATCTTGTTATTCCAGTCAGGCAACAAAGAATTCTAAAGAAGAAGAGAAAAAGGATATGGAATTGGTTTGTTTGTTGTAGCAGCAGCAAGTTTAGTTGTTGGGCTATAAAGTTAACTACCATAAGTCTCCTAATCTGACAGAGGATTATCCAAGTTTGGACTAATTTTTTATGTTATTTACCTCTGTTCCTAGCTGACAGCTTTATAATTCCCTTCAAACTTAACATTTTTGGGTTGTTTGTTTGTTTGTTTTTTTGATTGCTCAGAATTTCATGCACTCAAGACCTGGAATATCTCTGAGGATGGAGATTTCACGGCCCCACTGGGAAACATGCCAATGTTCAGTGGCCCTCACTGTGCAGTTAAAATTTTTTAAAATCACCCTTCTCTTATACTTGCTCTTAACTTTCTTAGTACAGTGCACGAGTGTTACATCTCATCCCTTTGTTGTATGCTACCCAGATTCTGGATCTAGATAGTGTAAGACAGCAAGTAGATCTTCACTTTGCCTTCTTTCTCCATGCTGCACAAACTTTGCTTCCTGATATTCTTCTTGTATGTAACAGTCCATCTTTTTAATTATTTTGTCAGGATCCCTGCTGACTTATCTCCAATTTGTCATCTGTCTTGAGGGGCTCAAAACTGGACACAGTGCTCCAGCTGTAGCCTCATGAGTGCCAGATAAAGGAGCATAATCACTTTCCTTCATCTGGTTGCTATGATCTTGCTAATTGAACCCAGTAGGCTGTTAGCCTTCAATACTGCAAGCAGTGTGATGCTGAATTGTGTTCAGTTTGTTGTCCACCAGGAGTTACAAGGTTTGCCCCAGAGCTGTTTGAGAGCCAGCTGGCTCTAAGCCTGCACTGTTGCATGGACTTATTTTCCTCTAGGTGCAAGTTTTGCATTTGTCTTTGTAATAGGTAAATACAGTCCTAAGCAATTTGGCCACACTGACAAATCTGAACCCTTTGTTTTCCCATCCTGTCAGATCCAGTTTCTGTTTAGATTTATAACGTCCAAGGTCTTGCTGGAATGCATGAGTGAACTTCTTTTCTAAGTGCAAAAGTTTCAGTGCTTCAGGATGTATCCCCCCTGCCAAATGTTAGCTGGAATCCCTTTGCAAGGCATTGCCTCACAAAGTCCTTTGTGCCATGCTATCAAACAGTATCAGAAAGATCAGGAAGTTAGTTTATCTCCAATTTTTTTTCCAGTAAACTTGCCAAGAGGACAATATTTTAAAATATTTTTTCAGGAGGATTGATTTTCAATATAAATCAGACACTCAAAATTCACAGACTTCACAAATGAAAACATGGATGCAGATTTCATATACAAATACATGTTTTGGTAATAATACTTCAAAAGAGAAAATGTGCAGAATTTTAAAATTGATCTTTACTGCTTATGACCTAGGAGAGCTACTAACAAGATGGATGGAATAGATTTCATAGCTGATACTATGCACTTGCCCAAGACTGACCACAAGCTATAGTAACAATGGGGAAAAAAGTCCTATAAGCACTTTTGTTAATCAGAATATTCATTATTTGGGTAGTGTTGTCCCCCTGCCTCCCCTACTCCTTTTCACACCTTCAGACATTTATGATACTCATACAATTTTTTTTCTCATAATATATGTGCATATTATAGTCATGTATGGTATGGCATGTATATGGTTCCTCATGATCAAGATTTAACAAATCAAATTCCTTTTGAGGATCACAGGATGTCAGGGGTTGGAAGGGACCCAAAGAGATTGAGTCCACCCCCCCTGCCAGAGCAGGACCATAATCTAGCTCAGGTGACAAAGGAACACATCCAGGTGGGCCTTGAAAGTCTCCATAGAAGGAGACCCCACAACCTCTCTGGGAAACCTGTTCCAGTGCTCTGTGACCCTTACATTAAAGAAGGTCCCCCTTGTGTTGAGATCTAAAGGAGACTGATTTTGCTAGGTTTAAACCTGCATAAAAAATACCCAAAACTGACTATTTTATTGCTGAACAAGGATACCTTTTAAGTGCTTGTTGAAGTTTCAGATCATAGGATGTAATCAGAGCATTCAGGTTTGCCCATAACCTTCTTAGTACTCTTTATTGGTCACAGTACCAAGTTCGTAGTTTGAACAATTCAAGAAATACTTCATCCCTTCAGAAACTGAAGACAGGTTGTGAACTCTTTGGAAAGAAGAGTAGAGGAGTTTCCATCCCTTATTTACTTTGGCATCCTTTCTGTGGGACATATATGTTTTCCTGGGTTGTCAGTGCCAAAGACTCTAAAGTTCCTGGCAGCCATTCATCGCTCCTTGGCTTGTGATCTCAACTCAGTAGCTTCACTCTGTTGAATGTATATATTTAGACATGACACTTTGGAGTCTCCTCCACTCATGTTTTGCTTCTTTGTCATTCAGTGCCCATGACAAAGGATACTGGGATCCCCTTCTCCTTGAAGTAATATTAAAAAAATTTATACAGTAGATTTTTACTGTAGAGAGGCACAGTCAAAAAAGATGTGTTCCTTACAGATCTCTGAAGTACTAAGTCCTAAATTACTTGCTTATATTTACTTGATCATCTTGTGTCTGGTGCTAAATAGAGTACCAGAAACACACATTCTTAGAATGGTTAGTTTCAGAAGCCTTGCAACTTTTCCTGAGCAGCCTACTGAGGAAGAGATGGATTTATTCTGCTTATAATCTTTAATCATAAGGACATCTTTATTCATCTTTATTTGCTTCATCAAGCTAAGCAGTGTTCCGAACTAACATTGTTAGATCTCCATACAAACACATATTTAAAGATGAATGTATTTCCTCCAGGGTAAAGCCACAGATGGGTTGAGAGTGCTTGTCATCTCTTGGCTAATTAGCTAATTTGGTACATTCATCCTCCGTCTCCCTTTACCCCTCCCCCTTCCCCCCTTCAGGTTACTTAACCTTAAAATGAGGTAGCATTAGTGTTGAGAACAGTTACTCATTGCTGTTCGGTTTAGTGATGTGACAACAATACCTTGATTTTATACATTCATTGCACCAGAACAGTTTTTGTTGTTGATGCCATAGCATCCACACACTATTTTTGTGCATTGTCCAGTGCATATCAGCTCAATTGTGTCTGTGTCCCTCTTTCTCTTCCTGAGTGATGCTAGCTTGTGATAATCTGTTCTCTGTCTGCAGGATATGAAAGTAGAAGCATCTCTTTATATCCAAGAGACATAACTTTAGAGGATGTATTGAATTAAACCATTTATTTGAAAAAATGTTTCATGGGTGAATAGTGATCATTCTATCATTTGTCTTTTAATAATCATCTATTATTACATGTTTTATATGCACAATATTTAATATTTTATTTCAGTTACAGTTCATTGCCATGAAAAGGAGGATATGATAGTCTGCCTTATGAAACAGATTTATATGTGAAATCTGGCAGGTATGTATATTAATGTGTATGATGAGTATGCAATGCAGTGTGAAATAGAATTAGTTTCTAGTAAATATTTTTTTAGCTTGTTGGTAATTTAGTTAATAGCTAAAACATAACTACAAAAGCATGCACTTTATGTAAACTGTAACAAAATTTACTAAAGAACCACCTAAAGTTCATCTAAAGGACGAGCTTTAAAGATTATTAAAGATTATTAAAAGACCAGGGAATTACCACTTTTTCTCTACTGTTGGCTCTGTATCCTTGACTACTTGATATTGCCAGTTGCTTTGTTCTTTCTTTAATTATGGGAACTGGATCATCATTACAGTGTATTTTTATTTCACTGGCAAATTGTCTTACTGTGTTTTCAAATATGGTTTCCAATTAGATAAGTTACTTATGAGTATTTGCCTTTCTGATTGAGAGATGCATGTTCAAAACCTACTATGTCCCTGTTGTGTTTCTTAAATCTTCCTGACAGAGCTTGGAATCCAGGATCTACTTGTATCCTGGATATTTAGATTCTTAGTGTAGCCAGAAGACAGAAATTCTTGCCCCATGGAATATTAAAATATTCTGTGGATGCTGATATATTGCAATATTTGTATAATTTTTTCCATTATAATTTTAAATACAGGTAGCACAACGACCTGTGGAATATGAGTGATGACAAACCTTTTTTATGCACTGCCCCTGGATGTGGCCAGGTAATGGTCTGAGTTAGAAACTTAACATCAATCAAATAAGAGTAAACCACTGAAATGTAATTCTAAGGATCAAAGAGAAGGAGATTTATGATAATTGGTACGAAGTGTCTGTAATTTGCTGAAAAGCAGATGACAGCAAGAATTTCTAGCATTCTGTATGTTTATTAAAAAAAAGTAGCTCTGCTTCATTTTCTTTCGTTAAAAAAAACCCAAAACAAAACCAAAACAAAAAGCAAGAAACACCCTAATTAGTATCAAGTAACTTGTATTTTTCAGAATGCTACAGTGTTCATGGGGAGCTCATTATGAAGCTTGCTTCTCACTAATCTTCACAACAGATATTTAATCACTGCAGATAGTCATGTAATTTTGTATTTATGTATAGCAAGGTGCTAACAGTATGCATGTTACAAAATGTATTTCAATTCCTATTCTATTTTTAATGTATTCTATAAAATAGCATTAGTAGATACAGAATTGAATGTGAGCAGAAAAGTAAAAAACATTTAGTGTTTTAGCAGATTGTTGCTTAAAAGGAAGCTATCTTAATACTTCAGTAGTCTGAAAATGAATTTGCATTATCTGCTGGGTGAGGTGGACCTCCATGCATCTTTTATATAAAAGTGATTTAAAACAAGCTGTATTTTTCCATTATTTAAGTACATTTGGATTAATTTTGATTTTGAATTAATGTAAACATTTCGTTTTCTTTCTGCAAACTTAGTTGTGGTGAATGACAGCATTAATGTTAAATTAACGTAGCCTTATGTATTTTAAGTGAGAAAAGACTAAGATTTCTTATGTCTGATATGTTCAGAGACATGAAAAATAACGGAAGAGGACTGCCTTCTAAGGAACACGTTTGTCCTCATCCTATTTGAATCTGATTTCAATGTAAGCTCTGTCAGAAGATGCATCATGGGACTACAGCAGCTCTTGCTTCCAATGAAGGAAGAGAGAGAAGTTCATGTCTCTGAACATGGTCAAAGCTTTTCCAGGTGACAGCTTGTACTGTAGAATAACGAAAGGGAGTCAGGATCTGGATATCCTATTCCCTCTGAAGGAGGCTGTCCATCACATAGTGAGGACAGAAGGATGTACTTAAGCATCTTAGTGTGCTGAACTAAGAAAGTGCCTGACTTATGATGGATGTATCTAGAGATAAGGCACAGGACCTATGGAGAGCTGGGTATTCGGAACCCTTGAGAACAGAGTTCTAGAGGAAAAGTCCTGTATCACCTTGTCATTCACTGGTCCTGCATTTTTAATTTCCCTCTCAGCTGCACATACACGTGTCCTTTCTCACAGAAATATTCTGGAAGACTGTGCTCTGAGGTCAGCGAAGCTTCCTATTGTTATCCGAGAGATGTTACAGAATATGTGTTTAATGACTTAATTTATTGAGGAATAATACTGAGAAACATATTTGGGGAGTCAGATTTTCACAAAGAAAAGTAAGAATTTGAATATTCTGTAAAACATGTTCTTTTTAGGAAAAGAAACATTGGGAAACATTTTCTTGAATTACCTCAGTTGAAACAATTACAGCTGCATAGCAAAGTTCAAGTTAGCTATTCTATATATGTGTTTTGCAGCACCTGGTTTGCATACTTACCTCTTTTGTTTATAGTATGTACCTCAGGTTTTTTTTGAAGGATGCTGCAAATTGTCATACTTCTGAAAACTTTGGAGATCTTTTAAATGCTATTTAGTTAATTCACAGCTTTTCGGTTGTCTGAGATTGTTCTAGTGTTTCCCATTCTATCTGCCTCTTACTTTGTGTAGTAAATAATCAGTGACAGGAGCTGTACATTACACTATTTTCATTACTGTGGTAATACATACAATAGAGAAATCAAAGTGGTAATCAATTACTAAAAATTGCTGAGATCCGTTAGTATAGCAAATGACAGTTTGCAAATGGTTGATGAAGTCTGCAACACTCTGAAATTTTATCTTGGACTTTTGATGAATGCAGGTATTTATGCTACCATTTCCCTGATATCATTGTGATTGAGTTACTGTGAACATCATTTGAGTTTTATAATGTCGTTGCTTGGTACTGTTTACTAAGGAACAAGACATATCTGCCTGGGAGGGTTGTCTGTTAGTATAGTTATGATAGTTTCATGTGTTGTAAGAATGACTTTCTGTAGAGTTGCATTTACTTTGTTTACACTCAAATTACAACTATTTCTTAAAACTTTATGCTGCAGCGTTTTACCAATGAGGATCATTTGGCTGTCCATAAACATAAACATGAGATGACACTGAAATTCGGTCCAGCTCGTAATGATAGTGTCATTGTGGCAGGTTGGTATGGACTTCTATAATTAGTTTACTTGCTTTCCTGAGGGAATGAGCATACATTTAATGTGTTTTCTGAAGGTAATGCATAGAATTATGTTAAGAGAATATGAAACATTTCCTTCACTATAGTTGTTTGCAATGTATGCTTTAGGCATTTTTTTTTTTCATAATTAGTGTTTGTCAGAATTTGAAGGCAGTATCAATCTCTATAAGTAAATTTTGTTTGGATCTGATACCTAATTAAATATTTTCCAATTGTCAATATCGTTATAATTAACTGATGTAATAAGCATTTAGTAAGAACAGACAGTAATAAAGGCTTTGCCTAACAGGCTCTGTAACTATAATAAACTGTATTAAAATTTTAATTATTAATTTATATTACTCATATATTAAACTTTAAAATATGTAGTGTTTTTCACATACCATGGTGACGTCAGAAGATTGAATTGGTGATTATTGCTCTTGAAGTGAGATAGCAGAAGAAAAAGAAAAAAAGTTTAACTTATGTTCAAAAGCTGTGTACTGTATTTTCACCTCTAAATTCATGGTGAGTTGTAACTATTTTGTTTGTCCAGGATCACAAGTAATCATCAATGGATAATTGATTACATTGTGAATTCTAAAATTCTTGAATGAAGATGAGTAATGCTAGTTATTCTAAAGTTATAGCCACATTGTTTTGTTGCTTTATGTTTGTTTGAGTTTGTTGGGTTTTGGGGTTTTTTTTTCTGTTTTTTTTTTCTTCCCAGTGATGGAACAGCATAATTGAAGTTCACAAAGGCTTTCAGACATTTTCTGATTTTTTTTTTTCTTTGAAAGTTGCTAATTTGTTAGGACAAGCAGACCAAAAAAAATGAAGTTACACATTTTAAAATTTTAGATGCTGTCCTTGGCAAATAAACTGTAGGAAAGAGAACCTGTCAAATAATCAGATGTTTGAGAACGGAAATATGTCAGTGTCTGTCTCTGCAGCCATGCCAGTTTGTGTTAGTAAGGGTGCACATAATGCTGCTTTACCATACTGGAAATGTATGCAACTTTGTGGAAAATGGTAATCATAGTAAAATAAGGGGCACTTACACAGTATCAAAAACATTTTAGAAAGACTTTTGTAAAACCCGTTTGATGCAGCAGTTACCCAGATGCCAGAAGCCTTGTGATTCCAGCTTGCTATATAGGCATCATGGGAGTCAATACAATCTCAGGTACACGTTACATGTGTCACATTTTACTCCTTCTAGAAGTTCCAGGTACTTGAAAGTAATCAGTACTGTTTTCATAGTGTGAGAAAAAACAAGGAAACTTTCTGTGAGCTGTGCAGTTTTCACTCTTTTTTTTTTTTTTTTCCCTTAAAGCCTTCACGTATGCCTTATCTTTATCTGAAAGTAAAGTTTGCTTGCTCACAGAAGTGATCTGCTGCTCTGGACTAGGCACTTGAGAATAGCTCCCCCTGTTTCTGGACACAGCAGAAATGCTTTATACTCCCAAAGCTAAGGGGCTTACTGGTTTGCAAACTTGCATTGCTTGTCTCCAGCAGGTGGAGTATGCCTTCTCGTTTCTGTCCTGCAAGGCAAAGAAGAGTTCTTAACCATGTCTCTTTTGTTTGCTTTTTTCCTGGGAAATATGTACTGTAAGTAGGTTCAGAAATGGTATTTTAAAAATAAAATTGTGGGGGTTTTATACACTTCATTTCAGATCAGACACCAACACCAACTCGATTCTTGAAGAACTGTGAGGAAGTGGGCTTATTCAATGAATTAGCAAGTCCTTTTGAGAATGAGTTTAAAAAGGCTTCTGAAGATGACATTAAGAAAGTACGTTCAAAATCTTTTTCTTCTCAGAGCTTCTACTTTTTTTTTCATTTCAGAAATTCTATTTATAATAAAAAACAACTTTAAGTTTATGTATTGCTTTCTAAACTATACTAGTAATCATTTGCCAACTGCTTCTATATCTTGCCTGAAAAAAAACCCAAATGATAAGATTACTCTTCCAAAGGTTACTTACCTAATTAGCTTTGCATAGTTAGCACAGACAATGGTACTCATTGACTGTCTTACTTCTTCAGGTAGGCAGTCTATATTTGTTAAGTTAATCATTGGTTTTGATTGACATTTCATTAGGAGAAAAACGATTCTGAAAAGTAAAGCTTTTTCATAAATAAAACCAGACCATCTGAGAAGAATAGTATGTAAACACATTATTTTGATTAGTTTTAAAATAATGATGTTATTCTATGAATTAATAGTCATGATAATGAGAGTTTAAATTTAAGAGCCACTAAATGTAAATAAGTGTCAGTAATTTAGTTATAATTGCATTATTGATGTGTTGAAATTGCTTTTTGCTAGAAATTATCAATCTGCTTTTTCTAAAGTACAGATTGTAATACAGGAAAAAAATGGACTGTATTAGTTTAGCAACCTCATGTTTTTCATGAGGAACTTCTCTTACATTTAAATGTGGTTACTTCCATTTATTTCAGTACTTCCCAGTCATAAGTGGTATTGAAAATGCTTCTGCAAATAAAAAAAATCATGTTCAGTGTCCCTTTTGAATAATTTTAGCTTTGGTTGATTATTTGGTTGACTTCCATAGGCAGTGATAAAAATATTTTTTTGTCTCATGTATACAGATTTTTCAGAGTCAGTACTTGCATTTTCTTTGTTTCAGTAAAGGTTTTAATAGGTAATTGTGAATAGGATGGATTATTATCTGTTCCTGACAATGCCTCATCCTTGCTTTCTTACTGCAACTATGCTAGTCATGATTTTTTTTTTTAATTACTGTATACCAACTGTTTTTAAAACATTACATATGATAATACTGATTTACTCCTACTGTATTTTCTGTGTAATTCACCACTTCCTTGGAGAAGGTTATAGGTATTGCAAAACATCTTAAATATTTAAACAGTTTAATTGATACTAAATTTCCAAGCTGCCCAGTGTGTTATGAGAAGAAACACAGTCCTGGCATGTCTATGGCTGATTAGTATACATAAGGAATCATGTCAGTGGGTGGTAAAATTTACTGTAGTAGTACATGGTCTTGGAAGTTTTTTCTGTGTTATTTCATATTCACATGTGGTATGAAAAAAGAGATTCTACTTCTAAAAGTCTTTCCTGCCCATTAGTAATATATTCCTTAGGAAAAACAGAAAATTAATTGAAAAAGCATGTGGAAAAATATAAATAGAAGATGAACACTGGAGGAAGTTTCCTCCAAAAGTATTTGGATAGCAGGCTAGACAGGAATATAGGCTTTGAAATCTAATTTCTTTGTGGCATTTCAAGTATCCTAGTAGGTTTTAACTGCGTAGTAATATAAAACTCACTTTTCCAATAATTAATTGCTGCAATAATAATGAAATTAATTGTCCACAGTAGCTTTCTTAATTTAGAAGTGTAGTTAGGATTTTGTGCTTCATGGCATATGATTAATAACTTATAGAAGAATTGTGCTTTTATTTACCATAATTTTTAAGTTTAGCAGTCCTTTCTCATCTGTGGTTTTCCTGTGACTCTTGGGAAAAGGAAACTTTAAGAGTGTTTTTAGTTCTCAAGAAGAAAATACTTAGTCTGACATTAGTGTTGAAAGACCAAGTGTTAGTGAAGATTGATGTTCAAGCAGATGCTGGAAAAGTAACCTTGCCTGGTAAAAGTATCTACATCAAGATCTTCCCAACATCAGCACCTCTCCATTGTTACAAAGCTCATATTTCTTTTTATCTGTTTGCATTTTTTTGCATGTTTAAATGTTTTTAGAGATTGGGTAATTATGTTTTATGCTGTTGCTTTTAGATGCCTCTAGATCTGTCTCCTCTCGCAACACCAATTATAAGAAATAAAATTGAAGAGCCTTCCGTTGTAGAGACAACTCATCAAGATAGTCCTTTACCTCATCCTGAGTCTACTACCAATGATGAAAAGGTAAGAACTTCTTTTGTTACTTTGTTGTGCAGGATGATATCCACACTGCTTAGCAGGTTGAAAGGAAATTTTGCTATACTCGTATATATTTAATTTTATTTTGTTCTTTAGTTGGCTTTGTTCATCACAATTATTCATTTGCCTTGCACTGGCCATCCAGTAAAGATATAAAGGAAATAAAATCCAGTATTCATACTATGTTCAAAAAGGCTGAGAAGGCTTTTTATTTTATGCATCAATCATAAAAAAGCAAAGTAAGTTCTATTTATTTGATTTCTTCTTTATAGTGCCAACCATTTGCAACTCTTCATGTGTACGTTTTTATGTGTATCCTGTGTTTGACTATAAATAGTTTTGCAGAACTGCATGGGATGTTCTGGAAAAATGTGTAAGGATGAATGGGCTCTTGTTCAAAGCTAAATCACCAGATAACTTTGTTTGACATTTTACACTCTTTAAGCTATGACAGTGTAGGTTTAAAAGTGGTAATCTCAGGCATTTGCTAGTTTAGTGTTTACTTGATTACTGTTTACTGGAAGACTTGAGGTATTGTCTGCCACTGGAGTCAGTTACAATCAAATCAGTGTGAGGACTGTTGCTCTTGAGAAGAAATACAAAGTTTAATTGTAATGGTAACTTCAGTGCGTGACTTGAAGTGTTTTCATCCTGTGGTTTTCTCTTGAAGAACACAAAATGAAATAAAATCAGTGAAATTAATTATTTCTGTTCTTACTTGAATAAATAAAAGTGTTAGCAGAACACAATAAAGTAATATAGTTGCTCTAGTCAGTCTTTATATGTATTTTTAGTGGGCAGTGTTCATTTGTGAGATTAGTTACCTTATTCCCAAAATTCAGCAGGGCTTTTTGGGATCATAGGTTAATGTGGGACCTCAAGATTTTGTGGTTAGACTTTCCCCTCAAAGCAGGGATTAGGTCTGAGATCAGATCAAGTTACTTGAGGTTTTGCACAGTTTGGTTATGAAACCTTCAAGGAGGAAGGGTGCACAGCCTGTCAGTGTGACCTGTTCCAAATGCCAGGCTGTTGTTGTTGCAAATGTATTTTAATTTGGATCCAATCTGAACCTCTCAGGTTGCAGCTTACTCCCCTTACCCTGCCAGAAAGCACCAGCATGAGAAGACACCCAAGAGTGTGACAGCAATTTTGAGAGTTTTAGTTCAGATCTGTCTTTACAAAGCTTCACTGCATTTTATTAGTTATCAAGAATGAGTAATCATATAATCTCAAAAAACAGTAAAAGTAGTTTAAGTGAATACATGAAGAGCTGCTTAGATTAAGCAAACCATAGTCCGCATCTTAAAACTTCTTTATGTCTTTATTTCAGAGGCTAGTTTGTTTTTTTCACTGATAATGCTTATTTCCGATACTGTATATTTTTAAAGGCTATTAATATCTTTGTACAGTAGTGGTTCAATATCTCATTAGCATAATTTGAAGTGAAAATTACATCTCAGTGCAAATACACATCTTGAAAACACTTAAAATAATGATCCTCTTCTGTAAAATATTTTCTAATCCAATAGTTTTTAGTTTCAAGAGTAAGAGAATTAGAGAGGTTCTTTCAGTAAGTCTCAGATATCTTTGAATAGGCTTAAATGTCTTTTTTGTAGAGGTGAGTAAAGTTTAAGATCACTTTGGCTTAATCTCATTATAGCAAATTCACAGAGTCAGAGAATGGCCGAATGCTAGGACTTAGAAGGGACCTCCAGAGAGGACTGAGTCCAGTCCCTCTGCCAAAACAGGATCACCTAGGACAGGATGCACAGGAATGCATCCAGGCCAGTTTTGGAAGTCTCCTGTAGAAGGAGACTACTCAACTTCTCTGGGCAGCCTATTGTAGTGCTCCATCACTCTTGACATAAAGAAGTCTCCTTGTGTTGAAGTGGAACCTCCTGTGTTCTAGCTTGTCCCTTGTCCTGTCACTGGGCACCACTGCAAAAAGACTGGCACCTTGACATCCACCCCTCAGATATTTTTAGATGTTGATAAGATCTACTCTCTGCTTTCTCAAGAGTAAACAGCCCCAGTTCTTTCAGTCTTTCTTCTTAAGAGAGCTGCTCTCCATTAAACTCTCTATAGCAGATCCCTGTCTCTCTTGGAGAGTGCAAAACTGGACACAGTATTCCAGGGCAGAGTAGAGGGGTAGGAGAACCTCCTTAGAGCTGCTGAACACAATTTGATTAAAGCACCCCAGGGTGCCGTTGGCCGTCTTGGCCACAAGGGCACATTACTGTCCCATGGATAACTTCTTGTCCATTAGGACTTCAAGGTCTTCTCCATGGAGGTGCTTTCCAGCAAGATGGCCACTAGTCTGTACTTGTGCCTGGTGTTACTCCTCCCCATCCCTGTTCTTCCTCTTCGTCTCTGTTACTCTTCATAGATATTATTCTTCTATATACTCTGTAGCAGAATATATTTACAAACTTTTATTTGAGGCAGAATTTATATTTCATTAGTGCAATGCTTTGGTGACCAATATTCTGTCTAACTGCTGTGCCTGTGGTTTTGGTTTTATAAACTAATATAAAATATAAAAGGACACTTTCATTTAGAAACATACTTACCTCTGCAGCTTCTGATAGTGCCACATTGTTGCAGCAACTAGCATATGCATGCCTTGAGAGAGGATGGTGTAGAGCAGGTTAGTGTAGAAAGGAAAGAGGAAGTTGAAAATACTTTGCTTTCAGCAGTATAAACACAGTCACTAAATGTTATTTCTTTAATGGTTGAGGATTGTTTCTGATCTTCTAAACAAAGCACAAATGCTGTCTTAAATAACACACGCAAGTAACTGTATGCATGTGAGGCTTCTATTGTCAGAATTTTTTTTTTTTTTATTAATCTTCTGGCAGTTGCTGAAATCTGTTTTCTGTGGAATGCTTTGTTGGACAGTTGAAATTTGCCTTTTTCCTGAAAAGGAGTAAAGCCAGAGAGAAGACTCCATTTTATTATTAATAATCAATAAGTATTCACACAATGCCATAACTTACTTGTTGGTTGCAGCAGCAGTTGAGGAGGCCTGTCCCAAATGCTTGCTCAGAGGTGGCGGGTTAAACTGACTGCCAGTGACTGCTAGGTGGATGTTCAGAAAGTGTTCAGTCAGGTTGGATTGAGACTCCAAGCAACCTGACCAAAGTGAAAGATGTACCTACCCATGTCAGAAGAGTTCGACCTAGGTAGTCTTTAAATGTGGCTTACAACTTCATCGATTCAGTGATTCTGTGGAAGTACTTAAGGGGTTTCTTTCTTCCATCAAATGTGTTTATAATCCTGTAGTCTTTGTTCACATTGAGCAGCCACTGTGGTTTTGGAGGTTGTCTGAATTGTACATTGTTTATGCTAGCATACAGATTTCAGCTGGTGTTCAGGGAGCGTTGTAAATTCAACAGGGCTGGTTTTCACTGGACCTTACCTGTTCTTGTGAGACTTTCAGTGCCTCTCAGCACTTCTTTTGTTTGCCTTCTATATTTTTGTGGCTAATTCCCCATCCACACATGCAAGTACTTACAAAAGCCACTGGTACAAACTGGCACAAAAGGGGTTAGTACAGTGTCACTGTTGTTGAGGGTGTGTGAGTATCAAGTCAGTTTACATATATGTATTAGAGAGATTTACATGGCTCCATGCTGTTAGCCAACTATCTTTTTCCCATGTTTTTGGTAGAAATTAGAACTGCTTTGCCATAGCTATTTATTCTGTTGTGTTCACTTATCCAAATTTATATGTATACTTCTATATATATATGTTGTTACCATGTCTCAAGATGTTTCAGGTGAAAGAAAGAACAAGAAGAGCTCTTATTCCTTTGTTAGCTGTTAGGGGCAAACATGGATGTTCCTGTGTCAGATCCCTGCAGTGGGAATGGATTGTCCAGTGCTCCTTGCTCACAGTAATGAGACAGCTAGTAGTGGCACATAGCAGGTTGGAAAAGGTGAAGCCGAAACCAGTGAAGAATGATGTCATATTAATTTCTAAATTGACCATTGGCAAAACATTATCAGGGCAACTATTTTTCCCTTATGCCTTTGTCAGATACCCCACAGTTAAGCAGCTCAGTCTCCTGTATATTTTCCATATGGCTCTTCTCAAGGAGTAAGATTTGTGTAGCTTTTATACCAAATTCCTTATTTGCAAAGCAGTGTTTAATTGTGTCCTAAGAATATGCATTAGTCAACTCTTCCTCAGTTATTTTCTTCTGTTTCTGCAGTTCTTTTCTGGATATTTTCTTCTTTTGATGGCTCACCTAGAATTCTAGGTGGTGGTTTCAAATTTTGCAATATTTATAAATACTCCACACTGACACCAAAGAAAAAAAAATCTTACTTTCCTCAATACAGCTCACTATTATTCCTCAGTAGTCCTTCCTTTGTTTGCCAACCCAATTACAGTTCTATGAAGTTCCCAGAGGAACACACATGTTTTGCAATGGATATAAAAATTAAAAACAATCTGTAAGACAGCTAAGACCTTAGTCCTAAAAGCTTTGGATGAATTTTAAAAACATAAGCTTAATTCAGAGCAAATGATAATTGCTGTAGTCTATATGACACAGGTATGAGATGTTCTCTTTGAATTGCAGTTTAACAATGGAGCAATTAAAGTCAGCTGGTCTTAAAAGTGTAGGTTTAAGTGTCATTGATTGCAGTAGCTAGTGTCAGAAGATAATAACTTGGAAATAACTCTAAAGTCTGACTGTAGCAAGGGTTTCCTGTGCAGGAAGGCATTAGCTACAAGAAGGCATTTCTAGGCTTTTCAGAAAGAGCAAATGAAGGTACTACATTCCAATTGATAGTGTACTTTACCTGATTGATAAGCTAAGAACTATAGCCAGTTCTGTTCACTATTCACTTGCAGTCAAGGAAATTTATTTTCTGTACTTAATGATTTCTTTCACAAGAGGGTTTGCATACATTTTTGAATGTTTCCCAAGTATTTTTAAGTTGGTAGTACTCTAATTAAGGGAAGTACATGAGTAAAGGATAAAGGTTTGTTTTGTTTTTTTTTTAACTGAAATACTAAATTCTTCAGGTTTTCTTGTTTAAATCTGGACCAGTGGACTGAAAATGAAATGTGCATGTAAAATGCTTTCCTTATTCAAAGTGTTGGGTAGACATGATAGTGCTGATACTGCCATGGATTTGTTGGCAAAAAAAATCATAATACCTGGTTAAAAAATAAATTCTAAGTAATAGTATCTCAGCATAAGTAAATTCAGGGTTTGTCATAAAACTAAAATCACTGTTGGAACAATTTCACTTTGAAGGCTTACATAATTCACCTAAAGCGTTTTTTTTTTAATATTTTTAGTTGTATAACCAACTCTGCTTTCATAATGTTGCAGAAATTCTGGCATGTTCCATTAAAATGCTGATTTTATGGTTGGAATTAATAATCTGTAATTCTATTTTGCAAATTGATCCACCTTTATTTTTCCTCAGGAGGTGTCACTGCAGCAGACCGCACAGCCTACGTCAACAATAGTTCGTCCGGCATCGCTACAGGTTCCTAATGTACTACTTACGAGTTCTGACTCAAGTGTTATTATTCAGCAGGCAATACCATCACCAACATCCAGTACTGTTATTACCCAGGCTCCATCCTCTAACAGACCAATAGTGTAAGTTACATCAATCTTAGTAACACATTCTCCTATAGAAATTGAAATATTTTGTCCTGTTTACTTTTAGTTACTGGTTCTGCAGTTAATGTACAAATTTGGGGTGCTTTGGTGTAATGTGGTGCTTTACTACATATGAAACATACAACTTTCACTACATGTGAAATATAATTCCATGATCTCCACATCACTAAGTTCATATTTTTAATCTTGAAATAAATATCACATTGCAACTGTAAACAAACAAATCAATTTAAAATAATGTGTAAACTTGTTATCTTCTCTGGATAAGTTTTCTTTTATATAGTTCATTCCTTTTTCAGTCCAGTTCCAGGTCCTTTTCCTCTGCTGTTACATCTTCCTAATGGACAAACCATGCCTGTTGCTATTCCCGCATCTATCACAAATTCTAATGTGCATGTCCCTGCTGCAGTTCCAGTAAGTAAGCATGATGCAATATTAATTTCAAAGTGGAGCAGATTTGCATAAGTGCAGCATAGAGCTTAGTTTTAAGCAGCTTGGTAGCTGTTTTTGCTTCAGAGGGTAGTGCTGTCATATGCTTTCTATTATGATAACATACTCAGGTTTTCTTCATTTTTATACTTTATCTGGTCAGCTTGTTAGACCTGTCACCATGGTGCCTAGTATCCCAGGAATCCCAGGGCCTTCCTCCCCACAGCCAGTGCAGTCTGAGGCTAAATTGGTAAGTGAAAAACTCCATTATTCCTCAAGAAGAGTAACTTGAGAAATTATTTCTGTTGTTCTTTAAAACTACTTTAGGTTTCTTTTGTTAGTCTCATTTCTGCAAGTACAAATTTTATAAAAACAGAAAAGTAGCAGCTGTGTTTATTTTACATATATTTCAAATTCTGGTCTATGTTTTCTGTTATTAATGCTTGGTTGATTTAAATTTTAATTTTTCTTTAAAAAAAAAGCTTCTTTTACAAAATTCCTTCCTTGCATTGGAGGACAGGAAATTTTAGTTGGAAGAAAGACGAGATTAGTAGCATCTTAACAGGCAACATCACTTTCAGAGAATCAGAATTTCCTCCCAAAGAATGTGATATTTCTTTTAAAATATAGAAAAAGGAAAATTTAAAAAAACATGTTTTCCAAATCTTACCTGCATATAGTCCATTTGGCAAAAGCTTTTTAATTATTTGTATTACTGACATAGTTATGAAATGACCTTGTGTGGAGATCATTTCTGTTGTGTTGGGGCAGTTTGGGAGTGTTCAGGGTTATTTTGGAAAATCACAAGTAAAAGAAGCAGAGGAATATCTATTTTGTGTTTGAATTAATTTCTTGAAAAATATTTTGCAACATTAGGTATTTACTTTTTGTTTCTACTCTCTTGTTTGTTTTAACTGTTCTAAAGTGGTCTAAAGTCTATTATTAAACAGTAATTAACCCACTTACATATTTACAAGATGCCTCTGTAAACAGTGTCTCTCTTGCAAAATAGTGTTCCTCTTCTGACTCTTACTTCATACTAAAAAAGAATCAGGAACACCTGCTGTAGAGAGGGACAGAAAGGTAGGTTTCTGTGCATTGTTGTTCCCCTAAGAATGGGAAAAGGCATCCTTTGACACCTGAGGAACTACTTAAATGTAACCAGAGAAGAATATAAGAAAGTGAAAACAAGAACTTTTTTTTCTTTTTTAAAGAAACTACATTGCTTAGAGTCAAGAAATGCATGCACTGAATCCTGCTCTGAATTCAGGAGTAATTGGTTCCAAATAGTTTTTTTAGTTGGTCAAAGAATGAGATTTCAAAGGATATTACTGAATGATTTGCTCTTCAGAAGGTGGAATGAAATAGGTGTATATGGTGAAAACTGATCTCACATTGGGAGAAGCAATCAGTCAAGTGCAAACAAAAGCAAAGGTCATTAGCTTTAAAATTTAACAACCTCATTAGTCATCTTGTTAGAATGTAGCTAATACAGGCACTTCAGTGATTGCTTGTCTTTTTTTTTTTTTTAAGACTGTAAAAAGGCTATTTGCAGTATTTCTTCATTCTTCCTTAATATAAAGCAAGAAAGGAATTTGAGAATATCAGAACTATGCATATTTCCTATGCTTGTTTTCTTCTATATAGCACTTATTCACAAATATAAAGACCATAATTTCTTACCACTCCTAAAGTAACTTAATGAGTAGCTTTATGTAGAAAAGCTTCCAATAAGACTAACTTGCTATGCCATGTGATGCATTGTTGGCTGATACAAGATTATTTATTAGCTGCATAGTTTGATTTAATTTTTTAAATTTTAATCTTTGTGATATATTTCTCTTGAAAATAATTTTGCTTGCCATATCCTAAATTCTGCAAAGATAATCAGGTTTTTCACTTGTGTCCTGAGTTAAGCCAACAGAAAACAGTATTTAGTTTTAGAGCTGCTTGTTTGCTTCTTATTTCACTGACAGTTCACATTTGAAGTTGAAATATAAGCTAATACACTGGAATTTTGTAAGGGAATGATTTGTGTTTCATCACAGTATACGTTTATTAACAGGATACTGCAATTAGTGGGTTTATTGCTACATTTAAGTTAGTGGAACACTCCCTGTGTACTTTGCCTACCATAGCCACATTTATCCCTCATGCTGGGAGGCAGTCCTAGATGGTAAAGGAGTCCAGGAAAATTGGACATACTGCAGGAAATAAATCTTAAAGGTTCATGAATATGCCATCCCCATGACAAAAGATGACCTGATGGGAAAGAGGACCAGCCTGGCTGAACAGAGAGATTTGGCTGGAAAAAAAAGGAGAGTTTATGACCTTTAGTAGAAGGAGACTGGATGATCCTGGTGGTCCTTTCCAACCATAGTGGTTCAAAGTGATTAGATGTTGTGCTGAGGTTTTAGTGCTGTGCTATGGTTTAGTCAAGGACTTGTCAGTGTGAAACTAATGATTGGACTTGATGATCTTGAAGGTCTTTCCCAATCTAAGAAATTCTGTGAGAAGGCAACTTAGGAGGACTACCCAAGGCTGTTACGAGGGTATGCAGGAAGAAAATTATGATTGAAACCCAACTAGAATTTATTTTTTGTTACTGCTGCAAGAGACAGTTAAAAATGTTTGTATTAAATACATTAACAACAAAAGAAGACCTAAGGAGAGTCTCCCTGCTTTATTGGATGTGGTGGTGAAATGTACAGGTTGAGGTACTGAATGCCTTCTTTGTTTCAGTCCTTAGTAGTAGGACCAGTTGTTCACTGGGTACCCAGCCCTCTGAGCTGGAAACCAGGTATGAGGAGCCAGAATGAAACCCCCATAACCCAAAGGTTAGTGACCTACTACACTGCTTAGACATACACAAGTCAATGGGGCTGGTTGGGATCCTCCCACAGGTGCTGAGGGAGCCGTCAGAACTGTGCTCATCAAGCCGCTTCACATTATTTGTCAGCGATCCTGGCTAACTGGGGAGGTCCCATTTGACAGGAGGTTAGCATGTGTGACATCCATCCCCAAGAAGGGCTGGAAGGACGATGTGGGGAACTACAGGTCTGTCTGACCTCAGTTTTGGGGAAGGTCACGATGCAGATCAAACTGAGTGCCGTCATATAGCACATACAGAATAACTAGATCATTGGGCCCAGTCAGCACTGGTTTACAAGAGGCAGGTCCTGCTTGACAAATACGATCTTATGACAAGGTGATGTGTAGTGAATGAGGGAAAGGCTGTGAGTGGTGTCTGCCTGGACTTGAGAAAAATCTCTGATGGTTTCCCACAGAATTCTCCTGGAGAAACAGGCTGGTTGTGGTTCAGATGGATGTACTCTCTGCTAGGTAGAAAACTGTATAGACAGCCAGGCCTAAAGAGTGATGGTCAGTGGAGTTAAATCCAGTTGGTGGTTAATCACAAGTGGTGTTCCTCAGGGCTCAGTACTGGCTCTAGTTCTTTATCAGTTGTATATATTGAGGGGATTGAGTGCATCCTCAGTAAGTTCGCAAATTACACAATTGGGTGGGAGTGTTGGTCTGTGCTTTAAGGTAGGAAGGCTCTGCAGAGGAGTCTGGACAGGCTAGATTGATGGGCTGAGGTTAATGGTATAGGATTCAACAAGACCGAGTGCTGGGTCACATCAATCCCATGAAACACTAGAGGCTTCAGGAAGAGTGCTTGGAAAGCTGCCCAGCAGAAAAGGATCTGAGTACACTGGTTGACAGCCATCTGTATGTGAGCCAGCAGTGTGCTCAGGTGGCTAAGAAGGCCAGCAATGTCCTGGCCTGTATCAGGAATAGTGTGACTGTAAGGACCACTAAGGACTCTTAAGGACCAGAGTAGTGATTGTCCCCATGTACTTTGTCATTAGTGACAGCACACCTTGAGTACTGTGTTGCATTTTGAGCCCCTTGCTACGAGAAAGATATTGATGTGCTGGAGTGTGTCCAAGGAAAGCCAAAGAAGCTGGTGAAGGGTATAGAGCAGAAATCTCATGAGAAGCAACTAAGAAAACTGGTGGTTTAGTCTGGAGAAGAGGAGGCTGAAGGTGAGACCTGAACACTCCCTACAAGTACCTGAAAGAAGGTTGTGGCATGATGCTTATTGGTCTGGTCTCCCAAGTAGTGAGTGATAGGACAAGAGGAAATAGCCTCAAGTTGTGTCAGGGGAAGCACTGAAAGGGTTGCCAAACATTAGATCAGGCTGCCCAGGGAAGCGATTGAGTCTGGAGGTATTTAAAAGATATTTAGATGTTGCTTGTGGTTTAGTGGTAGACTTGGCAGTTCTAGGTTAGTGGTTGGACTCAATAATTTTAAAGGACTTTTCTAACCTAAATAATTCTATGAAGTTTGTCAGTTTAGTATTGTGTCTTTTGGACAGAAAGGTGGATATAGAGGTGAAGCTGTGATATTCCCTGTGACAGTCAAGGAGTCAGGATTTTTATAGACCTTTGGATCTTTCTTGACTGTTGCATTATTTTATTACCTTTTATTTGGATGACATTATTTTGTTCTTTATATAGACAGATCTTGCAGTCTCAAGGATTTTTTCATATTGAATTATAATATGTAGCAAACATAAAACATGTTCAAATAGTTTTCCTAACATTGCAACTATTCCTCAGATACTAAGTAAATTTGGTAGTATATAGGATGCAAAATTTGTAAAGTAAAGGTATTTTTTCATATCTCCAGAGGGTTTTGTCATATAGTTTTTGGTTATCGTTGTTTGAATGTGTGGTGGTTCAGAACTTACCCACCCGCCCACACACACACATTTTGAAGTAACTCAGGCTAGAACTCAGTTGGCTGGAAGTTAATAAATGAAGCTTTATATTTACAGCTTTGCACAATATACAAGCAGATATTTACAATGTATATTAGATATTTACAGATCTATACAGTAAAAAAGGTAATACAGAAACACCACACCCTTCCCTGAGATCAAAATCCCTAAGAGGGGTAACCAACCACACCTGTCACCTTCCCCCATCTTATCTCACCATCTGTTTTATGCAGCAGATAGGTGAAGGTAGATTGGCCAGGGGCATTAGCAGCAGGAAAGAAGTTAGTGAAATTATTCAGATTCAGCTACAAAAGGCAGGGAGAAAGAGCCATGCAAGAGCAGCCACAGCCCAAGCGGTCTGACTTATCTATACTTGGGTTACAACTATTAAACAATTTTTTTTCTTTTTCAGTAAAGCTCTGAGTGAAGTAGCATCATCAGTGTTTTCCTTTCTCAGCCTATAGTCTAATTTCTCATTCAAATCCTCCAATTAGTTCAAACCACCATAGAATGTTTCTTTTATTCAAAGACTATACCTTCCTAAAATAGCATTCTGCATTTTCTCCTATCATATGTCTGACAATGCTCCTTCAAGGTATTTTTAATTGACACAGATATGTCTACTTCAGAGGCAGAGTGAAATTGTCTTCACCATAACTTTGTCACTTTAAGATGCAATATCCCCAAATTGCTGAATTGTCAGATACGTACCTGTCATGTATGGAAGGCACAACTCTTTATGTTTTGAACTAAATACCTGGCACAAACCAAGGCAGGAACTGGGTGCTTCCTGTCATTTGCAGATTGTGCCTGTAAGAGTACAGAGGCTCTCTGTGCAGTTCATTTCTTGCATGAAATTTCAAGAAACTAACTTGTTTTAGAGTTTCATAGTAGGAAAAGTACCTTGTGCACTGATTTAATTTCTCATCTTGATCATTTATTTCTCTTACCTATTTACAAAAAGCTACTGCTATGTAGATCTCCTTTTTTTTAAGTGAAGAAAGAGCTAATTCAATACAAATCAAATTAGAGAATGCAGTGACATTACTTCCGAATGCTAGAGAGCTTAATAACCTAAATATGGATTTGGGCCATTTAATTTCTATATATTTAATTAATGGGAGAACAATACACTTTTCTCCTGATGAATACGTGCTACAGCATCTTGACTTGTATCAGGAATAGTGTGACCAGCTGGAGTAGAGATGTAATTCTCCAATAACTTGAAACTGATGAAGGCCTCACCTCGAGTACTGTGTGCAGTTCTGGGCCCCTGAGTTCAAGAAAGATATTCAGGTGCTGATATTTTTTGGAAGATCTGTAATTGTATGCTTTCTGTATATCAAATACCCCTAGCTGTAAACCCTCTTTTTTTTTTTTTTCTTTTTTTTTTTTTGAGTGCACAGCTTGTGGATATAGACTTAATTGAGACTCTTCTGCATGGGTTGCAGAAGTTTCCAGAGAACTTAAAAATCAGTTTAACACTGACTGTTTCCCTCTGTCTCCTTCTACCTCTATAAAACCTTTTGTCACAATCTGAGAAATACCTTGCACACAGTGGGCAACCAGTAGGCTTACTGTGGGAGGCTTCTACTGAGAAGCGACAGAGGGCAAGCTTGGCAAATGTTCAGAAACCGACATTAACTTGCTGGAGCCTGGCATGGGACCTTGTGTTCAGCAGAATTCTTCTGACCTGTCTCTCTGCATGCCGAGCTAATCAGCAAACACCTAATGAGCCTACTCTAAAGAAACAGACCCTCTCACAACCTACTTCATTTTCATATGTTCTCTGGGGGTGGAGAGACAAGACTTCATAAGGACTGATGATGCTGCAAAGACCACAATAATGATAATTAACTTGCTGAATTTAGAAGATTATGCTGTTAATTAGTTGCAAAATAAAGATAAGTAATAGAGCAGCAGATGGTAGGATAACACCCAGGAGAAGGAGGGTTATTACTCTGATGAGCTTTTGTGGCAGATATGAAATATGGATCTGAGTTTTTCACAAATCGTTTCTGGAGCATATTATCTTGTTTCTGTGAGCTCTTGATGGAGTGATCTAGTCCTACCAAATTTTGACAGATGCAATGAGGATTTATTTTCAAGGATATACATGAACAGAAAAACCTTACTAATAAAGACTTTTAAAGCTATTTAACTGTTTGAAAATACCAATTTGACTTTGCCATTATTAACAAAAAAAATATCAAGCAAGCCTTAGTTATCATCAGATTTCTGCACATAATAATGCCTATATACATTTATTCTAATGCATGATTTTAAAAACTGAGATTCTTGTCATATTTGGGGAACCTGTCTCCCTACTCACAGGATTTACCATATCCAGATAATATTTTACTACAGCAATACCTTGTAAAATATGAAACTTTGTAAATGCATAACTTTTTGAAAATCTGTAGACAGTCCTCAGATTTTCACAATATTTCTCCATTTGTAAATAATTTTAATAATAACTATTTAAATTTCAGCTTTTAAACCCTGTAATGTAAATCTAAACCCAATTATCTTCTGTTTCCATGGTACATTACATTTAACATTGCCATTTTTAGGAGGAGACTATTTACTTTAAAATTTACGAAATTATAATATTTAAATACTAGCATTACAGTAAGGGAAATTCAGGCCTACTTCGACTGCACTGTCCTACTCTGTTGATTTTGACTCCTGAAAGTTTGTTGTGTCCTACTAAACATCAAGTTATGGTACAAGAAATACTTCTAATGTAATTCAGACAACAAACGAAAATACATTATTAAAAAATAAGTCTTAATAACTTGAAGACATTATGGGATAAACCATTTAAGGACTGGAAGTAGTTAGAATTTCAGGGAGTTGGGGAGAGGAATCATCTGCTTTTAAATTCTTGTAATTAGAGTGTGGTTTAAGTACTTTTAATGGGCTAATTAGAAAACACACAGGCCTTTCTGAGTAGTTTTAGCTGAAGACAAGGACTGAATTATGAAGGTACACATTAATTCCGTAGTTTGTTTTAGTGCCGTAAAGAAAGTAGCAGAATAACTGTGTGAGGGCTTAGGATTTTCAGAGCACTGATGGAGTGGGTCCAGAGGAGGGCCATGAAAATGATCAGGGGCTGGAGCACCTCTGCTACAAAAACAGGCTGAGATAGGGTTGTTCAGCCTGGAGAGGAGAAAGATCTGGGGAGACCTAATAGTAGCTTTTCAGTACCTGAATGGGAGGCTAGAAGAAGGATGGAGAGAGACTGTTTACAAAGGCCTGCAGTGATAGAACAAGAGGCAATGGCTTCAAACTAGAGATGATTTAGATTAGATGTTAGGAACAAGTTATTTATTGTGAGGGTAGTGGAACACTGTAAGAGGTTGCCCAGGGAGGTGATTGAGGCCTCATCCCTGGAAATATTCAAGGTGAGGCTTGACAGGACTCTGGGCAACCTGATATAGTTGAGGATGTTCCTCCTGATTGCAGAGGAGGTTGGACTAGGTGACCCTTGAAGGTCCCTTCATACCCAAACCATTTTATGATACACTAAAAATTATGAGCATGTTACCTTAAAAATTTATATAGACCTGCCCAAATTCTTGTAGCTATCCTATTTTTTTGTTATTAGAGCTGAGTGCTGGGGAAATTACTGTAAATTTGTTTCATGTACTCTTCAGAAAGCACCTTCTTCATTCCAGGATATTTACAGAACTGATACAGAAACAACGTGGGGAGCAGAACTTCATTAATGCTAATTTTTTATGTATGCTTTAACAGCCCCTCTCTAGAGTAATGTGTGCTGTTAATTCAATCTACAGCAGTCACTACAGGAAAGACTTATGTAAGAAGTCGCTGGCTAAAGCCAGCAGAGGAATGTTGGAGTTTCTCAGTTCTCTTTGTAGACCTCAAATGCAATAACTACTGGCAGTGGTGCCACAGTTAGGTGCTACAGTTAACTATAGATATTTTGCAGTTGATGTAACTTGGCAGATTGCAGGCCTCAAAGTTTCTTTGCTTTTCTGATGGATGTTATCTGCAGTTTGTTCTGATTGTGGAATAGAAACCATGAAAGCCTATTACCAAGGAGAGAGCTTTGACTGTATTCTAATGGCTTAATTGTTGAGAGACATGAGATACTGCAGTTTGTAGAGACTATCTACATAAATAGGTGCAAAGTCTCCTACTTATTTTGAGCTGGCTAAATACAGCATTTTTAAGACATTCTATTACATTAGTACTTTGGCAATACTTTTGTTCATATTCCAAAATGTGGTGATACAGGTTATCAGAGTTTTCATGTATTAACATATTAAGTCATTAATCTTTTCTTAAACTTCTACTGGATCTTTAAAAATCTACTTCTTCTTTAAAAATCCAGTACTTAGTAGAAAAAACATTAATACTATTTGTCTAGTAAGGTAAATCTTCAGTAAAACTGAAAATTTCATGGTAAATTATACAATATTCATTACATTTTAGTAAACAATCTGAAATTGCAATCAGTTGTATCTACTGAAATGTAGTATGACACTCTATTCAGATTATTTGTCTTAAGTATATTAACTCTTAGTTTTAAGATATTTAATGAAAAGCTGCATGAAGTTTTCAAGACAGTCAATAAAATGCTTTAAAATACTCTGTCAAGTTGTTGATAATAGACAGTTGAACTTTGAAGCTACTGTTTTTCATCCTGGCTGTGTACAATAAAGGAAGAACTTCAAACTTTTTAGGAAATTTTTAATGTACAATAGCATGCCATAAGAGTTCCTCTGCATATTTTTATATAAATAAAAGCTAATTGTTACATATAGGCGGAAGCTTGTTACTGTTTTGTGCATTATTGAGATATTTCAGCAAAGACTTCAGCTTTTATTTAATGATTCTCACAGAATGGATCTTAGAGGTGAGTATTTGTAAAGACCATGAAAAAGTGGAGTCATAAGAATCTGTTATTAAATAGATAGTGAACACCAGGATTTTTAAAGTGGAAAGATGTTTATGTTACCTTTTTTACCCTCATGCTGTTGTTCTCATTCTGATCTGTGCCTTGTATAATACCAGCCTCAGCAAGTGTTTGTTCATGGCCTCGTAGTCATCTTTTCCTGGGCACAGTTCACAAAGAAGGCTTTATCTTTACTTCTCCATAGAGCTTACTATTCTTTCTGAGAGCCTCTGTAAAGCCTCTTTGTTGTTGTCATGCAAGAATTTGTCTGTTAGTAAGTGTATGCCTAGATCACTGTTGAAAACCTATTAAAAAAAAGAGCTATTTTAGAGTTGGAGTTCTTGTTTCAGAAATGGAAGTGATTGGTTTTATAAATAATTACTTTTCAAGTTATCATGATAGAATATTTTTTTTCTTCTTCTTCTTTCTCCTTTCAGAGATTGAAAGCAGCCTTGACCCAGCAGCACCCTCAGGTAACAAACGGAGATACTGCCAAGGGACATCCAAGTGGGTTGGTTAGGAGTCAGTCAGAGGAACCACGACCACAGTCACTACAACAACCTGCAACTTCAACAACTGAAACACCGGTATGACAATAAAGTACACATCTACATCCTATCCCATTCTTTGTTATGCAAAAAGAAATCTTTTTTTTTTTTCTTTTGATCTTGATTTGTTTAATAGAGGTTTAACATGTGCTACAATCTCTTCTTGGAATCAGTAGTTCAGTAGCAGTTCTAACTGCATCAGCTAACATGCTTATGTTAATTTGCTTGAACCATCTTTTCTGGGTTGCCCACCCAGACTTTCAGCTGTGTTATAAAGTGTACTGTGCCTTCCTGAGTAGGCAAAAGAGGGTTAGAAGTTTAGGGGTGGTATATGTGTTTTCCCTTTGGGATAGCTGAGAACAGGGGCATAAAGGGCAAGACCTCTGAGTCAGATTGGAAGCTGGAGTGCTGCTGGAGAAAAGATATTTCTCTGGATGAATACTGGAGAATTGTTGCTGTTCAACTTTAAAAAAAAACTTGCTGGAATGTGTTTTCAAAATGCTTTTTAAAACCTTGAGGAGTTATTTTCATAATTCATAGCATAATACCAATATTATAACATCTATAAACGTAACTTGGAACTGGAAGGACCAGCATCTGCAGCAAGAGTACTCAGATTCTTAGACTGGCCAGTGAAATCCAGTAATGTATCAAAACGTGCTTGCTTAGAGCATAAAGAGGAAAAAGGTTACCCATACTAGCTTTCTTTAAGGCTGCTATTCTCCCGTACTATCTTAATTTTTAAAATAATAGAATCATAGAATCAGATAGGTTGGAAGAAACCTCCAAGATCATCCAGTCCAACCTATCACCCAGCCCTGTCCAATCATGACACTAGACCATGGCACTAAGTGCCTCATCCAGTCTTTGCTTGAACACCTCCAGGGATGGTGACTCCACCACCTCCCTGGGCAGCTCATTCCAAAAGCAAATCACTCTCCTTGTGAAGAACTTCCTCCTAATATCCAGCTTATACTTCCCCTGGCACAATTTGAGACTGTGTCCCCTTGTTCTGTTGCTGGTTGCCTGGGAGAAGAGACCAACCCCTACCTGGCTACAACCTCCCTTCAGGTAATTGTAGACACCCCTGAGCCTCCTCTTCTCCAGGCTAAACAACCCCAGCTCCCTCAGCCTCCCCTCATAGGGGTTTTATGCTCCAGGACCCTCACCAGCTTCATCACCCTTCTCTGGACATGTTCCAGTACCTCAACATCTCTCTTGAATTGAGGGGCCCAGAACTGGTCACAGTACTCAAGGGGTGGCCTGACCAGTGCCAAGTACAGGGGAAGAACCTCCCTTGTCCTGCTGGCCACATGATTCCTGATCCAGGCCAGGANCCCATCCAGCCTGTCCAGGTCCCTCTGCAGGGCCCTCCTACCCTCCAACAGATCAACACCTGCTCCTAACTTGGTGTCATCTGCAAACTTATTGATGATGGACGGAGTCTCCTTGTCCAGGTCATCAATAACTGATCCCTGGGGCACACCACTAGTGACTGGTCACCAGCTGGTTGTGGCACCATTCACCACCACTCTCTGGGCCCAGCCCTCCAGCCAGTTCTTGACCCATTTCAGAGTGAATCTGTCCAAGCCACAGGCTGCCAGCTTTGCCAGGAGCTTGTGGCAGATAGTGTCAAAGGCTTTGATGAAGTCCAGGTAGGCTACATCCACAGCCTAACCTGCATTCACCAGGCAGGTAACCTGATCGTAAAAGGTGATCAGGTTGGTCAGGGAGGACCTGCCCTTCCTAAACCCATGCTGGCTGGGCCTGATCCCTTGGCCATCCCATAGGTGCTGTGTGATTGCACACAAGATGACCTGTTCCATAACCTTGCCTGGCACTGAGGTCAGGCTGACAGGTCTGCAATTTCCCCGTTCCTCCTTCCAGCCCTTCTTGTGGATGGGCACCACACTGGTCAGCTTCCAGTCTTCAGGGACCTCTCCAGTGAGCCAGGACTGTTGATAGATGATAGAGAGCGGCTTGGCCAGCTCATCTGCCAGCTCTCTCAGCACCCCAGGATGGACCCCATTTGGTCCCATGGACTTGTGAGGATCCAAGTGGCTCAGCAGGTCCCTTACTGCTTCTTCCTGGATTACAGGGGAACTACTGGTCTCTGGCTCCATCTGCCAGTTCAGGAGGCCAGTCGTCCTGATGACAATCTGTCCCACTATTGAAGATTGAGGCAAAGAAGGTGTTGCATACCTCTGCCTTTTCCTCATCTTTTGTTACTTTATATTACTGTATGTTTTCTTAATGTTGCATAGGAGAAATTTCAAGATTAAAAGCGTGGTGTTTGGTTATTTTGTGGAAACTTTATGATGAGCAATTTTTTTAAAGGGCAATATTTGCAAGTATTTAATTCTTAAAAGGCTGAGTTGAGTTCTCAGGAGTTTTCAATCATTATCTATCTAGAATTTATGCCAAGTGGCTATGTCAGCTGGTACATGTGTGAATATTTTTTAAAATTAAAACTTTCTGTGCTAGACCTGTGAATATGTAGACAGTTATAGTATGTGTGTCCTGTACCTTAAAGGGGTTTTAACATCCATTTTATTGTTTTTTGTTATTTATTAGATCTTTCATAACTGTATACAGCTATGAAAGGAGTATAATGTGTAATCTAAAATATATTGACCTTTCATAATATGTGGGTGGTCAAAAGGGAAATTCATATGCACTGGTGGAAAACACATCCACAAGTAGGAAATCACTCTCTGGAGATCCAGGGATCAATGAATATCTGCACTGACTCTTTTTTTTGTGGTTAAACAATTGTGTAATGTTTTCAGATATGATGAAGTTTGTGGAAAGATGTTTGGAAAAAGTCAAAAGTAGAAACTGTATTTCCTGCTCAGTGTAACTATTTAAAGCTATTTTGAGTAGAAAGCTTTTTAAAGTTTACCCTTTATAAATAGTTGTGTTGTCAGAATTGATAAAGAAATGTCCGAGAATCCATCTAAAGAAGTGTTGCCTCCAGGTTTTATACAGTTATGAAATGTAATCAGCATATAAACTTAACACTGAAGTGAGTGGCTTCTTTTAATGCAATTTTAAGCCAAAGCTAAACCCGTGATTAAAAGGTTGTGTTTTACCGTAACATGGTAAGAAGTGTAAATACAATAAAAGTTTTTAAAACATAGCCACAGAGTTAAATGGCATAGCTTTCTCCAAAGGAAATGTGTATTACCTGAATGTATTTGGAAGTGGTGTGAATGCTTTTCTCGAGGTGTCACCTGGATTTATGCTAGTGCTGTAGTTTAAGTCGTGGATAGTACTTCACTGATGGAGCTAAAGCCAGCTGATGGCCAGTCAGTAGTTGTGCTCCCCAGGGCTCAATATTGGGCTCAATATATGTCTTTATCAGTGATCTGGACAAGGAGATTGAATGCTCCCATAGTAAGTTGGGTGGCAGTGTTGATCTGCTCGAGGATAAGAAGGCTCTGAAAAGAGGTCTGGACAGGTTGGATTGATGGGCCAAGGTATGAGGTTTAACAAGACCAAGTGCTGGGTCCTGCACTCGGGTTACAACAACTGCATGCAACTCTACAAGCCTGGGGCAGAGTGACTGGAAAACGACCTGAGGGGTGCTGATTAACAGCTGTCTGAACATGAGCCAGCAGCGTACTCAGGTGGCCAAGAAGAGCAACATCATCATAGCCTGTATCACAAATAGTATGGCCAACAGGAGTAGGAAGTGATTGTTCCCCTGTACTCAGCACTGATAAAGTCTCACCTCAAATACTGTGATTGGTTTTGGGCCCCTCACTACAAAAAAAAAGGATGTTTGACCATGTCCGAATAAGAGCAACAAAGATGATGAAGGGTCTAGAGAGCAAGTCTTACAAAGAGCAGCAGAGGAAACTGGTGTTGCTTAGTCCGGGGAAGAGAGGGCTGAGGGGGGACCTTATTGCTCTGTACACCTACCTGAAAGGAGATTGTAGTAAGGTGGGAATCAGTCTATTCTCTCTAGTATCAGGTAATAGGATGAAAGGAAATGGCCTGACATTGTGTCAGGAAGGGTTTAGGTTGTATATTAGGAAAAATTTATTAGTTCAAAAAGTGGTCAAGTATTGGAATAGGTTAGCCAAGAATATGGTGGAATCACTGTCACAGGAGGTGCTCAAAAAATATTCTGAAGTGCTATGCCTATATGTGGCTTAATGGCCATCGTAGTGTTAGGTTGACAGTCAAACTCAGTCTTAGAGGTATTTTCCAACCAAAACAATTCTATGATAAATTCTTCAATACTTTTTGCTGTTTCCAGGCATCACCAGCTCAGCCTACACCACAAACACCAAATACAGGTGGTCGGCGAAGAAGAGCTGCCAATGAAGACCCTGATGAGAAAAGGAGAAAGTTTTTGGAGCGAAACCGTGCTGCTGCTTCCAGATGCCGACAGAAACGGAAAGTCTGGGTGCAGTCATTGGAGAAAAAAGCTGAGGACTTGAGTTCACTAAATGGCCAGTTACAGGTATACTTATTATTTCAAGTAAAAATGAATACATTTTCTATTCTTAGACAGTGACCCTGGATCAGTGGAACTTGAACTTCACATGAAATCTAAAATATAAGCAGTTTTGTAACTGGTTACTCAGGTCAGAATTGAAAATTCAGCACTAATTGCATATGCAGTGAAATAAGAATCAAAGGAAATACTCAGATTTCAAGATGTGTAAACTTTAGGATCATACTCTTTTGTCTTTTGTTCCATTTTAAATAACTTTCAGATTGTGATACTAACCAAAGACGCCAAGATGTGTTGGAGTAAAGGCTTATTATAAAGTAATAGCCTTGCCTTAAAAACATCTTGCTCTTAATAATATGTATCACAGTCTGAGTTAGTTAAATAAGATTTGGTTTTATTTTCTTTGGTTCTTTTTAACTTCACTTTTTTTCCTTTAAAGTGAATGTAGTGCTCGTGAAAGGTGCCAGATTGACATCACTGGAAACTGAAGGCCTCTTTTGTCCACAGAACAGGTACAGCACAGGCAGTGGCAGTGCAAATTTCACCACACTGTCCTCCCAGTGTGCATAAATTCTTTAGTGAGGGTGTACTGTAAGAGGGTAGTCTAGTGTATGCTACAAGTAATTTTTCCACCTCATCTGAGGTTGTCAACCTTGGAAAGTTGTCATGTGGACACGCTTTCCCCCCTGTACAACAATCCATGACCCTTTTGTTTAAACCACTATTAAATGTTAAAACATACTTTATTAACCTTTTCCAGCAGCACATGACAATTTGCACGAAGTATTATTTCAAAATGAAAAGACTTAAAAGCTTTGTTTTGAATGTTACAGAAAGGAAAAATTATGTAATTTCCTAAGTGAAGCATTCATTTAGAAAATGCAATGGAAAGTATTTTGATAATGTTAAAGTTTTATTTCTTGTTCTTTCATTAGAGTTGTTTACTGAGTCAACTTTATAAATCTTTTCCTTCCTACTAAAACTCCTTTTTCATGCTCTTTAATAAGGAAAATGTCCCAGTTCGATCAACAGCAAAGTAGAGCACAATGAGGTTACTTTTTATAATGTAATTAAAATTATAGTGTATCAGTTGTCTTCATGTTCATGTCTTGAAAAATACTCAGCATCCAAGACTGTTAAATGTAAGAAATTCCTGCCTAAGCACATGGTATGAAACTGTTTCCTGTGTCCCAAAAATCAGAACACTGTGCACCATCATTAGTTAAATTTCATGCAAATATATAGTCTACACATACCCGTTCAGTCTTTGGATGCATTCTTTTAATGCAGTCACAGTCCTCACTGTGAATCCATTAGTTACAAAATTGTATGTAGCACTATAGCTTAAATAAACCAAGAAACAAGTGAAGATAGATTTACAGGAAGGAAAACAACAAACAATAAAGCTTGGTTATATTTCTTCTCTTTTTTTTTTTTAAGTGAAATAATTGTTCTTATGATGCTTTTACCTTACACATACCAATTGTTGTAAGCAAACATGATACCAAATACGGTAGCCAAAAGTTTTCTGGTTGCTAACTCAGTAATAATAAATTCAAGAAAAAGAATTTTCTTATGGTCTGCTAAAAACAGAATGGTTAACTGTGAAGAACAGAATGGCATGTAAAGAAAATCAGATGTCAGAGAAAGAATTAAACTGTACTTTTTGTGAAACCATTTTTGAGTCCTGTATTTCAATAATAGTTCTTCACTTGACTGGTTGATACAGGTGGTCAGTGCAGTGGGCAGTAATGATCCATGTTTACTTAGTTTAACAGCAAATGTAATAAATTTGAAATTTTGTCTTGATATTTTTTAGACTGAGTGTTAGTGTTTAGTCATTCATATTTGATATCTAAATAAGCTGCTCAGCAGAATTTGCCAAGTTATGACATTTCCAAAAGCATGCTGAGATTGCATTGCATTCATTAAGTTCTTTCAATGCAGCTGGTAGTTTTCTTGCAATGACCATGTCAAAACTTCTGATGTCATTGTCAGGGTTTTTAAAACTGGAAGATTTTGAAGAGCTTTACTTGGCTGATGTATGTATTTTGTTCTGTACTTTTCAGCTTTCTGTAGATTAACTTCTCTTACTTGCTTCTTTTAAATGTTTGAAGGTAGTTTCCTTTTTAAGAATTTTTTTTTTTACTTCAGAGAAAATTTCCATCAATTTTATCATGTCAGTAATGTATTTTGCTTAGATTGGATGTGTTTATTCTAAGCTCTCCTATGTAAGTTTTGTTCATGCTCCAACCCTCTAGATTTTTTTACTGTTTGATTTTTTTTTGTGGGTTTTGTGTTCTATTGATGTGTTGACTTGTTTATTGATCTTAAATTTTACATAGCACATTGTGTTGCACTGTACCTTGCACAGTGATCCTGCAGGATGTGGTGTGCTGTATAACATTAAGGAAGTGTTGGCAGTGTGTGCACAGTGGCCACTTAGTCATACTGCAGGATCAGATGCTGAAAGTCACTGTACGGTCTGTAATCAGTCCTTGTTGCTTTAACAATCGTAGAGAGATTGGTGGAAGAACGGCCTGTCTTCCTCGTGTGGTAAAGCATCACCAATTAGGTGGCTGTTTGTACTAATGCTGCAGAAGCTGCTTTAGGAAGGCTAAATTATAAAAGAAGTGTGCATAAATTGTTATTGTCCAAAACCAGGAAGAGCAGAATTTAGATCAACCACAATCCCCTTATGGGGATATAAGTCAGATTTACCTGTCTCTGACAACAATTTTGGTAAATACACTTCAAAAATATCATCCCATCCTTGCCGAGTAAGAGTTAATCTGGTCCCACTATTACATACTCATTTTAGATCCAGGGAGAAATAGGCAGACACACAAGAATGTGGTGTGCACTGTGATATACCTTCAGAAAAATGCAGAAAGGATCATCTGAAAAGTCGAGTGCAGGTAAAAATAGATTTGCTTTCCTCCAGAAACCTGCTTTCTAAAATAAGCACATTTTGAAATATGGGAACATAAAAATTCTCCAGCATGTGAGGTAGATTTCATGCTTATTTAAAGAAATATTGCTGCCTACACTTCCCTTGGTATCTTATTAATGAGGGGGACCTTTCCAGTGTGAAAACTCTGGAAAGAGTGTGTTTTTTTTTTCTGGAAAGGAGTGTTCTTTTTCTTGCCAGCTGTTAAAGTATTTTTCCATGGGTTTCTTGTTAACCTAATTTCAGCATGATAACCACATGTTAAATGACTACATGTTAACATGTTTTGAATGAGATGGAAGGATTTGCTGTTGTCACATCCATGATAAGAAACTACAATGTGTTTATGAGCTGGCTCTAACAACCCTTTTTTATTATCTGTTAGAACTGTTTTTTGCTCTTAGTGTGTCAGTGACAACCATGGATTGTCATTGTTCACCATACCATGTGTCTAGCAGGCATGCTCTATTCTGTTCTCAGGAATGTTTTGTGCATTGCGTGGAGCAACATTTACACAGTGTTTATGTTAATAACAATGCTAGCAACATATTCAATAAGAATACCTCAACTTTTGGGGTTTTAATACAGGAATGCTGCTCTTTGTATAACTGACATTAATCTACAAATTGCCTTTTAAAAAAAAATTCGTAAATGTAAGTTTCACTTGAACAATGACTTCATGCTCCTGTGCTTGTTTGTGTATTAAAATCTTCCTTAAAATGTGAAAATGAACGTAGACAATTTCTGAAAACCTTTTCCCTATTTGATCAGTTCTTTCACCAGCACTCCTTTAAACTAGTAAAAGTATGTTTCATATTCTTGGATGTTGCTGGTTCTGTAGATCAAGTGTCTCAAAACTACATCAGCACTTCTGGTATTTTCCCCCAGCTATGTTAATTCTGTGCAGCTACCTGTTTGGCTCTTCAGTAAATAACATGCTGAGTTAAGAGGAGACTCAAAGTTGGAGGTGGAAGTAATGTGCTTTCTTAATAGTCCCAAGATTTCAGAACATGCAGTGACAGCCAGTAGAGAATTGGTAGGGCTTTGGGTTGAGATTCTTTCATTCCCACCTCTTTTGTTTGTATTAACATTCTTCTTCTATTAGAAACCTCCATGGAATCAGATTTTTCGGCTTTCTTTCAGCTCTTGCTGTTGCTATAAATACACAGTTTCTAAAGGAGGTGTTCAACACAATAAAATGACTGAAATGGAAAGTAGTCCTTAATGGTTAAAAAGGAGCTAGCAGGTATAAACGCTTGATGTCTTTTTTTCTTCTAAGTGGAGAGAGAAGACATAAAGAAGAGCTTTTCTGTTGAAAAGCTATTGTTTCAGATACATTATTTATAGACTATTAGTGTGATGAAAGCTAGTAAATTCTGTTCTTTAAAATTGTTTTTCTTTCTTTGGAATTCCTTTTAGTTATAATTCATCTTTTCTCTGACTCCGTTTCCTCATTTGTAGCTTGCAAGCACATAGGTTGATTTTTTTTTTTGTGTTTTGTTTTTGTCTGAATAATTTTTGTTGAAGTTCAATCCTCCTGTGTTGGCTTTTTCTTTAACTTGCTCTTGTATGCATAAACATATGTATTTACCAAACAATTATGTCACTTAAGTGGTCTAATGTGCAAAGGTTCTTATAGTTAAAGTAACTTCAAGCATCGGTTGGAAAGGATTTTTATTTTAAATAACCCATGAAAAGCATATAACATGAGAAGATGTGGAGATCAGTGTTACAGATTACATGGTTCTCTAAATACATAGACCCGTTTTCACTTTAAATAGAAGTAAAATGGCATCAAAATGCCATATGATTCTTAATTGAGGTGGTTAGGTAGCACTTCTCATCTATAGATATCTAAGTGCTTTACATGGAAGGTAAGTATCACTGTCCTCCATTTTACAAGTTAGGAGATTGAAGCACAAGCAAATAAAATGACCTTGTTCAGGGTCACCCAACACTGGGAAAGGCACAGCCTCAAAATGAACCTGGTCACTAGATTCTGCAGGTACTGCCTTACACTTCAGTGACATAAGCTGACATTTCAGGATTTTGTTATTGTTATCAGTATTCCTTTATACAACATATTTATGGATGGTTCCAAAAGACAAAATCAATGTGGAAATCAACATTTAGTAAAATATTTTACAGTATATGAGACTTTCAAAGTCCAAGTACAAATACAGTCGTCAAAAATCATTTTGCATTGGGCAATTTTATTTTTTTAATCTTTGTTGATGTTGGCTGTGGCAGACATCTGTTAAAATGTGGATAGTTAAATACAGTTTTATTCTGATTAGATTTCATCACAAAACTTTGCAGAAGAGTCTTACAGTAGGTGGATCATGTGAGTGAGACTATATGTAGAGTCTGCATCTGCAGACTGAAGAACACATGTTGTATTTTGCAAAAAAAGCATTTCCCAGATCAAGAAAATAATAACTTAGCCACGATTCAGCTAATATTTACATATTCTGAGACAAAAGAAATCCACACATTTTTGCAGTATATGCAAAATGGAAACTTACTGTATTTTATTTGTCCCTAAATGAACAACTGAAAATCCTGTAAAACTTAATACTTACCTTCAAAATGGGTGTAGATTGAGCCTGGTAAAGTGCATAACTTTCTTCTCCTTTAGAATGAAGTCACCCTGCTGAGAAATGAAGTGGCACAGCTGAAACAGCTTCTTCTGGCTCATAAAGATTGCCCTGTAACTGCCATGCAGAAGAAATCTGGCTATCATAGTGAGTAATGTTCCATTACCTATAGCCTGAGGCTACATCAGTGAAATACTGCCGAAGTGCACCGAATGAACATTAAAATTCAGAAACACAGTTCTAATATTGCATTAAAGATTTTTTTTTTTCTCTCAAAGGTTATTAGAAGAAAGGCATGAATATGCGATATTTAGAAATATGTTTACGTTCCTTCTGTTGAAGTGTTGCATAACATTGAAGGTTTTATGTTGTTTTAATAAATGCATATGATAATTAGGATTTAAGGACTATCGATTACTACACCTGCTTTGGAAAATGTAATTAGAGTATTAAGAGCACATGCAAAACCATTTTTTATACTTTATCTTAGCCTAGTACTGTGAAAGGTCCTTGTGGGTTTTTTTTTTTCTTCATAATGAGATTTCAGTAGAGGTAGTACAACAGCTGTCCTCATTTACCATAAGATCCAGGATCAGTCAAGCCATTAAAATAATCAGATGCAGGTTCATGGCTGCTACTGTACAATGTCTTCTAGGTTGCTTTGATTTCCACAGCAAATACTTTTCTGTAAACAGGGCATTTTTAAAAAGCACTTCTGTTAAATGAAGAGAATACGGAGAGTTTCAATAGCATGTTTTTTTCTCATAAATGTTTTTAATTAAAGCTGCTCATTTGAGGTTTTGTGGTTTTGGTTTTTGGGGTTTTTTTAATCCTTCCAGCATTTTTAAGGTTAATTATGTTTTTCTGACTTGTAACTTCCTTTTTGGATATGATACACAGTGCCAGAACCAGCTGCTGCTGCTGTAGAATAAATGGCCAATTTTGTCCATTGTACACAAATTTGTTACAAATAACAGAGCTGGGAATGCATTAGGCAACATTCATAATATATAACCCACAGCTTTCGTTTTTATGATTTAGTGATATTTCAGGATATTTGTAAATGTGAAGATTGTTTCTGCCATATGTAGCCACTTCATTTTAATTTGCCAGTGTCAGTAATTCAGGAGAATAAAGGAACATTTTGTATTGCATGCAAACAGATCCTCAGGTGCTTGCGATAAAACTTAATGGCCACCATCTTTACTTGTAGTCATTGTAAGCAATTTCATCAGAATGGGCAATATTTTTTAATTTAAAAGATTCAGGAGATTTAGCAAATCTCTATTCCCATATATATTTAGAATACTGATTTTGTCAGTTTTGAGTTTATAAATCTTGGTCCTTTGATCTCCCGTCATTTTGACAAGACGGAAAATAGCATCCTGGAGTAAATTGGAGCAGTATAGAAATATGTTTGGGATTTATATTAACAATGATTGCTGCAAGGATGAGGCCATTATGGCTCCCATCTGACAGAACAACATAATTTGATATGGAAGCTACTAGAGGATAACATTATGCATGCAAGGGTTTTGTGGTTTTTGGGTTTTTGGGTTTTTTTTAAAGAACCCAAGGAGCAGGTTTCTTGAATTTTGATGTTTTGATTGTGTGTTCCTGAACTGGCATGAAAAATACTAAGTCTTAAACTGGCAAGCTGGTTGCATCCTAAAGATTTCTTAGTTTGAAGAATTATCAAATGGCCTGTTCCCTAATAATTATTTTCTGTCCTCAGAATAGGGCTGTAATGTTCCTAATTCAGTAAAAAGTGCAAAACAAGCAAGAACTAAACTACTAACAATTGGAAAAAGCTTACATTAAAAAAAAATAATAGTAAGCAAGGAGATGGGAAGCACAACTCACCTAATTTCTTGGAAAGTCTCTTGAAAGTAAAAGTTTAGCATGAGTGACAGTTACAATACCATCCCTCTAAAAGAATTTTATCACATTATCTCCATGTAAATATTGTTAGGAAAGTGTGCTGGCTAAGTGACAGAGCCACAGTACAATTTATGTGAGGCGGAAATTGTTTCAGTTAATATTTTCATGGAAATGGTGTTCATATAAAGTATTTTTAAATAAACATATTATGTTCATCAAGTAGTTTAAGTTGAATTGCTTCAAAAAATGTACTGAGTGGTTTTACAGTCTGTGGAGAAAATTGAAGACACCAGATTAAAGAGCTCCTGCAGTGCTGAGTATCATGTGCTGCTGAGACAGTGTTAGTTTATATCATATAGACCATGTTTTACGAGCTAAAAGTCCACAGTTTAATGGGGTTTTATGTATGATGTACTTTGATAGGCACAAATAATGCATTGCTTTTCAGAGCATTTTAGCCACTAACTTCCACATCTCTTTTAAGATCTTCTGAATTTCCCAGGCATATTTTTGTCTCAGGCCAAATTTTTTCTTCTAAAATTGTTCTGGGAATCTTTTTTTTCCCTTACTTAAAGAGTGTTGCGTCTGACTCAAAAGAGAGCGTCATCAGGACAGAGAAACCAGAAAGATGGTTATTGTGCTTGAAGGGAGTATGGATGAATTTCTTTTGCAATGTTTGAGTTTTCAGCCAGTTTAAGCTTTATTTCCCAGGGAAGGGAATGCATCTTTAAACTCGGGGAGGGATGGGAAAGTGCCATGCGCAGGAGAAATCTAAATGCTGTTCATTTATTTTTTACTTTAGCTCTTCTGTACCAGATGATTTCTAAAAGTCTTCTGCAGTACACTTGTATTTTCTTAGGCTTTTTCTGGCCTTGGAGCAGGAAAATGGTAAAAACTTCTGACAAGAAGATGCATCAGTGAAATCAGAGTTATAAAAAAAAAAAAGGATGATTTTAGTTTTGTTTTGTTTTTTTTTATTTAAAAAAAGGACATAATAACATTCAATAACATTTGTCTGAAACTGAATATAAGGAAAGATAAATAGAGGCTGCAGTGTAGATGGTGTTAAATAGGATGTTTCGTGTGTGTGGTTTTTCTGGCTAATTTTAAAGAAATGGTAGAAGGCAGCTGGCCACTTTTAGACCTCAAGTAATTTGAACCACTCAAATTACTGTGTTCTTAGAGCTTGTTTTGGACTGGCAACAGTCCTTCAGTGGCTACAGGGGATACCCACAAACACCAGCTCACTAGAATGAACATTTCTAGGCACAAGTCAGCCTATCTTTAGTACATCCTCAGAAGTTCCCTCTGTGCTTTGGCATTTTTAAAATCCCTTCTGAAACTCAGTCTAGCCCATGCTCTGCTCTGTTACTAAAGCAGCTTGCTCCTTCTCATGACATAGCCCATCTAGGAACTAGGTGGCCACCAGGAACGTTTGTGTGACGTAGGTCTGTACGTTTTCAGCCTTCTAATGTACAGCACATGTTACTTCCATAGATCCATTTCTAATTTGGACTGTGCATTTTCCTTGGTTTGAGGCAAAGCTGAGGGAGCCATTAAAAAAGCTAAAATGCCTAGGCTTTCTTCTACATTAGTAGCTACATCATGATTCTACTGTGTGTCAGTTGCACTGTTGAAACTAGAGTCCTGTGCCTGCCAATTCTCTGCTCAACTAAGAAAAAAAAATCTGTTGGAACTTAAAAATTACATTCCCGTGGTCTTCTAAAAGCCTTTGGTTTTTATTCCCAGTCTTTGGGCTTAAGAAAACAAGTCACCTTTGTAACAAGGTGACTTTAAGTATCTTCCATATTCACTGAGTAGATTTGCTTGTTAGGTTTTAATTCTTCAAATAGAGTTTGGTATTTTTCAGGAAATGGCACTGTAGTTTCCATTTTTAACAAAGTTTGCATGTATTCTTTCTTGTTTTACTTAACTTCTTATAGGTCTTGTTAGAAGTGTAGCAAAGATGAAATCTTGTTGAACAGTATTAAGAGAATTGGCACTAGTTCATGCATTCAAGGAGCGTGTAGATGTGGTACTTCAGGATGTAGTTTAGTGGTTATGGTGGGACTTGGTGATCTTAAAGGTCCTTTCCAACCTTAACAGTTCTATGATTATGTTCTTTCTGTTCTTGAATGGGCAACTCCTGTTGAGGATCACAAGTGTCTTTCAGAAGTATTTTCTTCCTCTTTCTGTATACAGTTATCATGTGACCTTAGGATATGTGGTAATTGTCCGCAGACCGAGCTCACAATCAGCTCATGATCAACTGTCTCTGTCTCCCTTAATGCTTGAAAGATATTTATTTGAACAAATGCAGTATCTGTGAAATAGCTGGCCTCACAGAGAAGTACATTGTGATACCTTCAAATGATTACATCCATGTTTGTGTAGTAAAGGTGTATGAGAAACTGCTGTGTTGTTTGTGTAGACAGTATTTTTTAGAAAGAAATACAGGAATTTTCCTTGCTTACCCATCCATTCTGACCTTACTGTTCTTTTCCAGAAGCAGTCAATAATATAAATGTTGTTTTCAGGCTTCAGATGAGTGTTTTGTTAGCATGCATGGAGTTGCTTAAGAGCTTAGTTACTCAGTTTGCTAATTTAATGAACTCTCCTACCCATAGCTAGTATTTCTTCATAAACCTCAGTACATCATAAACTTAATCTCCTCGTCATTTGTCCATGTTTAGTGTTCTGCTGTACTTGCTGCCATTAGCCTGTTTTTTTATGGAAAGGAGGCTCTCATACCACAGTGTTGTTCGTCTTTCAGTGTGTCATCCTACCTATCCCCTCTTTTGCCAGACAACTTCTGAATTTGTAAGCTGATCACAAGCAAATCTGAAAAGGATTGCAAAGAAAAGTCTAGAGAAAATCAAACTTCATTCCATTTCTGTGACACATGCAGTAGTTCATGCTTCCCCTGGCTATGTTTGTGTCTTTCTGTCTTGCTATGCTACACAAATACCAGTCTTTTAACAGCGACTTCCAGTATTCTACCTGTATGTTGAGTTTGTGTATAAAGTCAATGGATAAAACTGGGGAAAAATACTTTTTAAAATGCCTAAGTACCATAGATACAAAAATGTTATAATTAAAGTTGCTGTTCATACCTTTATCTTTAAGTAAAAAACAATAGGCTTATATTCTTTTTTGGGTTTTTTGTTGTTGTTGGTTTTTTTTTTAATAGTCTTTAACTCAGCTTTTTGCTTGACAATGTCAAGTTATAATGTCTTGCCTAACTTTGGCAAATCTGGAAGAAAGGATAATTTTAGTATGTCTAGGATGTCCAGGGGCATTTTAAATCATGCTTATGTTTTAGATTCTAGTTTTGCACAATGAGAATTATTCTTTAATCTGATTACTCTGTCATGACTTCAAGTGCAGTAAATAGCATATGTTAAAAATGTAAAGGAAATTACTGCAGCATCAAGACATCCAATAGCATTTTCAATCTATAAGCATTACTTACTGATGTGGGCATTCTTCACTAGAATTAGGCATGGTACGCATCAGCTGATATACTAGGCAGGAAATGGAAGAATTTTAATCACCACTGAAGATGTGAAAAATGTTTGATTTCCTGAATATTCCATACAGCAGTACATATTTTTTGCTTACCAAGTAATATTTTCTTTACCAAATGAAAATAAGATTATTTTGCAATTTGTACTACATTATACTGTGAATTTTAATTATTTAGGCCATGATTGCTATTACCTGTGACCAGGTGGTATACATTAAAGGGGGAAAATACATTCATTGTTCTTCTTCAGCTGCAGATAAAGATGACAGTTCAGAAGACATATCAGTGCCAAGCAGTCCACACACAGAAGCTATTCAGCACAGTTCCGTCAGCACTTCCAACGGCGTAAGCTCAACTTCCAAGGCAGAAGCGGTGGCCACCTCCGTTCTCACCCAGATGGCGGACCAGAGCACAGAGCCAGGCCTCTCCCAGATCGTCATGGCGCCTCCCTCCCAGTCACAGCCTTCAGGAAGTTGATTAAAAAGTTGCATTGCATCAGTTTCTTAGATACACATTTGTGACTTTAAAGGGAAATCAGCAAAAGACCAGTCTCCATCTAGGAGAAATTGTAGCTTAAAATTACACCTTTTTAAAATCCACCTTAAATTTGGCTTTGATGATTGGCAGGTGAAGCTGAGACAGAACACCAGTTCTAGTCCCTTTGCAGAAGACCTTTTTTTTTTCCGAGTATTAGTTTTACTAGTTCTTTTTTGTGCTTAATGTGTAAAGTGTGTGTACAGTACAATGTGGTTATTTCATTTTTAATTGGTATTATTTGAACAAACATTGGGGTGAATTACTAAAGGTTGTCCCCAAGACTGTGATAGTAATATTATGTGACATTTTTATACCAAAGTTCTGCATAGTCCCTTTTGACTTTGTAACATGAGCAAGGTCATAAAGCACTAGGCAAGAGAAAGACAGTAACAGTAAATTTGCTTTTAGTCTTTTTGCCTTTTTGTTGTTTTGCACATTATGAGAGGAAGAACATTGAAAGAAAAAACATTTGGGTTATTCTACATATAGCATCTTGGTTGGCTTTTCAACTGTTGGTGTTTTTAATTTGTTTAATAGAGCCAGTACAGTATATAAGATACAGTACTCTTATGCACATACCTATTCTGGATGAAGATCATTACTAAATAGATTTGATTTCTTTTTTTATTATTTTACTTTAAATTTATGTCAGGTGTTATTTTTTTCCCCTCCAACACTTTAATTCTGGAGGGAAGGAGAGCTTTATTTCTCCAGTCAGAATAGGGTATCTCCAATTACCTTTTGTTGCGAGGCTGAAACCAGTAAGCATATTGTTAAATACAGGGTTATCAAATATGGAATAGTTAGTATTCCAAAGTAGGGTTGATACATTGTGGATTTTTGAGTGGCAGACTAAGGAGTTTATGCTCATGGGTTTGGATGCCAGAAAAGCCTAAAAAATCTTCAGACAACTCAAGACTTTTTTTTTTGTCATTGTCTTGTATTTGCAGGCTAACTTGTACTTAATTCTAGTGTAAGCACTGTCATCTTTTAGTAGCAACAATTTTGATACCTTTCTTGTGGGGAAAAAAAAAAAAAAAATCAGTATCTACCGTATCTTGGAAACAATGTAATTATAATGTGGTGTGTGTGGTGTGTGCGTGAGAATGGTTCAGTAGTTAATGCCAGCAGTCTTTTGCTTGAATGTTTAAAGATGCCTTCAATGTGATGCTGGCTGATAGGTGATTGCAGTTTTAAAATGTTATTTACTGTGCGAACTTGGATAACTAACATTCCATGATGTAGTTTGTTTCTAATGAGATGATTGTAGGTACACTTTTTCTCATTATCCAATCATCTGTAGGATATTGAGTTTTTTTAAATGTGCCATTACCTGTTTTGATTCTGTACTCATGCTCAAAATACAGTACAATATTTTACAATAGATTAAGTTGTTTTAAAAAAAAATAAAAAAGTAGATGTGTGCTTTCAGGATGCAAAAACAGATGCATAGTAGCAACTGGCAGTAAAGCAGGATTCCATTATGTATATAACAAAGATTTAATGCATTTATAATGGGTTGTGTAGTTCATTTGCTCTTCCTTCTCCACACTATACTATGTGTTTCTAAGTGTCGGTGCCATCAAGTTTCTATTTGATTAAGTTTTAAATCTAAAAATGTAATTGATGCACAGGAAAAAAAATCATGATTTCTACAATATATATACAACCATGCTATAATTAAAACTGAACAAAGACGTATCTAAGTCATCTATGTATCATTGCAGGGCTTTAAGCATGAAAATAATAGGGATTTAAAATATTTTGTATTTTAAGAAAGTTGAGTTGATAACCTCATGCATTTAAAAGTCTTACTTTCCCAGTCTCAAAATAAAAAAGCTGTAACAGTTACTGAACATTTCCAGGTGATGGAATGCAATGGACCTCTTGTGAGAAGGAAATTAATTGCAAAGGCACAAAACGTGGATTCTGCAAGAAAGCTATACAGTCACTTCTCATTGTAGTTTTGGTGGACTAGATAAGGCCTCATTGATTATACTATAATTTGCTCTCCTAAACACAAAGGCTTTTAAATCATATTTATGTAAGTGGAGTTTTTTTATAACAAAACTGTCACGCTTGTAAAGTAAGTCTACATAAGTGTATAGGAGACATGTAAACAGTTAATGAATTTAACAGTGGGGCTGGCAAAAGAACCATTAAAATCTGTGTTCAACAAATAGAGCAAAGTTATTAGTCGTACTACCATGGGTTCCGTTTTGAGACGTATGTCACACTACTTCTGTACTTAGCATTTTGGGTCTTTACATTTGACATGTTTCACAAACTGTACTGTTTTATTCTATGTGCAGTTTGCATGAGTAAGTCATCAAAGAGAATAAAATCTATCTTTAAGTTATGTTCCTATTTTAATGAAATTATAATTGTTCTAAAAAGCAGCACTGTCTTCAGACTTATTTCTTCAAACTTGAAATTATCAGCATTTTTCAGGAAGTCAAGGTAATGTTATGTAAAGAAGAATACATACGGTTCTTTAGATAATAAGACAAATTCCATTGCTCTGCAGTTGAGCTCCAGCAGCTTCTGAGGAACTAGCTTTGTATCATTAGTTCCAGGAGCCCAAGGTAATCCATAGATAAAGGAGCTCATAAACATACTTCGGTAATCCCAGATGTTGCTCAGCTGTTTCTGGTTGCCCTGAGTTCCACAGGAAAAGCAGTGTGTGTAATCAGAATTTCCAGCTAACTTTCACTTATCTTACCTTATTATAGGTGAGGCAAGGATATAACAGCTATAGTCACATGTACAGGCCACAGTTATGTTGTGAAAGGTTGAGGAAAAAAAACAGGCCTTATACTTCATTTTTGGAATACTGAAGATGTTTTGGTCTTATTTATGAATGTTTGAAACAAAAGCAGAGTGGCACATCCTGCTTTATCAGCATTTGACAATCTCTTGAGGGAACCCTGATACAGAGTCTCTGAAGGAAACACAGAGGGCAAAGTTGCTGTGTACTTTCGTTTGTTGAATGTTTTGACCAAAGGAAATTAAACTGCACACAACTTGGAGCCCAAAGTGAGAATAATGCCAAAGGCTTCTTGTTGCTTTGTTATGTTCTTTTTCTGAGTACAGGAGCTATTTATGCTTGTCACTCCAGGGGAGAACCACGGAGGCTATATAACAGGGCATCTGGGAGGAAAAGAAAACTAACCCACTTTTAATGCCTACACTGTGAAAAGACTTGGTTTTACACCTAACTATCCAATCCAGACAAGCTTTTTCTCTTTAAAATGCTAATAGAGGCTGGGCACTGATGTAAGAAGATGACAGAAGTGTTGGATGAACGGTGCATTCAGCTACCAGGACTACAGAAGTAATTTGCTTAGAGACAGACACAGACATTTTTATTGGTCATCATAAATGGTAATGAGGAGAAAACATAGTGAAATTAAGTGCATCCTAATAAAGTATGGTATGTTAAATTGCACTGAAGGAAACTTCAGCAGTGCTCCTTGGCATGATTAATATACTCATGACAATGTGTCTAATGAAGGTTGTTTGCATTTATGTGCTGCCTGTTGCTTCCCTCAGCAGAGAAATTATTTGAACTCTGCTCATTTGCATTGCAGAACAGCAAGTGTAAGATTGGCTTACAGTAGTACAATTTACAACCATTGTATCAGCAGTAATACAGCTATGGTGTATTTACCCTATGTTGTGTAACACTGAGTAGGGTGGATCCAGATAACACTATCACGAAATAGTTTGGATTGTCAGAGTTTCATATTTTTTAATAGTAAGCCTCTTGTAATTTTCCATTTTAATAACTTTTTTCCCCTTTTTTCTTCAAAGAAATTAAGATTGTGACCTTTCTCTTTCTTCACTTTCTTCCTCCTCAAAATATTTTTATGTGATGAGCCCCTGAAAGTGCTTACATGTTTAGAATGGTATTCTTTTTGCATATTGTGGTGTTCTTGGTTGTGTTAAGTCACTATAGCAAGCTTTCAAGCAGTTATTCAAGAAAGGAATTCCTGCATGCTATGTATCTTCAGCTAAAATAGATAGATTTACATCTTCCTAGAACAAGATCTATTACTAAATAGGTCTGAAAGGGTATCTTCAATCTCCAGTATGGAAGTTCTAGTGTTACAGCAATTTCATGAGTGCAGGCTGTGTGCTGGTGGCTTTGTAATTCTGCAAAGTTCAACTACCTTCAAAAAGAGTTTGTAATTTCCTAGGTGTAGGGTTAGCTGGCTAATGACATGGCTGTCAATAGAATAACAGGACACTTAAAGTTGGTCTAATTTGTGTTGTTAATTTATTTTAAATCTTGCTCAATCCCTCTTTTCTTACCATTTTTAGAATTAGGATGTTTGTTGTTCTGTGCGCTTTGTTTCCTGTTCAGTTTGGGGGAAGAGGAGGGGGAGGGCCTGAAGGTTCTTAGATTTTTTTTAAATAAACTACTTATAATTTAATCTGGAAGTAAACAATATATCTTAAAAGTGTTGCGAAAACATTACACATGTACACTTATTACTATAAAGCCCTAGCTAAAGAAAGAGTAGTGTGAGCTCCACAAATTGATTTGAAATGTTAACAAGCATAGAACGTGCAAAGCAGCTTGAAGCAGAGAAGGACTTACGCTTCTAGGTTGTTTTTAATACTAGACCCAGAGTAGAAAGTGGATATTTGTAGCCATTTTGGACAGCAAACCATAGCAGTGATTGTCCATCTTACCATTAATCAACTTAAAGGACAGTACTCTGTAGCTTAAGGAGATCTGTCAGTGTTAGACTGGGAAGATTAGCTTCAGGAATGAGCTTCACATAGATACCTTCAGAGGAACAGAATTACAGGTAACCAGGTTTCCCTCGCCTAACTTGCCTAGGGCTAGCTTAATACATCAAAGTACAAACATGAGCTATTACAATTCCATTTAATATCATCTATCCCCAGGTGAATTGAATGCAATGAATGCAAGTCTAATGGGTGTGCTTAGCTGCCCCTAAGACAGAAGTTAACATCTTTTTTTTTTTTTCCTTTGCCTAAAATGTCCCTGCTCTTATTTTGCTGCAAGCTAGTATTGGCATGATACATAAATAGTACTCTCCTCCCTCTATCTGAATCACTTATTCTAGACCATTACAGAAGGAAAAAAAATACTGTCTTTGATAAATTGTTGGACTGATTCATTTTAAGAAACTGAATTATTCAAAAAGCCTACTAATCTGTTTATGTTTAAAAATAAAATAGGAAATTTCATCCATATCCTACATTTAGGATTCTAATCAAGGGGAAAGGAAGATAAGTAAAAAGAGAATGAGTCCCCTGCATCAGCAGCAGCAAACGAAATAAATGGCCTTTCTGAATAAATTGAGGAAATGAAATGGAGAAGGGAAAAAAAAGTCCACACCATTTGCCCACTATTCCCTCTGAACTAGAAGGTGCTGTTTTTCACATCTTAATTACACCAGTTCTTTACTTTGACACTCTCTGACATGGAAATGCATTCTGTGATGATCTATTTCTTAAAAATGTTTACAGTAATATTAGAAATGTTTTGATCTCACTTGAGGTAAGTAGTATAAGCATCCTGTTATTCATGACTGAGTGTTGAGCAAGATACTCTTAAATGTGATATAACACATAGTACAGTCATTGTAGTTGTCTATAAAATGCCAGCAAATTTTACAGTCAGCATGGCTATGATTTCAAAATAAGTAAAAGGCTAGTATTTTAGCTTTTCTTGTTTTCAGTCCTCCCTTTCAGCAGAATTGCTTTAAAGGGAAAATTATTTTTTCTGAAGAAACAGATAATCCTTGTAAATGTGAAACAGATGCTGTATATTTCACTGAATCATAGAAACATTTCAAATACTTCATCATTTCTGTTGAATATTTAATGAATCTCCAGCTATTATGTTTACAATTTATCACTTTCACATATATGTGAATATATAAAAGATTTCTTTATGATGCCTCTGTTTACCCAAACTTTGTAGAGCTCTGATTCTAATAGGGCTTAACTCTTTTTTTTTTCTACTACAAATTATGCAGCACTCTATGTAAGATGGTTGCTGGCTATAAATCTTTGAGATATATTTCCAGTCATCACACAACCGGAATGCTATTTCTAAGTTGTCAGCATATTTCTTCTGCCTATTGTAGGCCACAGCACTGGATCCCTTGGAACGTAAACATATTACACTGACATGGTTACTTCTTTTCTGTGCTCTCTTTTAATGCTAAGTACCAGTTTGTTATATAAACTCTGGACTTTTTTTTTTGTTCCAAAGGTTTGGCAAAGTCATTTTGTTTCAGGAAAGGAATACATGATCTTTACCTGTGCTTGTAATTCCATGTCTAGTTAGAGTTCATTGGGTGAGGGCACACACCCCCACTGAAGGTAACTGCCCTTTAGTAATATGCCAGGTGCCCAGGCACCTTTGTTAGGGTGCATTAAATCCTGTGGGTCTTGTCAGCCTAAGAAAATGTCACTGCTTTGGAGGTTATATTGTTATAAATGCAAACTTTTAGAGATTGTAAAGTTTTGGGTTGATGTCAGGTCTGTTAATTTATTTCAGTCCAGCTCATGTTGCTGGAGAATAGTATTAAGTAGCACTAACAAACAAAAAAAAGTGTGCCTGTATAATTACTAAACAAATGCAAAACTACCTAACATTTTGCAGTATTCTAGTTCTTTAAAGATTTTGCTAAAACCAAAGCAGCTTTTCTACAATGACAATTTCAAGGAAAATTGTGCCTATTTTATGAAGGGGTGAAGATTAATTTTACCTTAAGTGAAGTTAGATTCCTTCTATAATAAGGCTTTCCCAAGCAAGTTACAAGTGTAGAATCCAGTTTAGCCTGCTGTTAATCACCGTAACTGATTCTGTCAGTAAGCATAATTTACTCAAAGAAAATTTGAGTGATTTGTAGACTTTCTGTACATTGTAAGCCAGCAATTATCTCTCATTTTTCCTTATAACTCAATATTGCATTTTTTCCTTAGGACTGAAGCTACTTCTCAAAAGTCACTGCCAGAGCCTTACTGTAGCATAGCCAAAGCAGGGGAGCTTTTTTCATTAATATCTTCTCAATATTATTCTTCAAGTGCTCAGAAATGGATGGTGCTCTTGTTCATGGGTAATTTGAAAACTGCTGTAAGACTCCACCCTGAAAGACTAAGCCCATCTGCAACTAGCACTAAATACCCCTACTGTTGGTAGTTGAATTGAAGATCTGTGAAGAGCAACATCCTCTGGTGTGAGAGTTATACTTCAGAAAGGTTGAGTTTATCTTAAAAAGAAAGCGGGGGGGGGGGAACAGTTGAAAGTGAAATGTTTCTGAAGCACATTGGTATGCAGTTCTGTATTGCACAGAAAACCTCACTTGTTCAAAGAATGTATTTGGTTGGAATATATTTCTGGGAAACAAAGCTATCTCAGTGTTCTGATTGCTGAATTTTGTTATGATGAACTGTTAGGCTGCTGTATCCTCAGCACAGCAGTACTTATGGTGATCTCATGGGAAAACATTCTCATAATGTGTATATTTACATACACACAAAATTAAGAATGTATGTTGTAGGTGTTTTGACTTTCTGTAATTAAGAGTTAAGTGTGCTCTAGTCTCTTTTAAGGAAAAGGTTAATAGTTCGCCTCTATCTCCCATTTTGCTGCAGAGTAAGGGAAAGCCTCTTGCATGGTTTTAATCCATCATTGAGAGGCTTGTGAAGGTTAAACAAGCTACCTACATGTCATCCCAGGATGTGCCCAGTAGCACTTCACCGGGTACAGTATCTAGGTATGATATATTGTATTCTGTGGAGATTAAAAATGGAAATGTCATCTCCTACCTCACAGCTCATTCAAGCCACAATTAAAATAAACCAGGGCAAAGTATAATATTAACAAGGGAATATTATTAAATCATTATTTAATAATCAGTTTGTAACAGCTGTTTCTGAACAGGAATTCCTTTTTTAATTGGAAGGTGTATTAAGGATTTATCAAAAAGTAACACAGGGAACACTGGTACAGTTGCTGGAGCAAAGCCTTTCTGGAAGATTTTCACAGCTTGAAGTCTCTGTGACTACATTTGTCTTCCATTTAAAAATGTGGAAAAAAAATTTGGTAAGTGCTGACTCCAGCTCAAGCCCCTGCCCCATGGAGCATATGGTTGCAGAGTCACAAGCTATACATAAATAAAGGGGATTTAGAAATTTGGAAATACTATTACCTTGGTTTAGTGATGTCCTGCTAATTCAAGACAATGGACAATCGATTAGTCATTGAATGAGTTAAGCAATTCCATTTCCCACTGTTTCCTGGTCTGTAACAAGTTATTTGAAGGCTAGGAGTTTCTAATTTCTAAGGAACAAAATGCCATCTAGTGGCAACTGCTGCTTGTTTTGAGCAAATGCTTTTTTTCATACTCATACTGACATAAAGATTTCATATAGGTTTTTCCTGATGTGCTACTCTTTAACAGCATGGTAAACTCTTGAGAGAAGAAGAAAAAAAGAGATTGGAGTAGGGTCCAACTTTCCCAAGTCTGTGCCCACAGGGGCTGGACTGCCACACAGCCACTGCCTGACAGCTTGGGAACAACCTCTCATCTTCAGCTAACAGCCTTGGTAATGAAGCGTTTCCAGCTCTGCCACTTGGCTGAGGAGATTGCTGACCTGCTAACGCTGCACACAGGTGTCCTCTCTGCCGTCCTTTGGCACCAATGCCAGGCTCAGATACTTCCTCCAATTGGACGCTTGAACCTGTTTGAGGGGGAGCTCCATTTGGGTCCCCACATTCCTCCTGGCAATGGCTTTTACCTGTGTGGTCACCATGCTGGGTCTTCTTCTGGGAAGGGACCTGTTAAACTCAATTTAGCTGACGAAGTCAGTGAAGATGGCGTGACATCAGTTTGCTGGGCTGCGGAAGAGTTTGCAGATGGATAAAGAAATCCTGCATTATATTTCCTGTTTTGTACGACAGTTTAAGTAAACTGCAACAGATTAAGTCTGATAAACAAGGGCACTCACAGCAGAGCTCACCAACAGCATCATTTTGAGAGTTCACAGTGCTGTAGGCTCACTGCCTTTGCTGTGATGCCAGCATTGGCACACATCACGCCCATCTGGCCCTCTAGGATGCTGCTGGTTATCTCCCTAGGGCATTGCACTGGACATTGGGCAACAGCCAGTGCAGCTGCAAAGAAAGAGAAAAAATGCAAGTGGAGCACTGCTGGTTTAGGCTGGGGCAAATTGTCATGAAGCTCATTTTGGCAGATGGAACAGGAAGAGTTTGGGGAATGTTGCCAAATGCAGTCTGAAAAGCATCAAGAAATGTCGTCTTCATCATGACTGAAAACACATGAGGAAATCCCTAGACCTGGGACATTTTCTTAAAGATAAAACAGTGGCTTTCTCTGAGCAACAACTGTGGTCTTGCAAGTGTTGTGGCTGCATCTGATCTTCAGATGCGGGATGCTCTGAAGAGGATTTGATTCTTCACAGGTAGAAGGAAGGTGTTCTTTTGTGCATACAGGAACTAAGTCGTAAGAGCTAATGGTCATGAGATCAAACAATGAAATAAAGGGGGGGGGGGGGGAAATAGCGAAAACAACTTGTTTAGTAATGATCCATCTGAACTTTGCATCTGTTTTCTGATGGTATCATGGTAAATACAAATGTAGGTGAATCAGTATATGGTGCCTATACAATGGTTTTTATTCTTTCCATTCCAAAGAACTGGACAAAGGACAGGCAATATTACTTTTAATGTTTATATGTTTATTTCTCTTATATGGGTAATGATTAGACTCTATAAAGATAAAATCAATTTTAATGCATTAATGCTTTTGATTTTGTCACTCCTGGAGAAGAAACATTGAATTTTTTGTCCAGTGTTAAAACACTTTAGGATACATTCTTTTTAAAAATATGTCCATCTGGGAGCAGAAAGGAGACAAGTTTTCCTTTGGTGGACCAAAAAGCCTATTTTATAAGAACAAGCAGCAAACTGGTAGTTAAAAATTTGTGGCAAGCCACAGTAAACTGGTGAGGGTGTGGGTCCCCCTCCTCATGCAACATTGCAGACTGTTAGCCCAAGAGTTTTGCTGCTTGGTGGCATCTTTTTCAATACATATTTCCTTGACTTACTGGGGTTTAATACAAAACAAAAAAAAAAAAAAAAGGTTTTTGGAAATGCCCACCCCTTGTCACTAATTTGTTGCTGCACAAAAATACTGAGTTCTGAAGTCGTTATATTTGCACAGGCTGGCAGCATTGGCATGACATCCTTACTGTGTGCAGAAAAACCACTAGGTACTGAATTTTAGAATGACTGAACTAGGAATTAGTTTTCTGTGTATCTGTGTGAAATGACCTTATGGAAGTTTACAATTGAAAACATGAGGTTGTCCAAGTCAGAGGTTGATACAGTGATGTGCAAATCAGATCGCCATGCCAGTTGTTGTGATCTCTGATTTTGTTTAAAATAAAACTACTGCATGCACAGCTGAAAAGTCACCACGTCTTAGTAATTGTCTCTGGCATTGCCAATTTCGGACCTGGATAGCTGCTAATTTAGTATTGCTTTGTTGAAAGGCTCTCTACCTGTCTTGGTTAATAATAAGCAAAATGTGCACAACCATGGGATGCTTCTATTTTGTTATTAAAGAAAGGGAAAATAACACTTTTTGTTTTCCTTTTAGTTTTTTTTCTTTGACCCTCCCTTCTCTCCCCTCCCAGAAAAAAAAAACAAACAAAACAAACCAGTAACATCAGGTACAGAGAAATAATTGTCTCTCTATGTGGACCACGTAATTTATTATGCTTTTTTTTTGGGCACAGATAAAAGGGCTTAGAAAGAATAAGGTAATTTTGTCCTTTCATAAAGAATCTTATTGTTGAAAACTCACTAAACTATTGTGAGACTGGCAGATCAACTAATAAATAGTGAAAATCTCACTCCTAATTAAATCTATTACTTGCAGGATTGGTTTGTCTCATCTCCAGGAATACTTGATTTAAACTGCTTGTTTCACAGGAAAGGCTACTGCTCTCTTCAATGACACTTTAGAATCATTAAAAGGAAAAGCTTTAATCTCCTTCAGCCCTTTGAAGTTGCTTTGGTTAATGTCATCTCACTGTGATCCCAAAAAGCTAATGCTGGTCTTGAAAGATATTTCCAAAGTTATGCTGTGCTGCTTTTTGCACTCTGCTGCTGTTACCTGCCTGTTTGCAGAGTTAGCTGTGGGAAGTGCAGTAAAGCAGAAAGTTATTGCTAGTGCATGTGCCTGCTTGCTTCTTTTGGATGATTTTATAATCCCCTTCAAAAGTTTTCCTGGTGGAAGAAAACACACATTTCCTAGAGATTTGCTGAACTGCAAATTATTTACCAAGTCCTATCTCAACACTTTGAAACTCGGACTTAGAATAGTCTTTGGGTCATTAAAGTTTATTCTACAAAGACACTTGATAACTAGATTGTGTATATCTATATAGCAGGAAATTCTCAGAGCATTTCCAAAGTTCATTTCCTATTAATATAATCTCTTTCGTAAACTATTGCATAAAATTATCTTTAAATTTTAATGTTATTTGCCTTACCGGGGCCATATACCCTTGTTCATACTGAGCTTTAAAATACTCCTGTGCTCAAAAACTTTGATGTTCTTTAGGAAAATGGTAAATGTGCTAGAAGATGCAACTTTGTCTGAGAAGAAGGTTACATGGGAGAACTAATACTTTCATTAAAAACCACTGTGTTTGGCTTGCTTTGGTAACAGGTGTGTTGGCTTCTCTAAGAAGCAGAAATCACTTTGTTCTGCTATTAGAAAATAGGTTCTACGTAGCACTTCAGAACTGCAGGTTTGGGTTCCATACATGAAAGTTTAGTTCCTTTGGCAATGTTTCAAAGTCATCCAGTGGATCTTGATGCCCCAGTGAAGTGCATGAAGAAATACCACCAAATCTGTGGCAAAGTTTATAGATTCAAGTAGAAGATCATCTGCTCAGAGTTAAGGACATTTTGAAAGTCAGGAATAGAAGTATCTTGCAGATTGTTTTGGCTTTGATGTCTATCTTGTTCTTAATTTTCAGTGTTCGTAGATAAAATTATACTCATAACAGTTTATTCCTAGGACTATTTTGCCAATGGCTCGCCTTCTGTTCTTCAGCTTGCAATTACCTTTTTTTGTTTCTTTCCCAAATATATAGAAGCACTACTTCAACTAATGCCTTAATATGTATTTCTAAGCATGGCATAAAAATGGAATATTATAAAAGTTAAAAAGAAGCTATAAGCTGCATTTTACAGCCAGTATAAACACACTTGGGTGTTTTATAGACATCAGTATTATCTCCTTTGACACTTGAGGCTTGTCCCTAGGAGACAGAAAACAGAAACTTCCTGGAATTTCTCTAATTAGCCTGTTTGTTTCACTTAATAAAACAAGCGATCAAAAACATATTGTGTTTCATATACAGGACTCTTAAAAATGTAATTTAGAGTATGTAGCTCTCTCATCTGAGCAAATGTGCAAGCAATACTGATGCTTCCTAGTATTTTAATAATTTTATTAATAACTGATTGCACATTAGAAGTCTGTACTGGTGTGATATGGTACTGAGTGCACCTGCGCCACAAGAAAGCTCATAGAGTCTGGTGGTAAAGTATATTCAGACCAGCTGCAAATAAAAACCTTTTGCAGTTATAAATACTTGAATCACTCACCTGTTCTGATATTGCTCACTCTAAACACCTGGAACCTGTTCTAAGAGGAAATCTCTGACTCTCATTAAAAACTCCAACACCCTAACCAACCACAATCCACAGTGCAAATGATGGGATGACCAGCACCATGTTTGTGTGCCTGCACCCTCGGAAAGCTCACACCCAATGGAATGCAAGTCTCAGTTTTGATAAAATCTAGCACTCGATGTGATAATGATTACAAAATAAATATGGATAGTTCTGGATTTTTACCTTTCCATACAGCACACAATTTTTTAATCCTTTCCCAGCTTCTGTTCTTAGTCATGCAGGAGACAGAAAGAGCAGTTCTTCCTCAGCAGAACTGCAGTGCTGGAAGTACCTGTAAACTTGCATTTGAAAGTATCTAGAGGACTTTACAAATGTTTATTAAATAAATAATAATGTAAAGGAGAAAGTCTAGAATAATGAAGTTCTTGATTACCTCAATACAGGGCAGGTGACCTGTCAGAGAACCTGAAAGTAACCATCGAATTCAGAGGACAAGAAGGTGTACTTCAGATGTACCTAGCCCAGGATTTGCTACTCTCCAGCCTACTTATGTCAGCAGTGTTAAAGCAATGATGTTACTGACAGGGAAAAGGTGGGTGATGTTGCTGGAAAGTACTGCTGGTTTTACCTGTTGCATGGGGAAATCTGGCTATAAAGAGTAATTCTGGTGCAGATTTTTTTAGTGGAAATTACATCAAAAATTAAGATGCCAATATACATAGATAGCATCTACTACACCTTATTTATAGTACCAGTTAATGATTAATTATCATATTTATACACATCATGGAAATACAGTTAAGTGGGAGATGTAAAGTCCTTAAGAAAGGATGTTACTCAGGAAACATAGGCAAGAGGGAGCTTTTTCTTTGATGCAGTTCCATTCAAAACTGATATTATGAAGTATTATGACAACCTAAACACAGCAAAATCTTTAGATGTTAAACAAACAGCTTTAGTTTGGTTTTAAAATAAAGAGTGTGCCCCTGTGCTGCTTCCCCTTGGATCTTCTGGCATTGACTTCTAGTAACCAGAAAAAAAAGTACCTCTCTGAAGATTACTATTGTCGTTTATGTCTTCTTTTCATGACCTTGATAGCATGTTAAGCCCATTTTTTATTTCAGTGATGCATACCACCTCCTGAGTACTAAACTTCTCTAAGTTTCTATGGGATATGGTGCAATTTTTGTTGATCAGGATAGGATGCCAAATGTGAGCTTCTAATGTGGTAGTCGTGATTTAAAACAAACGTTATAGTCGATATGTTACACATATCTCACTTTCTTTAGCAATGATCATAAAATTCAACATGCAAGTTCCCCCCAATAACTGTTACTGGGCTAGCCTGTACCTTGTAGATTAAAACAACAACAACAAACAAGCAAACAACTCTGAAATCTACAGACTAGCACAGATCCTAGTAAAGCACTATGTCTGGTTTGTGAAGGCTGCTTATAGCCACTGCACTTGAGGTAGAGATTCTTTCTCCCTCCACACCTGTACAGTGTTGAGTAATAATGTATTTAAATAACTTCTATTTTGCATTAATAATGAACAAGAACAGTGCCCAAAAGATAAGCACAAATGCCAGTTCTCTTGTTGAAGAGAGATTATCCAAAATGCTCATAATGTGCAATGACCAATTCCAGGTTTCATGACAGGCTTGATGCTATGTTCAGAAAGCTGTGATCTCTACAAGTATTAATTTTAACTAGAAAGTTTGGTAGTCACCTTTCAAACCTTTTCTTGATGATTTTTAAATAGGATAGAAAAAATTAATTTATCTTACTGATAAAATCTGGTAGAAATCTGCCTTGCTCTTTCAAGGAGTAAATGCTTTCCAAACAGTAAATGTTCCTTGAAAATAGCATGAACTCTGAATCTAATCAGTAAGGCACCTCCCTGCCTGCCCCACAAAATCCCCACAATTACACATTAGAGGCTAAATTGCATTCTGCAAGCAACAAGGTTTCTATAGTGCTGTTTTCCTGCTGTCAAAGGGGTTTGTTGCAGGAAGACACTAACTGTGATGCTACTTCTATTCATCAGGTAACATCTCACTATGCCTTCACTTTTACTGCTTTCTATTAATATACAAAAGCTTTAATTTATGGTTTTTTTTTCTTCACACAACATTATATTTACTAGCTGAGAACCTCCTTTACAGTTGTATGTAAATCTTTAAATATGCCAGTGTTTAATTTTAAAATCTCATTTATCACTATGTGATTAGTGAATTGGTTAAGTTTTGGAGAATAAATACCTGGTAATTAGAAGCAATTTTGTACCAGACCTTCAGACAAGGTGATGGACCAAAGAAAGGCCACTGTGGAAAATGGGCCATTTACCCCAAATTGCTTAACATCAAGTATGAGGGGGCAAAAGAAGGGATGACAAAATGGGGAAAAAAGCCACAAAAACAAAACAAAACAAAAAAACACAGAAGCACTGAAAACCAACTCTAAATCTCAGAAATTAAATTGTATGTGAAGAATTAAGCCATACTAAATTACTGGGGTATTTAAGGAGCCCTGAGGCTTGGGAAATGAGGGGAGGGAAAAGAAAGATAGACAACAACCAGGCCAGAAAACAGCAAGTTATGTATATATTTCTCTTCTGGAGACTTCATTCTTGGGGCACATTTTGTAAATATGCCTCCAAATACTCCTACAAAGTGACAAGTATAAAAGTGCTTTTCCTACAGAATGTGATGCTAGCAAACCCATTTTGAAAAGGAGGGCTTTTCAAGGGCTGGAGCTCCAGGGAAATAAGACACCAAGCTCATCCTTGCTATCATTTTGATCAAGGTCATAAAAATTTTGTGGGTTTGTTTTTGTTTTTTTTTCCCCAGACTAAGCAGTCCCAGATCCCTCAGCCTCTCCTCATAAGGCATGTGTTCCAATCACCTAATCATCCTTGTAGCCTCCACTTGTCCTTGTTGAACCTCATTTGGTTCCTCCCCAGTCCGTCCATATCTCTGAAGAGTACAAAGTTAGCTTTGCAGAAGCCCGGGGATGTAACTCTACTTGTTGGTCTGCTTCTACCCTGTAGAATACTAAACTCCACCAGCTCTCTTCTAACAAAATTCCCAGAATTGTATCTAAATCATTGTTATTGTAGGTGCACTAAGACCTGCTGCCTTGATAAGGCATTATATAATTTTACAATAATGTTGTTACACTGAAATTGCCAGGAGGACTTCAGGTCCATTCAAAAATCCAGGAGTGGAGGAAGGGATCTTCACCTAGTGAACTTCAGGCTGATTTTTTAATCTGATTAGTAACTGTGGTTTCTTCCTGCTGTGTCAAGACTATCAGCCTTTCAAAAAGCCCGAGTTGTCATCGAGTAAGAAGATGGCATATACCATGTTACAACCTTGCTATCCTCAGCATCTTTCTTGTGCTAACACCCGCAAAGGCTAGTTGAGATCTCCAAGTATGAGCCTGCTCATGAAGTCTTTCCTGAAGCTGCTGCTTTCTGCAGACTGCTGCAGCCTGTGCCAAAACATCATCCCAAACCAAGCAAATAATCTAATCAGAAATAATGATTGACCTCTGTTTGTTTTGAAAACTCAGATCAGCTGCAGACCTCTTCCTGGCACAGTAAAATACGACTCTAGTAACTAACTGTGAAATGACCAAAATGCTTGTCCAGCTTTTTAGTCATAACAGCATTAATAGCAAAGGCATTATTAGACAATTGAAATGACTAATCAGATTACTCAGACTGATCTTAGCAACCCTTGCAGTGATAATGCCTGTTATGAAAAATAGTGCTACTCTGTCTGTCCAGGAAAACATTTCTAATGTAAACATGTGGTTCAGTAAATAGCAATAAAGATTTTGGAGTAGTGGAAGAGAAAAACTGCCTGTTTAACTGAATGAAGTTAGAGTGAAAGCTTGAGATTTAATTCCAGGAAATGTATAAAGAAAAAAAAAAAAAATCAAAACCCAAACTGCAATAGCTGTAAGAGGATCCAACATACTTCCAAAAAGCAATGCAAAATATTCCTGGCGCACAAAGGTCAAGTCATTTAGGCAGAATGGTAAAGATTTTTTTCTATTGCTTTTTTCCTGAATAATTTTTCATCTATTTTTTACCTTCTTTTATTCCTCTAATTAAAATATTATTTCTCAGTGCTCCAGCTACCTGCCAAACTTTTGCACTTTATTCATGTAAAATGAAAATGTTTTATTAAATCAGGTCCATTGTGCTAGAATTCACTTGAGAAGGAGAAAAAAAATGGAGGAAATTATCAGTCTGGGATAAGATGGCTTTGTTTTTGTGGTGTTGGTTTTGGTGTTTTTCTTTTTTAACTTTGCAAAATATATCAACATAGAACTCTATGTTTTGAAACATTTGACAGGCATAACCTCATTTTTCTTGTTGCACAGAACAAGATTTTAAAATACTGACAACTTCCCCACACAATCTTTCTTTCTTGATCTCTACAGGAAGATTAGGAAGAATTCAGAGTGTGAATGTCCAGAGTACATAGAACACCCACTTTTCAGACAGACCTTTATGTTCTTAGCTGCTTTGTTGAAAGAAAACACATTTTATGTACGTGACCCTCAGTTGCATTCGCACAACTGGGAACCATTAATTGCAGCAGCTGAAGATGCAGTCTATGGACTTGCCACTCTTCCTTCAGACTGTTCTATGGCAAAACCCTTGTCTTGAACACATACCTCCTACCACACACCTGCTGTGGTAGCCCCTACAGTGACCCCAGTGAAGGTGGGACAGGCTGCACATAAAAACACCTGCACAATCTGCTTGCCTTGGGTTTGATGCCTCTAAAGCCTGTGTTGAAGGTTGCGGATTAGCACAGCCGTACAGGATTGCTTTTAAGTAAACATTTGGATCCTTGTGCTCGAGCACAACGGCTCGCATCTGAGAGGCACAGCAGTACCTGAAATTGAGAAACTACTGTATCATTAAACAAGGCAGGTCTGATTATCCCGCATATTCTGGGCAAGATCCGTGAAGTCATACCTCAGTTTTAAATATCCCTTTTCACGTTAAAAGCGCAAACTGTATAACGGAATTCCACGAACCACGGTGCTACCTTTGAATAAATACTTTCAGTGCTGAAATTTACAGTCCTGGACAGCGAAAAATGACGCCAGCTGGTCATTTTAGCAGCTGGCTAAAATTTCTCGCACCGAGACAGTTTGAGGTAAATTCCAGAGTTTTGCTCTCTTCATGCTTGCTCTCAAATGACAATGTGAGTGCACATTTTAATCTCTTTTTAAAAGTCACGCTACTTATAAGGCCGTTTGTCCTTCTGGAGAAAGTACCCGCAGCTCTACCGAGGCTGAAGAGGCACAGGGCGACGCTTGCTGAACGCAGCCCGGTGACCCGAGGCTGGTTTCTACAGACAATCTCCTTAGCGGAGAGTAATCGTCCGAGACGGCTCGGGAGGGTGCCCTAGGGACAAGCCGTGCACTGCCGGTACCACGTACGTGTGAGAAGACGCGACTAAAGCTTCCACCCTCTCCCGCTGCCAGGATAGCCCACCCAGCCGCCCCGTGGGAGGGGACGGCGTTTCCCTTTGTGCCCCGGCGGGCGGCGGGCCAGCCGCGTTGCCATGGGAACCGTCCCGCCGGCTGCAGAGGGAGGAAGGCGGGTCGTGTGGCGGCGCAAGATGGCTCCCCGAGGCGGCGGGCCCCAGCGTGAGCGCGGGCGGGGGTGGCGGGAGGGGGCGGGGAGTTCCCCGCAGCTGCCGCACATCTCCGACGGTCGTGCCCCCTCTTTAATTCCCCGGGGCCCTGCTCTCCCCTGTGCCGCGGGCTGCGGCNCAGGCGCGCCCCGCCGCTGATGCGAGAGCTGCCGCGCCAATGCCAGCCCCGCGCAACCCAGTCAGCCCCCGCCGCCCCCCAGGCCCGCCCCGCCGCCGCGATGGCTCTGACCTTGTTCGGTGAGTAACCGCCGCCTCAGCCCGGCGGGCGCGGGGTTGCCGTCCCCCATTGTCTGCCGCGCGGCAGCGGCTGGGCGTGGGCGCCGATTCGAAGGGCTGCCGCAGGCCGAGGCCCGCCGCACCGTGCCTGGGGCTGGCTGTAGAGAATAACGCGCCTCGGGGCAGCCCCTGGTGCCGGCCGCGGCGTGGACTCAGGCTGCGAGGCGTGATAGACAAATAAAAGTTACGGTGCCACATCACGCCCGACGGTCGCTGAGGAGGCGCATGGCGAAGCCTTGGGCTAGCTACCGTGGGACCCTACTCTCCTAGGGAGGTCGGGATACGGCGTTTAGTTCCCTGTATCGATCAGATGTTTTTTCCGTTGTTGTGTTTAAGGGCTCTGCTTCAAGAAAGGACTCTTTGAGGAGGTTGTGAGTGTGGTTGTGGTTGGCTTCACAACCCGAGACATCGTAGTGCCTGTGAAAACTATACTTCTAACTGTTGAACGTGTGGGTTTTCCTGAAGAAGGTTATTAAGCTTGCTAACGCTTAATAGACACGATTTTACAATGGAGGAATATAAAAACTGACTGCCTCTAGAAACATTGGGTAAAGGGAACAATGCAAAGGAAAGCAGAAATTAATATAACAGTCACCTGTACAGCATTGACAGGATAATCGGGGCACCCTTTCTTGTGAGGAGCTTGTGCACGAGAAGTGGTCACTAGTGAATAGTTTATATGAAGTCTGTTTGGAGTGTTTAGACTGTGGATTTTAATTGCTGTATAAAGAAATGTCCTGATTATTGGGCTGTTGTAATTTCTTAAAGTATCAAAGATGTTTTCATGGGTTTTCTTAAAATTTCACACCTGCTATCTTACTATGGCACATTAAAGCCAGCCTAAAAACGAGTTTGGCGTGTGTTGCAAGAGAGCTTTTCACAGGTACAAATCTATGCAGTGCTGGGTTTAGTTACAGAGCTATTATTTATATTACCTGCCTGAGTTTTTCAGGGTACAAAAGGTGGTAAATCATAGTTTGTGATGGAGTAACCTCTCTGTCACTATAGACCTGATCTCGTTATTGAGTTCATATGAGCCACTAGTTTGCTGGAGGAGTTGGTGCAGCTACTGGGCGGGGGGGGGCTACATGTTCTCAGTTGCAGAGTGGGCATCAAGCTCCTCAACTTAGAAGCACAAGTGAACGTAGACTGCACTCAAATGGCAGGCTTGCTTTAGTTAAATAGCCTACTCTCTGTGTTGCATTGTGTCATTGTAACTTCAAATTGTTGAGAAAAGGTGTAGGTATAGGCACTCCAATAAATATGGTCTTTGTCCTAAAAAAAAAAAAAAAAAAAGGTTTTTTGAAAATTAGCACTTTTCCCATGGTGAGCAGTTAATGTGTTGTTACAATCTTTGGCTCAAAAAATTAAGAATAATTTATTTTTTAAATGAAGTGCTGGTGCATTAAGCTTACATGATTATTTTAAAAATTTATCTACTAAATGTATTTTATCTACTTAGTGACATTTTTCTTTTAATATGCATTTCCATTACTAAGTAAATTGAATTGCATGATTTTTTGTGTGCTATTGCATCTGTTGTTAAACTACATTATCTGTAAAAAGGAATGAGCAAGGAGAAGATAGAGTGGGGTATGCTGTTGTGTGTAGATTTTAAACAGTATCTTGTCACAGGTAAAACCTCAAGATTTTGCCCTTTAAGAAAACATAAAGCAACAATAAAACAATGCAACAAATAAGGCTAAGGTGTCAGCGAATTAGCATTCTGCCTTTCATAAATGTAAAAGCTGTGGAGTGCATCTTGAGCTATGAACGTAAGAGCAGGAGCTGTATAAATGCAGAAAATGCACATTATGTTTGCAGATGAGAGGTGATTAACTTATGGTTGAGTTGGCACAGCTTAGTGTGTTGCTGTGCATCCTCAGCTGAGGTAGCTTGCCACACTCTCTCCTGGCTGTAACAAAGATCGACCACAACATATCTGCTCTGAACTTTGAGAGCAGCTTTCAGCCTTTATCTTGAATTTTGGCTGCCTATGAATAAATGCTTTTTCAGTTACTGCACCAGAGCTGATCTATAGTAACTCATTAAAAATGTAACTCAGAAAAGGGTGTCTTTTGACTTGTTTCAGTGTAACCCTCTACCAAAGCAACATCAGCAAGTCTGGGGAAAGACTAGAGTAACTGTGCCTGAATTAATGTATCTGTTTTGATATATTAAGCTGGTATAATTATGTATATCTTTTACCAGTAAAGCTGCCCTGAGGGATTTGTTTGCTTTGATTCTGCTCTTTCACATTAATTCTAGTCTAAATATGGCGTGTTTCTTCTTTTTCTAACCCATAATGGTATATACCACAGTGAAACAAATTTCAGGTGTTCTGGGGTTGTTTCTAATAGGATGTGCTATAAAGCATGCAAAACTTGAGATAAATTGCTACATCAGCTTGGGGGAGAACAGATTTCCCCCCCACTCTGAAGTAGCCAGAGATGGAAGGTCATGGGAGCTGTTGACTGAGAACATACCTTTGTTACCTAGCAGCCATGTTGGCTGCTTCAGGCAAGAGTGTCATCCCAACAGGGTTTATAGTTGCATAAAGTTACAGTGGCATAAATGACTTATTATGACCACCCACATGTCATGGCTTTTTATGATACCAGTAGAAATAGGGTTTCACCAGGACCTTGCATTTGTGTTGTAGTGAACAAGTATTTAGAGTTCAGATTTTGTTTAACAGAGGGAAATAGATTCTGTCCTAGGACTGTATCAACTGAAGACTGGAAGAGAGTCAAGATACTTGGAAAAGTGGAAACATCTTGATCCTGCTGTTTGAGCAAAATAATAGATGCAGTAAGTTTGATATCTATATTTGTGAATTGCCTGCCAGGAGTTGGTGGGGATTTTTAAAATGCCTTTTCCCACAAAAGGGTGCAGACTGTCACATTCAATGTGTGTAAATGTCTAGAACTTGAGCAGGTGTCCAATTTTAGTATTGTTCTTCATCCTACAGCAGATTCTCATTCCCTTACATTGTGGTGACCACAGGTGTGGCCTGCTTTTTCTCTCTAACCATTACTTCCCACCTTCTGAAGTAGCATATAAGCCAGTGTCCTTCTCTGCTATTTTGACGCAAAGTTCAGTGGCTTCATGCCCAGCCTTTGTGAAGCAGGGCTGAAACCACTTGCTTGGTTTAGTGGATGAACAGATAGAGGATACCCACCAGTTCTGCTCTGCTCGATCCCTGTAAGGGGTAGGAGCTTCATAGAGATGGGAGGAGCTGTAAGCTATGTTTCCATAGCTGGACTTCCTAGAGCCCATCTGTTGATACCTTGAGCTGTGAGATCTCTCAGTAACATGACTGCGGTGTGTGCTGTCATTCCACTTGAATGGCTCAAGTGTGGGAAAGAACAAACAGTGCAGAGGAAAAAGAAGGGAAAGTGTTAAGCTATCCCGTTGCTACTGCTGTTTGCTTCTCTGAATGCCCTGAGAAGTGTTTAAAGAGTTAGCATTGTACTTTGAAAGAAAAATAGTGTTTTGTTTTAATGCTGTGAGCTGTCCTTATGTTTTATGAATTCCCTTTCTGTTCATTTGTTTGCTCATAAACCCCTTTGTGTGAACAAAGGAAGACATTTCAAAATGGCCAGGAGAAATCTTCATGGACATATTTGTCATTAGTTATTCATGCCTTCTTGCTCAGAGCCTGCCAGTGGATGAAAACTCACTCTCCTGGAATATTGGTGGTTAAGAAATGAGAAGTGAAGCAATTCTCTTTTAATCTTTGAAGTGCTTGCACTGTGATGAGTGGCTGCAGATGAATGGGATTAGAGACAGAGCTGTAGCCAGCATGACAGATATAGCTATTTAAGGAGATGATGAACAAGGGCAGTTTTTAGAGAAATATATAGGGAATATATCAGATGAAACAAAACAAGCAATATATTGTGACAGTCAGGAAGGGCAGGGACAAAAAAAACAATTATCCCTCCAATTCAGGTGTCCGTACAATGTTGAAGGAGCATGCAAATATTAATTTGCCAGCTTAACAGAATTCCTTTCCACAGCTGTGAGCTCTGGTGTTATTATGCACGGAAGTAATTTTCTGTTAATCTATCTACTACTGTGGGTATGAGGCAAAGTTTTTGAAATTAGTTCTTCCATACTTGAAATGCTAATCAACAGATTACTATTTTAAGTCCTATGCAACTGTGATTACTGTTCTCTGTGCAAGCTATACTTAACTGTTTTGCAGCTGCTTCAAAAAGTAGGGTGCACATGCTTGGTGGTACAAGCATGTGTTTTCTACTGAGACAATCTTAAAGATGTTGTAGGCGAATTAAATCAGTTGATTTTCTCTAAATAAATGTTCTGTTTGCTTGGTTAGCTTTGTCACAGGACCATAGGAAGTAAATGTTAATCTAAAAATTGGCTCACAACAGGTAATGCCTGCAGACTCTGCAAGAAAGGAAATACTAAAAAATTCATCTGCTTATTTCTTGTCTTATGGGCAGAGCCTTCTGAGAACAGAAGGTATACATATCACCTACAGTTTAAGTTGTTCTCCTCTGTATTTTTATACATAGCCCTGAAGTACACTTAAGCTGTGGCCAGTTAAGATGATAAAAGTTTACTGGCAGATACCCTTAGCTAAAGGGCCAGACTGTGCCAGAAAAGCATTCTTAGAATCTGTTATTTTATCCAAGTAGGTAATGGAAGTTTGGTCATGGAATTGAGGCATTTACAGCAGGGTTTTTGTCACTACAAGAAACAGAAATGTAGAGTACTATAAGAATTGTACCTATCATTGATGATTGTAGGGAAAAAAAAAAAAAAAAACAAACCCAAACAAAAAAAACCCAACCAAACAAAACCCAAACTCCAGAAACAAAACCCTCAAACCTAAAAAATAAAGATCTTCACTGATTCTTTTATGGTCTTGAACAGTTTTGTAAAGTGAGTACATGCCCCGCATTGCACTGTAGAGGCTGGATCATTTTTACTAGTAAATCACTGAATTCATAGGGATCTTTTAAAGTCAGTTACAGTAGGTGCTCTTGCAGCATTTAGCCCTGGCTTAAAATGCTGGAGCTTCATTCAGCATCAACTGACACAGGGTAATCTTAAAGGAGATTTAAGCAATTCAGCATCTAGTCACAATAGAGACTTCAGTCTTCCAAGTCCTTTTCATATGTCTGGGAGAGAAACTGCTTAAGTTCTGAGAATCATCATTATTTTCTCCTAGATGCTGTACTAGCCTTACCTAATTTATATAACTTAATGAAGTAAACCAGGAGAGCACCTTTGAAAAGGTCTTTCTGGCAATGTAATCTCAAGAAAAAAAAAATCAAAAAGGAAACTTATATAGGAACTGGGAAAAGAAGATGGATCTATTAACTAGTAAATTGGAATCAATTGATCAAAATACCAGAGAAGTGACACTAACAGTTATAAAAGAGAATGAGATTTCATTCATGCCTTCTCATCTTAGCACTTAGAAGTGTGTCTCAGACAGAGGCTTGTATAAAATTGAGTTTCCTATTAATTGTGAGTATTGTATTAAATCTTGAAAAATCAGGTTTGAGTATTGTTGCTGAAGCTGGAAAGGACAGACTCAGTTGTGTGCACAAGTAATGAATTAAGATAAAGTTTGGGTATTTTCTCCAAAGAGATTTTCTTGTAATATCAGCTGAGGTAGACCATCAAATAAATGCATTCCTTTCCCCCTTACATCAAGTCACCTGCTAGGAAGTGGAGACAGTCTGCATAGCACGGTGTCTCATTTGACGATGTTGAAGGGAGATACTCTCTGGATCAAAGGATCCAGGAAGAGTTATCAAGCTTTGTTGATGTACACAGCACAGCTGCCAAAGACTGAGGTTTCAGGTGTAAGTCTGTGTTTACTTCTAGATGATTTGGGTTCAGCTGTCTCGTTGGGTTTGGGGATGTTAGTCACGTACTAACTCTCTCCAAATGTTCTTTACTACATCTTAAAAATTAAAGATGTCAATGTGATAGAAATCACCTCTCAGTGGCAAAAAAAAAAAGACTGTTTACATATAATTGTAGTAACATAGTTAGGACAAATACTACTGTGATCAGTAAGCAGGAAGCATAAACTTTCCACTAGCTTTTTGGTTTGCTGTGTTACTTGTGCCAAATAAAAGCACAAATAAAACCAGGACCCTTTAAGCATGCAGGTGTAGGTGACTGCTGTAGAAGTGCATTGTTAGACGATTCTTTCTCCTTTTTGTGAATTTGAGGGTTGGCTTCTGCATCTCAGGCTGTTTAGCTGCTCCACCTTGTGGACTGAAATCGTACAGTTCTGCAAGAACGTGCCTTCAGATGAAACAACAGATCCAAAACCTTGCCCGAGGGCAGTTTCATAGTTATCAAAAGAATATTAAATGCTTCTTGCTCCCTTGTAAAATCATAAACTAGCTTGGTTGTCATTTCAGTGGGATGGATTGTACCTGCCTTGTACGTCTTCATAAATCATGGCAGAAGATCAATAACCCTTCAGATTTTGCCTCTTTGAGCCTATCTTGAAACAAGGAAAAGCGTGATTTAAAGGCAGTGAAATATTTAATATTCTAAAACATTTAACAGTGCTGCTAGGACTTTGCAATTGCATGGCATTTGGGCCCTGAGCACGCTCACTGGACAGACCCAAGAAGATGCTGGGAAGTGTTCCTGCAGTTCTCCATGCTGCTCTTGAGGATTTGGCTGTATGTTAGGATAGTGGATTAATGTCCTGATGCTAGTCAGCAGGAGGAGGGAATCCTGGAGTATTCTCCATGTGTGTAAGCCGATGACTTCTGACATTTCCAGCACTAAAAAATATTTGTTCTTCCTGTTCAAGTGAAGGAGGTGACATTTCTGAGGTGATCTCATAGTTTTTGGAAAATGTGACCATACAATCTTATTTATTCCTGCGGAGGCCTGATTTCCATGATACATAGGTCCCCATGTATAGTTTTGTCTTTTTCTAGCAGTTCTGTGGTAAGGGCTGGTTAGAGCATCTGGTTAAATTTTGTTCAATGCTGATAGGATGTCATAGTGTGATCTGGCTTTTCACATGGCCAAATCTTAGTCCGTGGGAGAATGCACTAGGAAAACTGCATTATCTGTTTGTGGACAACTGTCGAAGATGCAAGCTAAATCTTGCTGCTCAGAGTGAGCAGGTAACTGTGTTTCGGTTTCAGTCATCTCTGTGAGGAAGCCCACAGTTGCATTCATCTTTGGTGCAGGTGGTAGGATCTCGATCTGCTTAATACATCACATGGTTGGAGTCGGGAGGTTCATGGTGCTCATGGCAGGTGTTCTGCACTCCCGCTGCCCACTTGGCTTCTTCCTGCCTATAGGCAACTTTGCCAGTCAGGCAGCTCGAATAACAACATTGTTTCTGACCCTGACCAGGAACTGAATGTCCTGAAGCAGCTTGCCTACAGGAAGTTCCCTCTTTAAAATTGAAGATAATCCACTGTTTCCTAAATACTGGAATTATTTTGTTGCCCACTGCACAGTGGTGTGCTATCATGGCTAGCAGCACAACTGCAACCATTTATACTATGTAACAGATACAGTACATCATGTAGCAATGGAAAAGCAGGTATGGAATTACTCTTTATGCAGAGTAAGTGGGGAGCTCTGAGAATTGGAGTAACGTTACAGTTCTGACAAAAGAACCCTGTGCTTTGGTGCACCTAACCAATTCCTTTCTTTCACAGTGGCAGGGCACAAGGCAGTCTACTTAATTAGTACCTGATAAGTATACATTTCAGAGTAGATGACAAAAGTTGCTGATAATTATTTGGTAAGGTCAGTTTTCCACACTTTCTCATCTGTACTTTATGCAGTTTCTTTAAGAATCTGAACACAATGCATTAGTGCAATACTGGGTGATTTTTCGTTTTCAAATGAAAACAAAACCCTAGCTAACCTAAAAACAAACAAACAAAAAACCACATACACACACACAAAAACCTAACAAAAAAACCCACAACAAAAATAAAAGCCCAAACCCCAAACCAGAGAAACTAAGAAAGACACAAACCAACCAAACAAAAAACCACAAAACTCAACAAAAATTACAGACAGGATGTAGTTTTTGCTCACTTTTGCCTTACTGGCTGAACACACACACAAGTGTATCCTTCCCATGGAGGAAATGTGCTTTTTGACACAGCAGTTAATTTTACTGATTTCCTTTACAGCTTTTTTTAAGAGTATATTTATAAATAAGACTTGAAAGTGCTGAAAAAAAAAAAAATCTTCACTGGTTTTAACATGAGAGAAGCATTTAAAAATAAAATACTGATTCTTCTTCCCAGTGTGAAAATATGCAGAAACTTTGGGTTGCATGTTACTTCAATGCCAAGGAAATTGTCAGGTACTTTTAAATTGAGAAATAACATTTGTAGTATAATAAGGTAAATATTTGCAAGTATGTTAACCAAAAAACAATCCTGCCAAAAAAAATCGAACATGAAATCACATAAAATATGGGGGGGAAACTTATCACGGCATTTGCAGTGATAATTGCTTCAGGCATTCTGCCTTCTATCAGTTTTCTTCTGGCTACTTAGACCAGGACCATTTTTAAACTGTAAACTGGATTTTTGATCTGTCACATCCTGTAGTTCTCCCTGTGCCTGTCTGAATGTGTTTTCCTGACAATTGTCCATGATATTTGCCCATGGACAATTGTCCATGTTTTTTTTATAAAGCCAAAGTGGAGATAAAGACACAAAAGAGCTGTCACCCAAAGAGGTAACACTGGCTGGGGAATTATTGCATTGGCAAGACTTGAGAATGAAGATAGTGACCTTTGATCTGTAGGATGATCTCATCTACATGAGTCTCTTCTCTTGCCAGCAACATTTCATATGCTGTTTAGATGTCTCATTCTGTAGGATGAAGTCTGATTTTCACTTGTGGACATTCCCATGGGATTTCAGTTCCCAAAATAATGCATCAGTATCCCAGACATACAGTTAATAGTTAGTGAAAGCCTCCTGATTAACATGGTGCCATGACAAAGTGAAAGGTTGTTGAAGGTTATAGACTGAAGTTTCCATTATTTATGGACCACATTGTGCAGCTGCTTCATAGACTGGACATCACACCTGCTTTCTCTACCTTTCTCTAGTTCTTGCCTAGTGCAGCAGATGAACCTGCCAAGGAGAAAAAGAGTAACAAAAATGATGGATTCAGTGCTATAAGCAGGGAGAGACTGGTGGGTAAATGTGTTTTGCTGTAGTTCTTCAGCTGCAGCTATAACAGTGGAGCTATAGAATTGCCAGAAAGGAATGTGAAGTTTTCAGTTTTTCTACCTGGAGCAACCTACTCTGTGCAACTGGAGGCCACTTGAGTATTTTATATGAGACCAGGAAGAGGTAAGAAATAATACTTGAAACTTTTAGACTGGGGAAAAGCTTGGAGCCAGAGAAGAGTGACTTGTAGAGTAAAATCATAATTTCAGTTCAAGAAAAGGCAGCCCACCACATTGTGTTTATTTCCCTTCCTCTGACAATAATGTTTTTTCAGGTGTTTTCTTCATGACAGTATGAAAACCTATCATGGTTCCAGGCAAGAGTACTTCACTTGGTAGTCTGTCATCCTCCTTCCAACCATGTGTGTTGATGTACTGCATCTGCTCTGGAAATGAGGGCATAAAAGCAAGCTGTAGTTTTGCATGAGCAATGGTGTGTGTTAATACCAGTCTTTCAGAAAATGAAAAATCTGTTTGCAATAAGAATTGTAATAGGTTTGTTGTAACTCTGATGGTCTAAGAATTAAAATGGGTCAAGTTTGGGGAAGGAGAGGCAACAGCATCTATTAGACCATCTGACAGAGTTGGAGAGACGTGCTTTGGCATATGTGAGTCTGTCTTGAGGCCAGATCTATCATCAGCCAGAAATCAAATCTGCTTTTAATTTTTATCATGTGACTCTGAGTTTTGCTTGGGCTGCTAATGGGTGTTTTTGGTTTATTTTATTTTTTCCTCCAGAAGGCTAGTGAACACAAGGGAAGTTCTCAGCAGATTTTTACCAAGGGATAGAGAATGGGGGTCAGTGTTGTGCTCTTTTGTTGTGGTTCAACTTTTGGTAAAATCACAATACGCTATTTAGAAGGTGGATTTTAGAGCAGAAAAGTGAATGTAAGTTCATTGTCTCAGTGCTGTGTTTAATAAATTCAAAGCCACTGAGCGAATGGTGATAAAACATGCCTCCCCATTGAGCAAATTAGGGCATTATGCAGTAGATGGAAGGCTTATATTTCAAAGGTGCCTGAAAGCTCATCCTTTATTTAGGGACACTTCTGCTCAACCTTGACTGGACAGACTTCTATTCATGCAAGGGCATTAATTTACAGCTAGAAGACAATTTTATAACATATAACATAATTCTTTTTTATTATTAGAGTGATGGCTCAGAATATTTGTGTCATCAAGCTCCAGTCAATATTCCCTATTGCATATGTTAGAGAAATCAAGACAAAAACGTACTGTTATGAATGCCTTGAGGCTGTAGCTATAACAGTTGGCACTGGCTTAAACTTATGGTAAAATTGATGTGCCCTTGTTGGTGGTATTAATGTTTGGAAGAAGTAAAACAAGTGCTGGGAAATGAGCTTGGTTTCTGTGCAGGCTTTTTTAAAACTGGAGACAAAGAAGGATTTGTGGAAACAAAAACTAGAAAAGGAAATGTCAAGGGGTAAATGTTTTCTCCTATATCATTCCTTGCCATGGTTGGAATAAGAGCAGTGTAAGAGCAATAACCTTGACAGGTATTTTTCCTGGCTTTCAAGCAAACTTCACTGACCATGATCATAACAGTGTCTCCAATGAAAACCAGTCTGGATTTAAAACAGGGAAGTTTGACTATAATATTCAAGCTTGTTACCTAATGTTACTCTGAATTGCTTCAAGACTGTATTGTACTGATAGAGAAGATATTTGGGCAATTTTTCTGTCAAATATTAAAGATGCATTTTTACCAATAAAGGCATATATATGTCAATTTTGAAATTGCTAAATTAGTTTGCGAATGACTTTTCAAATAACCCTTAGGGGAGGATGGGAAACTGCCTAACTCGTTGATCTAGCACTTTGAGCCTGCAGCTAACCACAGTCAGTTTTGCCACACTGAGTTTAACTTTGAAACAGATAAATTAAAGAGGCATGCTTAATTCTCAGGTGGAAACTGTTTACTGAGTGAACCAGACATTTAAGGATACCTATGAGCTTGTAGAGCTATTACATTCTGTAGTGATGGCAATCAGAGGATTTCAGACTGCTGGTGGCCTCAGTGTTGTGCCTAGAGCTAATCCCCAGAGTCATGTCAGGTAAGAGTTCCCATCATATCTGTCTTTTCTCGGGAAGCAAAGATGATGCTTCCAGAAATGCTGAAGATTTTCTGCAGTTTGTTGTCTGGAGTTCTGAAAATGGTAAGCAATATTAAATTGTCTTCGAAAATGCCCACAAGGTGGCACTTGTTATCTTTTTACCTCTCTGAGGTCTAAATTTTTATGCTTACAGCAAACTTAAGAAAATTCTAGAGGTTTTAAAACTTTGCAAAAACAGTGAGGTAGTTATGCCTTCATGGGAGGGGTATTTCCCACCCCTCCAGTCTAATAGATGGAGTCAAGAGAACAAGAACAGCACATGTGAAAATTCCTAGTTT
>VWZI01010139.1:235911-329890 GCA_013396835.1 Psilopogon haemacephalus
GTGTTGTTGCAATAAAGAATATTTAAAATGTTTATCTGTCATCGCTCATATATCTGATGCCACTATTTGTCTGGTGAAGAGGAGGAAAAATGAGTACTGGCTTCCCTGACTTTGGTTAAAAGAAAATCTAGAAACAAATCATTTGCAGCCTGGTCTAATAATTTAGAAGATGAGTTAATTTAACAGCAGCAGTGCCTGTGATAGGTACAATATTATTTTTTAAAATCTTCAAATCATTCATAAAGAAGCAGTAATAGTAGACTTGCTAATAACAGGCATTGAGTTCTGTTTTTGGTGGGTCTCTCATTCAACCCCCATCAGAAGCCCCAACACAGAAGTTGTTGGCAGATTGGATGTTTGTAGAAACCAGGATGGCAGTCTGATCTTTTCTCTTTTCTCCTCCAGACTGATGTAATTATTCAGAGCACATTCTTCAAGTCTCTTCACTTTTACTGAGCATGCTTTCTTTTTTCTCACTTGGTCACATCAGAGAAACAGCAGTGGCCATTGTAGCTTTCTGAGTCATTGTTCACACCGACTTTCTGTATTTACTTTTACTCCAGTAATATCCTGAAGCTTAATTGTGCTTGTTTAGAGTGATATATATAAAAAAAAAACATGTCAGAAATGCAGAGAATAGTACGTTTTGTCCCATTAAAGTATTCATAGGGCATGGGATGTGTGATAGTAGTGCCACACCGCAGTCCAAGGACTACTTTTGTTATCAGTCCCTATTTTCAATGATTTGTATCTTTCCCTTAGACTGTATTCTTGTTCTGTCTACCAGATGTGAATACCTTTTGAAAATGTGAAGAAAACACAATCAGCTGTTTTCCTGCTTAAACAACTCAAACATGGTTTAACTTTAAAAGTCTGAAGCTGACCAGGTACACAGGATTTTATGGGCATGAAGGAATATAGCCATCTGTGACAAAGGTTAAATCAAAGGAGTAAAACTTTGCATTAAGAGTTATCATTGGTCACTGTCCCCTCTGCCCACCAGATATGCTTGGGCATATCCCTATAGATTGAGGGCTCTACTGGCAGAGTAACTTTCTTGTGTACCAGCTGCTCTAGAAGTGGGTGCAAAACAGATGGGGGTAGTTGAGCAAGCTGCCTGTAACCTCTATCTGCTAATATTGTCACCTGGCAGACAGTGAACCACATAAGATGGCTATAGCTTCTTTCTGGTCCTAGAGGCCATATGTCTCTGATTAGGCTTTAGTTTAACACGTAAGAGTTACCCTGGTTCCAGCTCCAGCTCGCCACAAGAGTGGGTTCTGTCAGCACCACAGAGAGCTTGAAGCAGGGGTTCTTTTGCTGGGAGTGTTAGTTCTCTGCACACAGCTGGGATGCATGCTGAGCACTTACACCTGCCTGCACATTAAAGTGGACACCTGTCTGGTGTCTTTTCTCCACTTGGAGAAGTAGAAAACACTGGTTTATCTGGAAGCTTTTTGCACTGAAGCTCCATAGAGTAACGGTGTCTGCCTGCCTGAGGAAGAGCCTTGACGTTTAAAAGACTTCAAAGCCTGTTTCTTAATTCAAAGGAAACTGTGCACCAAGGAGAACATTAAAGTAGCACCAAAGACTCAGTAACAATCTGGAAGTATCAGTTGTCATTGTTGAGTGTTATATAGTATAGTCTATATTTGGGAATTGGGACCAAAAAAAATGGTGCTCAGTGCCTGGGATGTTTTCAGCCCTGTGGGGATCTTCCAATAAACAAAGCAAATGCTGTTATGCCCTAGTTGTGAAACCCTGCATGTTTTCCACATAAGCCGAGTGCCATCAGATTTTTGTCATTCATGTCTTTGTTTTTAGGGACAAACAGAGCAACATTTATTTTGGATTAACATTATTTTTTCAGTCACTTTTAAACACCAACACTTTGCTGTAAAATAGTAATGCAATCGCTTTTATTTAAAGGAAACCAAAAAGTTGCCAGAGATCCAGTAAAATACTTGTTGAGAGCCCATATGAGACATTTTCATCAGAAATAATTTGTTACCCCTGTGCTGTGGAAGGGCAAAGTCAAAACAAAAGTGAGCCCAATGCTGTAGAAGTTTGTTCCTACAAAAGTATTTCATGCAAGAAAAGTTGACTGCAGCTTTCTCCCTTCTTTACTGATCACCAGTTAAAATGAACTCTGCAGCTGCTGGCAGTGGTGTCCATGGTACCCTGCTTGCCAGGGCTGATGGATTGGTTTCTGCAGGTGCAACAGGCAGGCATCCATGCATGGTGCTTGCTCCTTTCATCAAGACTGCCTGCCACCCCATTACAAACCATCACTTACCTTAGTGTGGAGGTGGAGAGGGGATTTGTGGAAAAACACAAGGGTCATAAGGATCCACGCTTTTCTCATTTAGGATTTTCAAAGGTCCTTTGGTGTGTGCCTTTCCTTTTTCAGGATACGCACAACAGATAGGGATATTTTGGCTGTTCTCTGCACCCTCCCCCTGCTGCCCCTTTTCCAGGGGCTTCTGCAAAATGCTTCCAACGCTGCTGGGTGCTGCCACAGCCAGCGCTCAGCTTCTCCTATTTAGCCCGAAACTTGTGGTAGCCCATCTGTTTCACTCATGCTGCCTAGGGCGATGGCTACATTCATCCTTTAATTACCTTAATGCTGTTTGAGTTCTGTTTTGGTTGGAGTGCTTAAAATCCCTGACTGCTAGAGCCTGTTTGGCTGCTGCCTCAAACATTTTGTGATGGCTTGAGCTTGGTTTCTGAGATGCTATTGGCACTTGTACTCTAAAAAACAGATGAAATTGCATTTTTCTGTTCAACTGCATAGGTTTTGTGGCACCAGCAAAGGACTTACGGCTTTATTTCTCTAAGTCAAGTTTGGGGGTTTTTGTGTGTGTGTGTATCTGGATTTTAGACATAGCAAAGGTGCTAATAGGGAAGATTTTGAAGCAAAGGAGGAATTTTTTTAGAAGTTGTTTTGTCAAGTCTGTTGTTTGGGTCAGCAAAAGGCCACATATGTTTGTCATGCATCTCCCTAGGAGATAGATTTTGATGCATCCTACTGCCAAGCAAAGTAAAATTAACATCCTAAAACACATGCCAATGCTTAATTATTAGTATGTAGCTTACAGAGGAACCTTTTATATTACCTTACATTTTTTCATATTTATGACTTACACCATTATTCATGTTTTCTGAACTGATCTAGGATGAAAATTATATTTTCTTTTCCTGATCATATTGGTCCACATGGCTAAGAACTGGTCTCTTAACAAGACTCACTGCTTGAGGCATCACCTATGTTCAGTACGGATATTGCCAAATAAAATCAAAGCTTAGGGCAAAAGCTGCTGTGTCAGGGCATAGCTGATTATTTCCTCCCAGACAATGTTAAACAAATCTCCAATATAATGTTACAGATCACCATGCTGCAGGGAGTGATGTACAGTGGAAGACAAAATAACTGAATTTTCTATGGGAAACCTCACAGTTAAGTTCTAAACTGCTTTTTGGGGTTACCATATGTAGTTTAATTGCTGCTGCTCTACCCTAGAGCTGGCTGGTGGGGAGAGAAAGAACCATTTCAAGCAGAGGTAAACATTTTTATTCTTCCTATAAAAGGAATACACAGCGACAAGCACTCTAAACAGTTTGAGGCAATAGTAACAGGTTTTTTATCTGCAGTTAAAACATACAGTCTGAAAGTACTACAGTTGTGCAGATTTATATAAGGGATAAAATGGAAGTGGGTAAGAAAGAGGGAAAATAATGAAGGAAAAGGCTACATTGTAATGTAACAATTAGTTGTGTTTGTGTTTATGGAAAAATCTGAGATGCTCTCCTAGCCCTTGTGGCTGCATATGTATATGGCCTCCTAAATGACTGTATGACTGTCTGTTGGCAGAAGCCCTTTTCTGTGCAAGTTGTATTTCCGATGGTTGCTGTGCTTTTCACTTTTCAGCTGCAGATGGTTCATGTCCGAGACGTGTAGTTTTCTTTCTCTTTCATTCATTTATGTGCTTAAAGGAGGTCACACTGGGTCCAGAAAGCAATGCTCCTGACTCTGTGAAATTCTGTGAATTCTACCTATAAAGAGGCTGTTGCCAGAAGCTGTTGTGTTGCTCTTGGCTTTTCTGTCTGTTTTCTCTGTGATTAAGCAAATTTCAAGGGAGCCTTGAGGCAAGAAGAGATGGAGGAGAGAGATCAAGCTGAGTAAGTGAGCCCTAGTGGGACAGTGTTGAGGTGCAAACTAAGGCATTTCTTAGGGACGAGGAGAGAGATCTTGTGTGCAGAGGAAGATTGCTAAGTGTGATGGGAAGGCAAAGTCCTGGAATGGAAGAGAGTGTGTTTGGGAAGAAAGAAGATGACTACAAGGAAGTTCCAAGAATTGTTTAAAAGGTTACAATGACTTCTCTTCATGTCTGTCAGAAAGAACCAGAGATGGACTGGCAAAACCTGTCCAGAAGCTGAGACAGGTAACCTGTCACATAAGGTACCAAATAAATGTGTGTCCATGCCTGAAATGAAAGCACCAGGTGTGGTCTGGGATAAGATGCTTGCATTGAAAATTAGTTTGATTTTTGCTATTGGTGCAACCGATTTTACAGGGTAGAGAACTGAAAATGTGTTTTCATGTGTCCTGCAGCATTGTTTCCCTTCTCACCTTTTACATTGCACATAAGTTTTTGTCTTAGAGTGATATGTCAGTTCAAGGTATTCTTACTCTTTCCTTTACACACACCTACATATGTACATATTTACACTATGACAGGTCTTTTTAGGACTTTAAAAGTACAGGTTTGGGAATACAGCTGTTTCTTTCCTAATCTTTCTGAGACTGGAAAATTGTTAGATATCAATATGGATTCAGGTTAAAGAATTTGAAGAGGCCTCATTACATTACGTAAAAGTAAAATCTTATACTTTTCTAATCAGAGCAAAATTCTGAACAACTCAAAAACTGTCATTGCTTATGGATAGTGGGATACTATCAAACATTTTCATTTTTAAAGGTTAGGAAGACTATTCAGCAGCAGCATCTGTCAGTTTGAAACTGGGCCGCATTTGCATTTGCAATTTATGTACATAGACAGTGTGCCTGATCTAAAATGTATTTGCTGACAAGAGTTCCTTCACAGTGGCAAACCCTTACCAATGCTGGTAGGGTCAGTTGATGTGTTTATAATTTCTGTATGCTCCAGAGAGAAGAAGCAGAAGCAGCTTTAAGTTGAATTGCATCTCACTTAAGGCAGAAAATACAGTTAAGGTAAACATGATGCACAGCTTGTAGAAAACTCTGTTATCACAGACATGTTTAGCAGAGCTGAGATACTGTGCTGATGGGAGCTGTAGAAAATCTGAGAACTGACAATGTAGCATTTATTGCATTAATTAGAAAGTAGTGCAGTGTTAATGAGAAAATGTATTTTGAGTTCCTCGTTTTCTGTGGGGTTTTTATCATACCTTGATGTGCTTTTTTTACTTTGAGTGCCTAACTGGAAATGGAAGGCTGTGCTATCTGAAAATCAAGCCCTTTTCCTAATAATCTATTTCAAAATACTGATGGTGTGTTAAATGGGACCATGTTGATTAATCTTTAAAACCTTACAACTAAGACTGATCTGATGTTTATGTGCTTCCTATTTTATTGTGTAGTGGAACGGTTTTAGTAATAGATACATTCTTGTGCAGAAGAAAACGCTACAGACTCTTTGCTTCACCATTGTTACTGTGCTGGACTTGTGCTACAGTATTTCATGGAAATAGAAGATAATACCTTCCTCCCCTCCCATCACGGTAGAAATGACCTTTTATTTTTTACATTACCTCTTGTGGGATGGCCAGAGGGTGCTCTCACACTGTAAAGGCTGTAAAGCTCACTGACGAATTTTCCAACAAAATCCTTGTGCACAGCTGCATAACATGAATCATTCCTTCCAATTTCCGAATGGTAAATGTTTGTTGTATGAAAGTTACTGCTGTTCTTGCCTGACTTTAATAAGGCTTGAGGTTTTTTTATTTGGCACAAATACTGTTGTTTTTCAGTTTTATAATCGTGCTGCCCTCAGTTGTAACAACTATACGGCTTCAGTGTGATCAAGTATAGGTTGGACTGCCAGGATATTTGTATTTTCATAACAGTCGGGTCATATTTTACAAACACAGTGTGTGTGTTGTCCTTTACTTAAATCATTTATTTATAAATTCATCTGGAGCATATATTGCCAAATACCAGACTGTAGGAAAAGAAAATCCAGCTAGTGAGGTAAGAGTTGTCTTCTGGGACTAAACCCATTATTTTTACTTAAAAGCTTTTCCCTTTTCCCATGTGACATTGCAGTGCTAAGGGATCATGTTGCAATGCTTCTGGAATGAATCCACTTGCACTGCCTTAATTAAAGGTTTCAAACTAGGAACAGATAACCATGACTGTATCTGTTGCTGATGATTTTTTTTCACTGCTGTAGTGTAGTGTGGGCCACTGAAGGTCTCTGTGTAGATTCAAAGTGCCTAGGACATGGCAACACATCTGCAGGAACCTTCCAAAGATCAGATTTTGGGGAGAATGGCAGTTTGACCAAGTGCTGTCTTAATAACTGAGTTGTCATGAATTGTATCTGTGAAACCCACTGTCACTGCAGTAGCCCGTAAGGACTGCACACTCTTCATGTGTAGCACTAGAATACAGGGTAGAAAATTGAGCAAAACGGCAGCTCAGGCAGGGCAGAGAGTATGCTGGGTGAGTCCAGGGCAGGTTTGGAGAAGTCTGTGCCATTGAAACAGGAAACCGTCTGATTCCACTAAGCTCTGATTTAGAGGTATTTCTACATGATCGATTACATCATAGACTAAAGCAAGTATCTGAAGAAGGCAGACAGCTTATCCTAATGGGAGGTAAAAAAAATCTTTTCCCAGCTTTAGGCTGTTTAGGAAGCCTTAAGGACTGCCAGGTAGTGACACCACTCTAATCAAAATTCAAGCAACATGTTCCTTGACTGGTTGATCTTTATAGAACCTCATAATAACAATAACATTTAAAAAAAAAAAAAAATCAGTCTGATGGATGCAGCAGGTAGTTTCAGTGAGCAGAGAACTACAAACGCAGCCCAGAAATAAATGCTGCAGTGAGAAGAGGCTTCAGACAGCAAGGCCAGATTCATGGTTGTCTCAACTTGTGACCTTGTAGTGTAATCAGTACTGAGTAAGCCCCACCAGCCCAGAACACCATCCTGCAGAAAGTCTTAGTCCCTTGTAGCATCAGAACTGAAGCGGTCAGGGTGGTAGAACTGGATCAAAGGCAAAGCTTGCAAAGAATGGCAACTTAGTTGTCTGCAAGTCTCATAAGAGACAGAACTTAGAACATGCTGAGGTTTTTTTTTTATTTGAGAATTTGAATTTGGCGTGTAGTTCCTATAAACGGCTTCCAAGTAGAACTTGTACTTAGTATGAAAAAAAAGCCCTTTTTTTTTTTTTTGCAAAATATTACATAGTACTTAAATGGTCTGATTTTATTTCAGGAGTTGCTAATTACTGTCCAGAAGATAAAAAAGCTAATAACGTGACGAAATTGGATGAAAAAAAAATTATTGGCATATAAATTGATATTAAAATGTCTTTCTGGTGTTATTTAAAGGAAAATTTTCCGATACATATATAGAAAAATAATCTGCATTTCCCTTCCCCTACTCCAGTATTTTGACTTATTTGCATATTTGCCAGTTTGTAAATACATATGTATCTTTTATCTCTGTCTAAAAAAATACTTTTTCATATTTTCAGTTTACATGAAGGGAGGGAACTTTTAACAGATTTTTCTGTACTCTGTAAAGTAAAAAAAAAATTAGAATTCAAGTGCAATATGTATCATAGTCTGCAAGTGCTTCTGCAGATTTATTTCTGTGTTAAAATATTTCCAATACAGCATTAAGAGTTGGGTTTTTTTTCCTTTCAGATACTGATGAATATAGACCACCTGTTTGGAAATCTTACTGTAAGTATCTCAACAGTTTGGGGAATTTTTGTTTGATTGTTTGCTTGGCTTTGCTTTGTTTTTTGCTGTTTTGGTTGTGTGTTTTTTTTCTGTAAGTCAGACCTGAAAAATACTTCATTTTCTTTATATGAATGACTTTGGGGTTTATAATTTTGTTTTTTTTTCTAATAATTGCCAACATATGCAATCATTGTCACATAATTGAAACGGCTGAAACCTTGGTTTGTTTGTGAATCTGGTGGCAAAGTCTGTCTGTCTTTTGTATCATCATTTGTTACAGCAGTAGCTTGTAATATGCTAAGTCAACCCTTAATATTAAAGAATTTGCATACAGAATGATTTGAACAAACTTTTTTTTTTGCAACAGAGAAGTAAAAGACGAAACTGAGACTCCTTGCTCTTTGGTATTAAATAACATTAGTCACCATTACAATATATATTTGTACTTCTTACTGAGATCTGTGTGTTTTGCTCCCAGTTGTAAGCACTAACAGTGAATCACAAGTCTGTACCTTCTGTGAGCTTGGGGAACACTGCCTCTTTGTTCAGTTTATTCTATGCCATAATCTGTAGCAGGAGTGTCCAATCTGTCTAATACCAAATCTTCTCCAGGCGTCTTGCCAGGATCTGAAGTCTTAGGTGCGTGCAAATAAGTGTCCAATCACAATCCTACACTGTCATGGTTCGCTGTGGTGAACTCTTCCCATGGTTCAGCATTAAATGCAGAGTTATGGGATTTGATGTTATTTCAGTCTCCTGATTGGTCAAGAGGAATATCTTGTTTGACTTCCCTGGCAATAATTACAGCAAGGAGACTGCTGTTGAACTGTTGAATTGCATGCCTCAATTAGAGGAATAGACAGCATCTTGGCTTGTAACTCATCTACCTGCTGTGCTTCTAACTGGAAGAAGAGAAAGATAATGCCATTAGAGAAGAATTTCTTTCTAGGAGATCTTTTAAGCCTGGCTTGAAGTAAGATGGGAAACAGTTCTCTGTTCTTAGCCAGTCTTTGTGGAGCATGCTGATCATGGTATTGTATTAGAAAGTCTGCATGTTAGTACCATTAAGTTTACAGATAGATTCTGAAATTTATTCTGGCTTGATGAGGCTTATTAAAATAAAAAAGGAAAAAGGGAGAGGAAAGATACTAACTACTAAGTGTATGTCATGATTTGGGCCTTAACTGCTTTACTCTACCACTTGGCTCCTGATATCTTTAAATCTGCAAATGCAGAGGCCTTTTTTTTTTGTTTGTTTGTTTGTTTTTTGTTCAGAAAGATCACTGCTAAACAGTGGCAAAAGCAGAAAGTTTAATTCTGCAAAGTTCTGAATGATTCTTGTAAAGTCTCTCCATATTTCAGATGACTGAGCGTGTGTCCAGTGTAGTAGGACGAGACTCCATTTGCTTACTGAAGAAAGTCTGAGAATTGGGCACATTAATGAAATCCAATTTGTGCTTATCATGATTCCTTTTATGATCTGATTAGTGGAACCTTGCTAAGTTTCACCTAGTTATTCTGTAGTACTTGGACAATTGATGTGAAGATAATCACTAATCCTGTTTTGTCTAGCAACATTCTTTTTTTTTTCTGAGCACTTGTAAGTTTTGAGACCATGATATGTGTAAATCTCCCCATGAATTGAATCTGCCAAAAATTCTTCTGTTTAAACAGCTGTATTTAATGTTAAAATGCCTAAATTACACAATGAGCCTGTATTAATGAGAATTTAACTTCTGCCTTCTCCCAGTGTATCAGTTACAACAGGAAGCTCCCCATCCTAGAAGGATAACCTGCACACGTGAGGTGGGTATTATAAAGCTTCAGCGTTACAGAGTCCAGTAACTCCAAGGCTATACTTAACAATGTCCAACTTAAACAGCAGTTATTTGGGACACTCGTTGCTGTGATTTGAGTAAGTACCCTAGGGGCACTGGTACCTGGAAGTCCATTTTATCTGAAAATCAATTTTAAAACATTTGGAGTATGGTGTGTATACCTGAGACTCATTTACTGATTTTTGTTTCTTGTTTACATGGAAGCATGCCTTTTCTTCTGCTTTTTGGGTCAGAAATTCACAGTCATAAAACCAGACCTGTACAGGGGAACTATGCACCTGTTCATACACACACTGCTTTTAGGTGTGTGTGATAACACAGGAAAGACTAAAGTCTCCCCTGCTGCTATTACTTGAGTCATAGTACTTAAAACTGATTAATACTAGTAGCTTAGGTACCAAAGGTACAGATTTTAAGGCCCTAAAGAGTAACAACAGGCTCCTGTTTATATACAGTGATACAGAAGCACCTGCTCATGGGACAGGCAGACCTGAAATTGGTAGTGTGCTCTGAGTTGCTGTCCAGCAGAGCAGCACCCTCCAGAGCTCTGATATTGGAGGATTTAATTGATAGCAAACATCCATGCCAGCAAGACTTTACTCATAACTACATCTCTCTTGTAGCTTTGGTTAGGAACCTGGGAAATAGTAATTTCAATTTCAAAAATGCCAAAACGTTAGGCTTGACTTGTTAAGCAGTGCTACAAGACACAGATCTTGCTGAATAACTACTGAAAGTTATTATATTGCTGCAATGAAACTTAAGCATTTTTATCGTGTGCCAAGAGAAAGGAAATTAATCTTTGAAAATCTGTTAGTTGCTTTGATGTAGCCTGAAATACAAAGGGACATAAAACTGTTAGAAACATTAACAGCTTCCAGACAGATCACAAGGAAGGTTCCATTACAGAATTAAATTTCTTTTGTTGTCTTTTTAAATGGCTGCTTGTGATTCTATGAAGTAGTCTGCCGATTTTTCAAGATAAAAAGTAGAGATTTAACAGAGGTGAAATGCTGTGCTTAGTGGAAGCACTCTTGTTTTCCTTTATAATTTGATAATTTGAATTTTTATAAATAGAGTAGCCATATAGCTGATTTCACTTAAGCTATGGACAACACATTAATTTTACAAGAAACATTGTAGCAAAAGGTTATGTTTTAGCCCATTTTTATGCTGTTAATGATGGTCCAAAGGGGGGCATTCTTGTTAGAGTTGTTGTGGAGATACCTTATTTACATTAAATAAGGTGGGATGAAGATTTGAAGGAGGCCCCTATAGAAGACAAGATATGAGCTGTGAAAAACAGGAGGTTGTCTAGTTTTTTTATTCCCACTGCAATATTATTAGGAAGGTTTTCTTCTGTTTTGTGCATTCTCTGTGATAGAGATTTTTCATTACACTAATATAAAAGAAAAAGGTCTTATAGGAGCTTCGTCTTGTAATGCAGATTGGTGATTGTACAGTGTTTATGAAGCGCTGTGGGACAGTGGCTCTTTCCTTCCTTCTTTCACTACTGGAAGAAGTGCTAGTCTGTGCATAGGTAAACCTATATATGCATACTGTAAAACATAGGAGGGTTTTTTTTTTGGTAGTATTCTAACACTGTTCATTAAATGGCTGACATGCCTGGACAATTATTTTAGTCTTCTATTTGCTGAGTCTTCTCTCAGAGCCCTGCTATTGTTTACTCATGTAGTGACAAACTTACACTGTATGTATGCAAAGTTACCTGGCTCTTGTGGTAATGAATGACCATTCTTCAGCTTCTTCCATTAGGTGCTTTGAGAGCGTCAGTTGTGAATGTTTTAATTCTTACAGATATAGAACCTTGATTTTTCTACATATGCTTTGGGTTCTTTAAACAAACAAACCTAACAACCTAGTAACATAGTAGAAACAAACCCAAAATATTTAATAGAAATTTCATGAGTGAGAAAGTATCAAGGCAGTTAAGGAAATATTACAGCATGTAACAATGATAATTGTTTTGCACATTGCCTGCCCAGTGCGTATATACCCTGCAGTTAGGGAGAAGCTGTGAACTGGATAAAGGGGTCCATCATATTCAATAAAATTTGTTGGTATTACATCCCATGCTAGTTTGACTGCTGAGAAGAGTTTTGGGGTTTCTTTCCCTGGGTGATAAGAAGTCACAAGCAAATTTGATACTACGTTCTCTCTTGTAGTATTTCTTAGAACACTGTTAGCCTGTCCAGTGAAGTAGGCAGACATATCAATATCTATATGGTATTTGAAAATTAAAAATGTTTGCTGGAAGTCTTTCAGCCATTGGTCAGATCTGGATTGCCTTTTTTTTTTTTTTTATCATTTTTATCAAGCATCTGCTCTTGCCAATGAAGTACAAAAGTGTCTGTGTAAAGCTTCCTCAAATACAAATCATACTGACCACTATAATTTCTCATCCTTATCATCACTGGATTTTAATACTGCTAATTATAAAATTGTATTAGCTATTATCCAGGTGGCTAACTGAAAAATTGGGACTGTTTTAGGAAGGAAATTTTGCTGTGGGGAAGTAGTCCTGCATGAACTAATAATCCAAGCTCTGAGCATACTGCATCGCTACACAGAGAGGTCATACTGGTCTAATTCTGTAAATAGGCAGTCTGTCAGAGTCAAGGGGGAATTGGTGAAAGTACCAAGCAATTAAAATGCTCTGATAAGTCTTGTCATCACTAAAGAATGAAATGCCACACATTAGCATCTATTATGTCATCTTTCTATGAATTTATTCAAAACCAAGATTATACTATCTGACAGGCTTTAAGTAAGTGTAAAACTTTGCCTGCACCAGAGCAAACAAAAAAGAAGAGACATTCTGCATTCTAAAACAGCTTCTTGAGCCTTGCAGAGTAAACCTGTATCTGCACTATGAATGTTATTGTAGAAATGGAGAAATAAAATCTGCAGTTTTTAGGAACTAATGGAAATGGAACTAAATAAAATAGAACTATGAAATAATAAGTTAATTGCAGGTATTTAGCTGCAGAATGGAGCATATGAAATACAGATTTTCATATTGGAGAATCCCATTTCCAAAAAAACAAAAACAAACAAACAAAACCCTGCACCCAAAAAGTTCTTTGAAGCTGAATTTTACTTAATAAAGGTAAAATTGAAATAATACTTTATCAGTGTGCATTTTCCTATTTCTGCTTTGATTTGTTGTAATGCAGATAACTGGTTTTCTTCAAGTATTTAACAATTTATGCAGCTGAGCCAGATCTGGTGTGAAAATACATTCAGTGAAAAGTGTTTAACCTTTTTCTCTGGTCCCAGCCTTTCATGCTAGTGTTGAGCTTTGTGATCTGTTCTTTCTCGGCTGGGTTTCTATTAGCAGCCATGTGTGAGTCAGTGGGGAGCAGAATCTTTTCTTAAGTGGTTGAATTATTCAGCTGTGTAAACAAATTCATAAATATTAGGAAAAGAATTTTCGTCCAGAGAACATCAAAGAGGTCAGTGGGAGGGAACAACATGTAATTTGGTAAGGTATTAGCATGGAAATTTCCTTTCACCTTATCTTATTCCACTTGTTGACATGAGCGAGAGTCATGATGAGGAGAAAAAGCACTTGCTAAAGGATAATTGTATAAATGCTGTTACCGAGAGGAGTATTCAGCAAAATAGTCTACTAACGTGAAATTCTGGAGTTTCTGCTCTGTTGCACCAGTTTCATATCAGAGCAACACACAGATCAGTGGAGTTACACTGAGGTAAAAAGAGCATTGTATTAATTTCCAAATTTTTGTTTCCTTGTGAAGGTGCATCAGGGCTGAGACTTTTAACACTGTAGGATATTCGCTTGTAAATTTGATGATTCTGTAACATTCTATTTGCCTTCTGCATGGGGCTTACATCCAGATTATACTGTTATTTGTTGAATTAATATTGCATAGTCTCCCTGGAATTTGTATTTATTGTGCATGTAATCTTTTATATACACATATGTGCATGTGAAGGCACTCCATTATAAATTTTAAATAACTATGTATGGGAAAAATAATTGTCTTCATAGTTTGTCAATTTATTAAAATCACTGACCTTTTCCATCCTATTGTGAGGCTTCATCCTAATTCAGTGCTAGTCTGTTAAACAGCATCTCTCTGCTATCTTGTGGAAATGGCCTCTGAGTAGTCAAGATGCATAGCATAGACTGGGCATATATAATGTGCACCCTTTTTAGAGCTGTTCTCAAAGATGGCTTTGTCCATATGATACTCACCCAGAAAGACTTCACAACTTTCATGGTAACTAAGCTCTTTTCCAAAGGAATTCCTTCTGTCAAGTCTGCTACGTTTATCTGTTCATGAACGTGGTTTCATTTGCTTCACACCTCAGTTTGAAAAACATTAGAAACAAAGCAATGGTGGAAATATTGTTGACTTTTGTCTATCTTCTGGGTATCATAAGTGAGATCTGAATCTTTACTCTGGCCTCTGCATCAGTGCTATATAAATAAGTACATATCTCATAGTTATGTTGTTTTGGTGGTTTTTTTTTCCCAAGTTAGAAGCAAAATTTAAAACTGCGCCAAGGATAGGCTAAACAAACAGCAATCAGAATTTTTTCCCATAAATAAAAAAATCTCGAGAAGTCAAAAATGGGTATGTAGCCCAGCTACTTCTGAGTGAATTAGAAGACTCCTGCTGAGTTGTGATGGAGTTCCCTTGGAATCTAAATGCATGCATTTAATCTAAATGTTAAAACCTCCTAATATTATAAAAAATATTAAAAATTGTAGAAAAATACCAAAATACCCCAAACCAGGCAATAAAACTCAGTGAATTTGGGTTCCAGTTGCACTGAGTGTTATACAAGCAGTGTTACACATCAATATTTACACTGAAGTTTTTTGCAAGTTGGTAAAAACTGATCTGTAGAGATTCAAAGTTTACAAAAGTTGTTCTTTTCTTCTTTAACTCATTGTCCACCAAGATGAACTGCAATTGCCTGGAAGTGCTGTGGAGCTTTTCTCTGATACTTCACTACAGGCCTGCCAGGTCACATTTTCACACAGAGGATAATATTATAATTTGTCTTAGGACTTGCACGATGCCCTGTCGCATTACTAATCCTTTTTTTAAAGGGAAAGCTTTTACCTTTAAAAATTTGCCAGTTCTGTCATATAATTCGGGCATATAATTAATTCTCTGAGAAAAACACAGATCTGAATAGAAAATAAAAGCTTATTCCTGACAGGATGGGGTTTTTTTTTGTTTGTTTGTTTGTTTTTTTGCAACTATCCAAGAGTAGTGTCTTGTTTTGAAGATTTTATTTAGGAATTGTGTGCAAGTGTCTATAATAACAATGAAATGTTTTAACTTTTTCTCCATTTGTGTAACTACCTATTGAAGAAAGAGATTACATTTAGAGAAAAACATGTGAAACTTTTTTCTTCTGAAATGATCCAGTCTTTCAAGTCTTTTGAAAACAGTTATCACCCTGGTTAGCTCTTGTTTGGTGGTGTGTAAGAAAGGGAGATATTTTAGAATATTATAAATCTTTCCAGTGATGGAATGAGTTTTACGGAAGTGATGAACCATCACAAATAGCTTTCTATTTGCTGAGAAGGTGGAAGAGTTGATATTAAACTGTTCACCAGGATGTATTTTTTTGTTGGTTTTGGGCATCTGAAATATTTATTTATAATCCACCAGATAACTGGCAAGAACTGCTGATTTTCTTTTTTTTTTTTTTTTTTTTTCCCTGAGAAATGTTACTTTAGGAAAAAAACATCTAAAGTGGCAGTTTACTGAGAATAAGCTGTGGTTTGTTATAATTGGATTATTTTATACTCTTGTAGTTCAGGTTGTATCATTGTTAAATTTTTCTCCCTAGAGTTTTCTCCTTTAAATTTAGCAAGGAGGGATAATCTGGTGGTTTAGATTATTTAGCTGATTTCTGGGAGGTCTGCACTTCCTCACCTGTTTCTAAATTTTCTGGACAGTTGCAGATGAGTTACTTCATTTGAAATACTTAAGCAGCAAATTGTGTTCTGACCCCCTTGCATGTTGTCTGCATTTATTCCATGAATGCTACACAACGTAATACATGTGTACTCCTTGTTGAGTTTATTTAGATGATACTAAAGATCACACAGTTTAGTGAAGACAAGAAGTGCAACACTTTGGCACTTGATTGTTTAATTTACTACTTGCCCTCACTCTGAGGAGATACGGTAGTGGCTTTATTTGTTGCAGCTGTGGCAGCAACAGCTCTATGATGAGAGATAACTTGTAAATTGAAGAGTTCTGTAGATATTTTGCTATATTAATGCAGTTAAGAATATAGTACACTTACACTCATTAAATTAATCTTTTGTTTCCCTTTTTTGGCTGATTATACAATACTCAATGTGATCAAACTGTATTAGCAGAGCCCTGAGGATGACATGATCTAAACAGTTCAATTTTTTTCTCACTCTGTTTTAAGTCATCCAAGTACAACATTTCCCAAAGGTATACATTTGGTTTTCCTATATTCCATCCACAGGGAAAATCCTGGGATAGTAGCTGATCTCTGTTCATATTTTCGCATTATGTCCTTTTCTACTTTTAATACTATATTATGGACAGTATGCTTACTGTATGGGTTCGCATGTTACAAAACCTTACCGTTTCTGTTATTTATTCTAGGTAGAGAACAGACCCAAATATTATGGAAGAGAGTAAGTAACATACATATCCAAAAGTGTTTTTTGCACACATGTTGATTTATAATAGTTACTGAAAAGGTTGCTAGTAGGTCTTTTGTTTCTTCTGTGTGTTTTACAGCAGTGTGTCTTGCACAGCCTCAGGCAGTACTATCACTTTTGTCTGCCTAAAATTGCAGCTGCCTGTTCTGATGAATATGGATGTCATTGAGTGCTACCTTAAGTGAGAAAAACATATGTTTCTATACTTCCAAAAGGTTGTGTTTATCTACCTTCCTCTCCAGCTGGCTTTTGGAAAAGATGTTCGTGAGCAGAAAAAATATTTGGATCACAAATGCAATAAAAATGCACAGTATATATATGTGTGTGTGTGTGTCTTCTCTATTTCAGTTTGCTCAGACAAAGATGGTTAGATTTACTGTGGAGAAACAAAGCAGATATTACTTCTGTTTATTTTGGTTAAAAGTTTGTAGCGTTACTAGGTTATTACACCAGTAATTACTGAGATCGTACACAGTTCCCAAGATTTTAACAAGTTGCCATAATATCCTTGAATGTTGTGAAATATTGGATTGCCCACCACTGGCACAAACCATGTAAAGCCAGCAGGAGAAAATTGATTTATTTCTACTTATTAAATTGGCAGATTTAAAAAGCAATATACGTGTTTCATAGTTACTGTTTCAGAGAAGCCTTTCTAAACCATTTCAAGTGACTTCAAACATAGGCAGACGTAGATTAATTTAAGCTGCTTATTCCTGCAAATCAATAATTTGTATGTTTGTTTCTTTTGGAATTCCTGTGTCTGGTGGTTTTTAAAAGAAGAGGAAAAGTCAATTTAATAGTGAAAAGGCATGTGTTTCAAACAGTCTTTGTTCCTTAGATTCCATGGGATGATCTCAAGGGAGGAAGCTGATCAATTGTTAAGTGTTGCAGAGGGAAGCTATCTCATTCGTGAAAGCCAGCGGCAACCTGGAACCTACACTTTGGCATTAAGGTTGGTAATTAATATTTAAATGTAAAAGTTATAAAATATTCAAAAGTTTGCACTGTGTTGTTGACCTTCATGCTTAAAATTCCTTGTTGTTTTTTTGGTTGGTTTTTTTTTTTGTTTTTTTAAATCATGGTACTTTATCCTCATTACAGATTTGGTATATTTAACCTTCCCTAACTCTGTCTGAAGTTGTAGCATTCCTTACTGTTTGCACCATTGAGATAATAGCAATTGTGGGTTTGCTGATGGTGCTTCCTTTTGCCCTTGTCCCACTATGTTACAAATGTGACCCAATGTAGTTTCTGGGAGAGCTGGTGATCAAGAAATAAAAGGCATCTTATGACTTCCCTTGTCTAGTCTACATGCATAACTTGGTAGTTAGCTATCTGTTGATGAAGAGCAATTAGTTCTCTTCAGTCCCTCTGTGGTATGACTAATACACTTGAAGAGTTTTTGTCTGAGCACCTGTTGACTGTTGACTGACAATATTTGCAGATCTGTTTCCTCTTTCTGCAAAAATTCTCTCAGGTGGGTCAAATAAAAAGAAAAAAAGTTAAGTAAACCCTGAAATTAAAATTTACTTAAATCATTTAGAATAGTTCAATTACCTTTGAGGTAATGGAGGTTGGTTTGGCCTACGTGGTTCACCTAATTATTCAGGTGTGACATGTTGATTCTTAGCAGTGTTTTAAATCAAAGTAGGACAGAAAAACATCAAAGGAGGAGATAGTTACTGCAAATTCTATATAGGTGAGATAAGATTGCAATTAAAATAAGAATGTCTTGAAATAACAGGTTGTGAATTAGTGGCAGGAAAAATAAAAACTATTTTACTGAGATATTTGATTTTGCCGTAGTAATGAAATTCCAAATAAAAACACTATTGACATTTACACTAATTTGTGTTAATACTGTAAATAAATTGGTGTGGCCTATTAGGATCTCAAAGTCCATTATTTTTACTTCTGCTTTTGCAATATTTATTTAAAAAAACAAACAAACAAAAAAACCAACTGTCATAACACCTGCCTTAAAGACAGAGCTCCTATCTCGTGCTTTGGTTCGTATAGAAGGCACAGAGCCCATAATCTGTGAAAGATAAAGCTGCTGAGCATCTTGCTGGGTGGATTGATATAACTTGTTTTACAAATATTCCTCCAGTCCAGAAAGTGAAAGGATGGGTCTTTTCTAGGCTTGATGGTATCTTGTTCAAATTGACTAGATGTCAATAAAATCTATTTTCATACCCAATAGAAATGGGAAAGAATGGCTGTTGGTGATCAGTTTGTGAAACAGTTTCAAATGATAGCAAAACAGTTACTGATTTATTTTGAGGAAGTCCAACGTTTAGCAAAATGCCTCAGAATCTGAAATTACAGCATGTTGCAGCTACTTCATCATGTTTAAGTGCTTGTGGAATGACTTTTATATTAAGGGCAGTGGTCCAGGTGGCTGCTTTCCACCCCACAGCAAGTAATGCTCTCTTGTCTTGCTGTTGGCCTCTACAGTGTGTAAATGAGGATCATCACTCTCACACTTTAGGTGAAAGTTCTCTGTGAACTATAGCTCTGCATCTTCCACGTGTGGGAATTTTATCACTAGGATTTCTTTTTCTCTCTACTAGTAAGCATAACAGGAGTTTCCATTGGTTGGAGGCAGAGTTTTATTCAGGCTCCATTTTCCCTCCTTTTGGAATTATGCATGCAGTATATACCCATTAGCTAATATTTGACTAACTGTGTTACAGACACTGTAGCATCACTTAAAGACTGGGTAATTTTATGGTCTGACTGTTTATCCTGACTGTGAGAAGTTTGCTGTGGTTGCTGTGAAGAGTCTGTCATTTCATCTGTAATTTATAGCGTTTTTGGAGGTCATCGTTTGTGTTACTGCGCTGTGAGATGGCAAAGGTAGCTCCATCTGCACTTTAGATAATCACACTAGGAATTGCAAAACGTCATCTCCATGGCCGGAAATGGAGCTTCTCTGTAGAGTGGTATGTATGCAGTAAAACTTCCAAATTCAGTGGAAGGCTTTGACTGACTTCAGGGTCTTTGATTTCACTGTTTCGTTTCTAGCTGTATGAATTGGTTTAATCTTATTGTACTAGGCTGAAATGCCACTCTGTCATTCAAGCAATCATGTTAATTTTAAGATCGCTTCTGTATGGTTTTTGCTTTTCCTTCTTTATCTTTGTTTTACCCTTTCTAAAGTGTGAGGGAAAAGAACTTGATCAGCTGTTTTACGTAAAGAAATAGAACAAATTTCACAGCATTTTACAAAGTTAGTCCAGAAATATGGAAGAAGTGCTCTAATAAACAACAGTGACAAAACACAAAATGGAATATCTGTTTTATGATCTACATTTTTCAGGCACACTGTGAAAAATTAATGGAAAATGTTGAGTAAAATTTAGATGTTTGAGGGTACCCATTGACTCTTTACATAAATACTTGGTTCCCTCTTTATTTCTGTGTGTCTACTTGATCTCCCTCTCACTGTGTATGTTTATTGCCTGACTTGTCTGTCTTTGACAGTCTGTCAGTTGTGATTAGGATGAATTGGTAACTAGCTATGAAATGTGGCTGCATCATGAAATTTCAGTTTTTAGAGACCTGAAAGTCTTAGGGAAACATTGGTTGGATAAGCTGCTGTTGAGACTGAGACAGGGTCGTTTCCTGACTTGTAGTTCCCGGTTCTTCTGCTGGGAGGGCGCAGACAATTCAGTACTGCAGATGGCTTGGCACACCCAGCTCTGGCGGATGTCTTCTTCTTACATTAATCTCAGTGTTTCTGGCAATCCTGAAAACCCCATCCAGTCTTGAATGGCAGTTTAGTGAAACAGGATCATAATGCCTTTCTGTGGCCAGGTACACATCTCTGTAATGAAATATTTCCAGTCTTTGTTTCTGCAGTGGAAACACCAAGCTTTTCATGTTTTGTTCTGAGGACCCAAACTAGCCAACTCTAAATCACTAGGGAACAATCTGAATTCTACATTCGATACCATCAGCTATTGTAGCTGATGTCTAAAATCTCCATTAAGTTACATGTGAAGTTGTTTTGAATTTAGTTACAATAATAGTTCTGTTTTGACCAAAGTTTTTGTTTGATGTTATGAAATTAACATTCTGTATTCTCTATATTCTTGGAATTAAAAAAAGAAGATACCCTAGTGTTTGTTATTTGGTTTATATTCCAGTTCCTTTAATCAATTTCAGCATTGGGTATCTGCTGTGTTGACAAAGGTTCTAATATGGTTAGATTGTAAGTTGATAAAAACAGTAAAAATAATTCCTTTGTCTGTAAAGCAAGCTAGTTGAGACAAAGAGATAGAATTTAGAATCCTTATTATAATTGCCCAAACATTGTATTATTGAATACATCATCCTTTGTGCCACAAACTTGATAGAGATTAACTTTGTAAAGTGAATAATATCATCTTCTCCAATTATAAAATAACTCCACCTCAGAGGACTATATTATAGAGCGAAACCAACAGCATTCTCTCTTGTTCTGTCTCTGTCCTCATTGCTCATTCCTTTCTAGACTCTTTCTAGAGCGGGCATCTTCCAGAGATGCTCAGATTGTCTTTGCTCTGTGCTGAAGATTTCCACTTATAAAGAATCTTAACCTTTCCAGAAGATAAAGAATAAATTGCTTACACCATAAGTCGTAACTCCTTTGTATGTAGACAGAATTCACAGTTACAAAAATAAGTTTTTGTGAAATCTGAACAGGTTGCACAATCACACTAAGCTACAGCCTTCAGCTATAGCCAAAACACACAATTCAAATGCAGCTGATGCACGAAGGTTCTTTAACAGGCCATTGTACTTGTAACACAGCTCTTCTGCATCTCAGTTACAGAATCATAGAATTATAGAGTCTAGAAGATCATCAAGTCAAGCCTATGACCCAACACTACCACATTGACCAGACCATGTCACTGAGTGCCACATCCAATCATTCCTTAAACCTCGCAAGAAAACAACTCCAACACCTCCCTAGGCAGTCCATTCCAGTGTCTAATTAGCCTTTCTGTGAGGAAGTCTTTCCTAACATCCAACCTAAGTTCTTTTTAGTTACTCCAAAGGATGCTTTAAGTCATCATAAAATGGGCGGATCTGGGATATTGTTTGCAAATACTTTCTCCCCAGTTGTATGTCTCTGTTACTGTATTAGCAACTTCTTTAACTATGAGCACACTGCATCAGATAAGATAATCAGTTCATAATCCAGTCCAGTATCCACACTTTGGTAGCTATTAATAGCAGACATTGAAATAAAAGTTAAGAACAAGATAAATATATAGTGTTAGTTCTCTGCTGTGGTAGCCCAGCCTCTGAAAACTTGCTGCTCAGGGACTTCTGAGTAGAACTGTTATCTCTGCTATTTTTTCAGGCTTTTGATGGAGAGAGTTTTTGGGGTTCATTTAGTGGCTTTCTGAGAACACTTCTGAGCCCTCACAGACTTTGCTGTCTGCAGCTGTAGGTTAACTCCCATTCCTCAACAACATTTTATAGAAAGCAGCATCCCTCTTTTGAAGGTTACATCTCACAATTTTGTTGTATGCTCCCTAGTATTTGTATTATGAGAAACAGTGAAAGATTGATCTAAATTTACCCATGCCCCCTTTACTGTCCTCCTTTACAGGTCTATGAGACCTGGGCTATAGATTCAGGTTTTGCAGTGAAGCTGTCCATATATCTGTCATCCCTCTCATCTTTCTCTGCACTTTTCTCTTACTGTGTGATTGTCTTAGGAGTTGAGGGGACCAGGACTGCACATCCTATTCAAGTGGGCCATCGAGTTTTCTTTCTTTATTCTCCAAACCTTTCTAAATTAGTTTCTGACCACTGTGGAGCACTCAGCTCTGATGCTTTTATAGAACTAGCTTTAGTAGCTCTACAGAGCTTGTTCTTGAGCTGCAATAGCTACAGATATAGGCTGGCACTGATTAAATGACCAAATATAGGACAGGACAAATAATAGCTTTTGCAGACTTAACTGAGGCAGTCAAATATTCTTAGTGAAATGCTGTGGAAGAGTTAACTGAGTTCAAAGTGAAGATTGTGAATGTTTCTTCTTTAATAAGGTATAAAAAAGTTACTCTTAACTAAAAAAAGCTTCAATTATTAAGGTTGCTGGTGAGTTAATGTAAAATCTGCTTTCTACTTATATAAGAAGCTGCAGTTTGATAATTTTCTGATGAGCTATTTTTGTCTACTTTTGTCCATTATTCTGAAATTAATTTGCAGCATGACTTTTATTTTTAATAGAATACTTTTCCTATCTAAGTTTGTAAAAAATGAGGCTTTGTTTTCAGAAAACATTTTTTTTCAGAATAGGAAAAAAGAAAATTACAATTGAAATGTTGTTTTAAGTGTATGAGTGTGGTTAAATATGCAGAGCTGCCCCTCAAATAAAATTGGTCTTCAGAGCTTAAGAAAGCCTGTGAAATTGTAGCAGTTCAGACATCAAATAAAAGGGAATGAAGCATAAACACAAATGAAAGCAGCATATCAGCACCCTAGTATACCTAATGCCTGTATTTAATCATTAATGTAGTTTCTCATACCCTTTTTTACAAAAAAAAAAAAGAGCACAGCAGAATTCAGCAATGTTTACTAATTAAATACTCAAAGAATGCCACTAAAATATTTTTGCAGCCCTGGTGGTTAAAAACAAATTGCTAACGAGAAAATTATTGTAGGAACCTATGTAGGTCCATATATATCAGCAAGTCTCTGTGGAAATGAAAATATGTAAGATACATTATAATGTTAATTACATGTTCTAAACTGATGAAAAGAACTGAGAATTGTTGCTTGATTCCTAGAAGTATTAGATCTGCTTTTACATTTGGTGAAGGAGTAGTACCGTGCTTCATGCTAGGACCTATAGCAAATTTCAGTAACAATAAGATATGGTTTGCAATGTAGCCTTTTGTGATGGAGAGCTTGTTTAATAATTAGGATGAGGATAAAGAGGAAATGGGTAGAGATTGTGCTAGTGGTAGGCGTTGAAGTGTGATGGTACTGCATGTTCTTTTGAGCAGATATCTGCTGTAGCACGTTTAGTTCGTTACCATGGTTTCCCTTCCTGCAAATTCTATTGTTGTGATACTGAGAATGATTTGAAATAAGGTTCTGCAGCATGATCTAAAAAAAAAAAAAAAAAAAAAAAAAAAAGTAATAATGTTCGCTGTAATTATGAGTCATGTGTTCTTTATGTTTGGGGGTTAGGGCACATTCAAGATTATGTGGCATCAGGAGAGAATTCTTGAGGTCAAACACATGTTAAAAATTAGTAATCCCTGGTTTAGGTGACTAGCTATGTGTATTGTGCAAGAAGTGCATATATATGTTCTCTCTCCCTAAATTACGAAATCTGATTAAGCAGCTGTGCCCTGATATTTTAAAAGGAAACATAATTGGCAGACTATAACACTGCAGATGAAGGTTTTTTTTATTTTAGAGGACAATTGCTTTGGTAACCAAATGCTGTTTGTTTTCAGAGGACTCTTGGGCACACACATAGTTGTGTTGATTGCCATGGGATTACTTAATGCATGTAAAATTCAACATTTGCAAAAGGCTTCTTGAATTCAGAGGTGAAAACCGGGCATCTGCATTCTGTGGGAAGACCTTGTTATAAAGGCTGGGCCATGTATTATCACATATGTGAAAATGGCTGAATTATATTTTGTGGTTTTATTTTTAATTATGAATGCATCAAAATACGGTCATAGTTTATCCTGAATTCACAGACGATCTAGAAGTAGTGTGAAGAAGCCCAGCAAAGCAGTGGCTGAGTGCATCGTTTCACTTTACCATGGTAACACTATTCTGACGTCATGCTAGTTGTCAGGAAAAAAAGATTAGAAAGGCAATTTTAAAGACTAAGCTTTTCGTATGTTTCTGTCTGTGTATTTTTCTCACCTGATTTGCAGATGCAGTGATTGGTAGTAAGTAGCAAGGGCTGAATTCAGTTTTGAGAAACATTTCTAAAATATTCACACAATATTCCCTGTTCACCAGCTGAAAATCCCAGGACCCTATATATATGTAACTATATCCAGACACACATACCGGCTTTAAAGCTTAGCTGGATCAAATAAAATTGCTCCAAAATGTGATCAAACCTGTCTGTGGGATAAATATGTTTCAGTGTGACACACTTTGATCAGTTTTCTTTATTTGGGATGAAATAGGAAAAAAAGTGCTGCTTCTTCTGTGGTCAGCTGAAGCTCTCAAGGAGGGACTTTTCCTTCTATATCAGGCTTAACCCATCACATTTCTGTAGGCACAGAATTCAGATGGGCTTCAAAAATTGGTCACTTGGGCATCTGTGGCTTCTTTTAGATGAAATTAGCAGTTCATGCTTAAAAGTATTTTAATAGGCTAACACACAACAGGCATGCCAGCTAATATTCTGGGCTTTTTTCTTTCTGCTTGCAAAGAGACAAGTATTTCTTTTATGAAGGCTTAAATTCTGCCAAAACTAAAGCTGTGGTTCTCATGGCTAGCTACACCACATAAGCTACAGCTAGCTCCAGAGGAAAGTGTGCGTGATACATTTTAGAGCTTGCTTTTCTGCTCTAAAGTAAAACAATTTGGTCTCTATTTAAATAATCTTCCATGTATAAGAAGTTTCTTTTCCTATATAAAATTTTGTACTGAATAATATACTCTGCTACTTTGTCAGTAATGTGGAAGGTTCAGCTGTCAGTAAACAGCATATGTGTCTTGCATGTCATCTGCCTTATGTAAATGCACCTGGGCACTACTGAGGTGGCTTTGCTTAAGTATTCAGAATAATAATAAATAGCTACTAACCTTAATGAGTAATTAACTCCCACACACTGAAATCCTTTTTTCCTTATGGTTCATGTCTTCTTGCTGTGTTCCTGTTTTCCTTCCCTCATCTTCCCATCTGTTGTTGTTGTCAGCTCTATTTTCTTTTGGCTAGAATGTCTAATTTATCTTTGGCAATTTAGTTTGATGCAGTCTTTCTCCTGCTCATGTAAGTTCAGTGCTTCTCAGAGGAATATTCTCTGCTCTGGTGATAATGTGAACTTTTTGGTAACATATCCAAGAGCTGTCTGTGCTCAATGCATATTGCTCATGTTCATTTCATGCCATGTCCTTCACCTCTGACTGTAGCTCTTGCTGCACCACAAAGATCTACAGTAATTGGATGCACAGCAGAGGCATTGGGCTTGTGGTAAGGTGCTGTGGTGGAGCTTGAAAGATCTGGGCTCAGTTTTTGCCTTCACATATGACTTGAGGCTTTTAAGTTTTCCTTGCCTTGTTTGTCCAGAGAAAAGCACATTTTCTTTCCCACATTCTCTCACATGCCTTTCAGTACAGAAGTCTAGGATCTCTTGGAAAAGTCGAATTATAATGTAATCAGTTGATAATTAAATTGTGTATATGTGTACATGGTGTATGTTATGTTCTCCTCCCCCCTTCTTTCCCCTGTCCAAAAGATACAGACGTATTGTCTTCTGCAGGTTCTACTTGAATGCTGTTTTGTTCTATTGCTGTTAGAAAATATTGGTTAGAAATATATCTACAAGTTAGTCCTTTTGGTTGATCTCTTCTTTTTTATGCTTTGGAAATACACATTTGTACTTTTTTGTGTTTGAAGAAACATCTTTCCTCCTGTGCTTCAACAATAAGCAAAAAATCTCCTTCAGCTATAGGTACTATAGATAATTTATAAATATGTTTTCAAAATAGCACACAGTAGCCTCATATTGTTGTTTAATCTCATAATTGTTTTCATCAAAATGTTTATGAATTGTTCAAACACTAAAACAACTGACAACAGTAAATGTTATCTGGCCCAGGTTTCCTCTTGTTTCTCTCTCTTCTATACTTGACATAGTTTAGCTGACTAGGTACCAGTTTCTCCTGATTAGATAGGTGCTAGGAAGAGAATCAAGTTGAGGTTTTCTTCTTTCTTTCTTTCCTTTAATGAATTGGGTTGAGTAAATGATCTCTAACAGTTTCAGGAATCTGCCTCACCTACTGCTACACTTGCGTGAAGGATCACAGGATGTATGGGGTTGGAAGGGACCTCTGGAGACATTTGAGTACATTCCACCTGCCAAGAGCAGGATCATATAATCTATCACAGGTCACATAGGAACACATCCAGAAAGGAGACTCTGCAACATCTCTGGGGATCCTGATCCACTGTTCTGTGACCCTTACTGTAAAGAAGTTCTTTCTCATTTTGAGGTGAAACTTCCTGTGCTGTAGTTTATATCCATTGCCTCTTGTCCTATCACAGGGCACAAATGAAAAGAGGTTGTCCTCTCCTTCTTGACACCCAGCCTTCATATTTGTATACATTTATTAGATCAGTCTTCTCCTCCAGACTAAAAAGCTCCAGGTCTATCAGCTTTACCTCATAAGCGACATACCCCAGTCCCTTAATCAGCCTTCTAGCCCTCCATTGGGCTCTCTCAAGTAGATCCCTGTCTCTCTTGAGCTGGGGACTCCAGAACTGGATGCAGTATTCCAGGTGGGAATGAAAGCAAGAAATGGTGTTCTTGAAAAACAGGATATAAAAATAGAAAAGCTATCAGTCTTTATTGATGAGCTATTACAGCGCATGTTGTATATGGAGGAATAATTCTATTTTGAACTATATTTGTTGTTTAGTGTTAAGGAATGCATCTTTAAGCCATAATCTTTACAGGGAGCAGGATAAATAGATTGATGAATCTCACTGTTAGCAAAAAAGTGGTGAAGGCCACTAAAAGATCAGACATAAAATATATTGAGAAAACGACTTAAGTAAGTAGCAAGCCGTATGATAGCTTTAAGTGAACTGTCATTGTAAGGTTGAGATTAACAGTGGCTTAAGGCAAATGAGATTTGACAAAACCTTTCTCTTACAGAAATCTTACTGTAGTTATTTTTAATCTAAGGGAAATTCTAAAAATATAAATTTTAGGCCTTAAGCTACAATCTGTAGAGAGCATACATTTTAAAAATAAAGAAAAAAAACCCAGGAACAATGGCAAAACCAATGCTTCTCCACTCTGCTCACCAAAAATTCTTTTTGGACTTACAAAGTTGTTTTGTGGTAATGACGTTATTTTGAGTTTTCACTTAATGTCATCTCAGGTTTCCTTGATCAACTGAATGAAATGTTAAAATATGTATAATGTATTAGTAAGATAAATTAAAGAATGTTGCTTTTGGTGTGAGAAATCCTGTAGAACCAAGAAGGAAGTGTGATACTCATGAGTAACTTGAAAGAGGGTAGATTTAGACTACATGTAGGGAACAACTGCTTTACAATGAGGGTGGCAAAACACTGCAACCTGTTACCCACAGAGGTAGTAGATGCCCTATCCCTGGAAACATTCCATGCCAGGTTGGACCAGGGCTTTGAGAAACCCGATCTAGGTAAAGATGTTCCTGCCAATTGCAAGGAGTTGGACTAGATGACCTTTAAAGGTTCCTTCCAACGTAAACCTTTGTAGGAAGAGCTGCTCTAAATGAAATAAAAACGAACACATTTGAGAATTATGCTGTGTCAGTTCTCTCTCCATAGTATGCTTGATTGCAGTGAAATTTCCACTGCAGATCTGATGTTCTACATCTAAATTTACCAGAAAAAGTATCACATATGACCTAAAAGAAAAATGTTATATATAGGCAGAGTCAAATTTGCAGAACTGTTTATTCCAGGCATATTAGCTTAGGTTTCCAAATGTTATTTTCATTTTAATAGAAGATATTGAGTTGTTACTAGTTTCCTATGTGTATATAGACTCCAAACATGTTTTAATCACTAACCACAGTGAGGATTTTTCCTAGAAAGCATGGAGGTTTCATCAGGTAGAGAAAGCAGTAACGCATGGCCCAAAACATTGGTGTCTACTCTGATTCAATTAGCAAGTCAATTCCAGGGACTTATTTGAACTCTAGAGTAGGGCACCCGTGCACGGTACTAAGAAGTAGTAATACATTTGTACAAGAGCTGCTTTGCAGATCATTTTCAAATCTTCTGTCACTGATAAAGCATTGAGAGTCATTGTAAGACCTGAGTCATCTTACCGCATACTAATAGCATACGTGGTCCTTGATCAGCTGATATTTGCTCAGTTTGAGATGTTGGAAATGAGTTTAAGCTGTTAAGCTGTTAAAAGTAACATAAGACACTGACACAAACCAAGAATTTTCTTAATTTTTTTTTAAGATCTGTGAAACACACCATTTCAGGTACCAAGGACTGATAACACTTTGGTCTTGTTTCTTTTCAGCAGCTGTTATCTGCCGCCAGTGCCCTAAGGCAGTTGTTTTACTTGTGTGGTCCCTGACAGTGCTCATGATCCACAGGAAAGTGTCATTGCTCTGATCCGCACTGCCTGCTCTTTGCAGCATGCTGTTGGCACAATATTTTTTCTCTTTTGGACATTGAAGTCTGGGCAGTGATGCAGCTAAACAGTCTTCATCCTCAGTTGAGAGAGGGTGGTGGGAAGCTGTTGTCAGTGATACAGCACCAGCTCTGAACTTTTCACTTGATCCCAATTAGAGAGAATGGAAGGTCATGTCTGCATTGGCATTGGGTAGACACTTTGCTGGGTTTTGTTTTCTTTTCTGAAGGATGCCATACTTTTTCCATGCAGAACTAAACTGTCATGCATTCAGCCAGCCAGCCAGTGCTGCCCTTCCAAATGTCATAGGACTGTACTCTGCCACCTTGCCTAGCCATAGCAGACAATGATGATCTTTTGTCTCCACTTGTCTAAAATGCACCCTTACTTTCAATTGTAATGTGTTTGATTTCATCTATGCATACTATGTTCCTGTACAGTAGTGGTTAAGGTTTTGGAGAAGATGGTATTTGTCAGGCAGATAATCAAGGAAGATGACAAGTTTCACAATTTCTTGGCCATCCTCAGAAATGTTGTTGCATAATAATAATACAACAATAAAGAAAAACAATCAATCAAACCCACGAAACAGGAAGAGCAAAGAGGAAAGTCTGAGGAATAGGAGACCTTTAGGAATAACTGCATAGAAAAGGTTTTGGCTGAGTGCAAGACTTGTGTTTATTTGATAAGGAAATGGGCCAAAAGAGGATCTGTGGAATAATTTTTCTTTCACATGAATGCAGCTTAATTAGGAGACATCACTGACTTCAAGACTGTATACATTGCATATATAGAGCTTTTTATGGAATATCAAGACTATAGTCTTAAATGTTGGTTTCAGAAGTTAGAGCTGAAATTCTGGCACGTAATTTTAAGTAAGACCTCTACATTCTGACCACAAAGGGCATTACAACACTTTTTCCCAGCTCAGTGTATGAAGTTGCTTGAATCTAATGAGGACATGAGTGTCCCTGAGGGCTGTTAATTTTGTGGTTTAGTTGCAGCTGCACATTTTAAATAATGCCTTTGTCTAGATACTTTTCTTCTCATAAAATAGCCTGTGAAAGAGGTGAATAGCTACTGTACAATTCTGTATGTGGATAGTAAAATCCATCTTCTTAGATGGTAAGAAAGTGCAAATAGGGTTTTGGTCCTTCTTCCTTTTGTTTCATCAGTGAATGCTGCATATAGAGTAGGTGGCTGAGTCTGAAACTTGTCTCTTTCATGCTATGATACCTAATTCAGCTCCTCAGTCCTTTATTACTAAGCCACATTTGCTCTACCATTTAATACATTTTCCCACGTTGTTACCCACTCAGCCTCACTGGCAACCAAAAGGACTAGACAGTGATTGCTTTTCAGACAACCTGGAATATAAAAAGTCTTTTATATGTAGTCCTGCTGCTTGCAAACAAATGCACAGTAGACACAATGAGACTGTTTGACATATCGGAGGTCTGTTTCTTTTTCTTGGAAAACCATCTAATGTTCCCCTGTTTAAACCAAAAGGAAAAAATACATTTTGTGTGTCCTGCTTTCTATTTCTTAAACAAAATCAGTCTGGTATTAGTGCTTGCCTTTAGGAAGAGACCATCAGGAAACTGGAATATCAAATCTTGGCTCAACTTAATTGCTACAGTGATATATAATTAACCAGGCTGCAGTAATTATATAGATAAGTAAATATTCTTGCTAATGGAAAATTTAAACCATAGTTTTAAGTAAGACTGAAGATTCATTTTTAATTGATCATTTCTAGTTGGATATGTATGTTTGCATTTATATTGTAATTAGATCAAAATAATATCACTGTGTCATCAGAAAGACATTTTAATGCGTTTGAAAGAAACAAAACAGGATTCTGAGACATGTTATTGCTGATACAGTCTTTGTAAAAAGATTGGTGTTTCATTGATTTGTGGACATTTGGTTGTTTGGGGTTTTTTCCTCCTTATTTGTAATAAGATTATACTTGAAAACAATTTATTTCCACACAATATATCCCATAAGAAAATAGAGAAAAATTATTTGGAATAAATGGGAAATCAAATAACAGCAAACTTGATCACCTCTTGCAGCAGATATGCAAGCATCTCTTCCAGAGTACTTATGCAGAGTAATTTGCTTATATAAATACCTTTAAGTAGTAATAGTTAAGTTATTCTAATGTATTTTAAGCAAAGAAAGTTGAATGTACCTTTGGAAGGCCTCACGAATCAAAAGAAATTGATGTGCACCTCCCCAGATGCATACAGGAGGAAGTTTCAGTCTGCAAGGTTTACAAAAGAAATGTTTAGGTGAGGGGGGCCTACAGGAGGGCTGGGGAGGGGCTGTTCACAAGGTCTTGTAATGACAGGACGAGGGGGAATGGGTTCAAACTGGCAGAGGGGAGATTTGAACGGGATGTTAGGAAGAAATTCTTCACAGTGAGGGTGGTGAGGCACTGGAACAGGTTGCCCAGGGAGGTTGTGTCTGCTCCCTCCCTGGATGTGTTCAAGGCCAGGCTGGATGAGGTCTTGAGCGTCCTGATCTAGTGGGAGGTGTCCCTGCCTATGGCGGGGGGTTGGAACTGGATGATCTTTGAGGTCTCTTCCAACCTAGACCATTCTATGATTCTATGATTCTATGATAAGATACTATTAAAGAATTAAAATTGTGGAATGTTTTCTGAGAGATGCTGATGTGCTGAAATGTGGGTCAGGAGCAGTGGGATAAGGGTTACGTACTATTTTAAATCTTTTTCCTTGTGGTATCTATTACACTTCATGTGCAGCAGATGTAGGGTATAGGGGTGCTGCTCAGTAAAACACAGCTGGAGTAGCACCATGCACCTACTGGCCCATATATGACAAGGATTAATCTTCTAAAAACTTCTGTTCAATTCCTACATTTGGCCACCTTGTTACTCAGAACTTTGTTCTAAACTGAAGGATGTTACTTAAGTACAGACACTATGTATGCTTAGTGATAAGCCTGAATAGCTGTTCTGTGCCTTACCTTCTCTTGATTAGGTGATACTTTCTCTTCTAGAAAGCTAAAAGCAATGAGTGACCTTCAGCTTATTTAAAACTGATAGAAGTAGCATCAGAGCTACTTCCAGTTACTGACTGGAGTAGCAATTCACCTGCTACACCTCTCAATACTAATAATAATAATAACAACTCTATTGTATATCATCCTTTAAGGCCCCTTATGTGTCACTTTCAAACTTACTTGGTTTTCCTGTCAAATTTTAACATCACAGTGCTTGTACATGCTCTGTAAATGTTATTCCCATTGACTCAAACAGAAGACAGTGAAAGTTCCTCACTTGGCACTGCAAGGCATTGAGTGCTCTTGGCTCACGTTGACTTCTCTGACTGCAGAGTATGCAGGGCATACATCTTGTGGCCAAAGCTTGTTTTCCGTACACTATGTTAAGCAGAAAGATGCTCCAAAGAATGTATCTGAACACATTTCTACACATTCTGCAGTGACTCAGGATGTTACCTTCCTACATTCTGAATGACTTCTGTTCACTCAGAATTGCATCTTGTGATGAAATTGGCATTGGGTAAATATATTTTTCTTTTTGTCATTTTGTAATTTCTTGCTTTTCAGTTTGATTCAGTGAACTTTTAGGTTGCATGACATAAAAGTATGCATAGAAGTATCATTTCATTACCAGTAAAATGCCTTGGTCATGTCATGTCCTCTTTTCTCATTGAGCAGAACATGAATTCCTGAGGACTCCCACACACACCCAATTGAGCATTATGTAAAAATAGCAGCTCCTGAAGTTACAGCCACTTTACTTTCAGGTTATTGATGGGGGATGGGGAAGGTTTGGCATTTTGATTTGGAACACAAGAGAAAAAATAATACATCACAGAACAAGTGGGAGTTTTTTATCCTCACATTTACAAGAATAATGCAATATTTCACCTGGAGAAAGCTATAAAGTTATTCTTTCCTCTGTTTACCATGGCCCCATTGAAAAGGAGCCAGTTCATCAAAGCACCAGTGTTTACCTTGTTCCTTAACATCTCTTATGAAGCATTTGATTGTAAGAAGAAAACAATCCATCCTTTTGGATTTAGTTTTTAATATTTATTTGACAGGTCTGACCTCACAAGGGGGCCCATTGCCCTGAGCAGCCACCTCTGGGGCTGACCAAGGAAATCACACTGAATGAGCTGTGAAAGCAGCTTCTTGCCTCCATCTTCTCCACAGGAAATGCATTGGTTGCTGCCAAGTGCAAACACTGGTGTGTTTTCACACATTTGGATTGCTTTTAGGCTGAAAATCCTTGCAGATTTGAAGTGAAGGTTTTGAAAATATGCTCATATTCAGGTAAATTGGCATTCTTATGGTTGCTATAAGAGCCCATATTGAAATCCTGTTGCACACTGACCTCAGAGCAGCCAGCGTCAGATAGCTTTTGTGCTATATATCCTGCGTGTTACGAAGATTTGCTTGCAGATCAGGACTTAACAAGCACAACACAGAAGGACTTTTGTACAAAGCTTGAAGAGTTAGTCCTTGGCCTTTGGCCAGGAATAAAGAATGCTTGCCCTTATGCCATTTTGTCCTGTGCTGCTCCAGTTTTGGCAGTGGTTCTGCTTCAGTGTAATTGTTGGCACTGAAGCTCAGCTGAACCCTGAATGGCCTCTTCCTGCAAGTAAGCAGGGGTGCAGGGGTCTGAGACAACACCAGAACTCCGTATTGATCAGCTGTAATAGAGGGCTCTATTATAAGAACTCTTCACATCATAGACAAACAAATTGAGTACAGCAATGCAATAGTAAAGTACTGGGGGAAAAAAAAAAAAAGAAAAAGCCATAAAGAGTATGAAGTAATACTCAGCGTTTTTCATGGGATGATGGAGGGGCTAAAAGAATAAGGAAACAAACAGCTCCTTCTGGGGCAGTCACCGTTTTGGCTGTCTATCTGCATTTGCTGGTGATTTCTCCTTCCTATCTGTGTTCAGTGGTAGTTGAGTTTTTCAGTCTCATGTGGACCAGACACAGAACATAGTTACAGCTTGAAGTGATAAAGTGTTTTTTTTTTATTGTTTGCAAAGGCTTGCTTACTGTTCTTTAAAAAAACCTTTCCCATTTCATTGAGGCAGATTTGGAAGTCAAACCAGAAACTTCAGACTCTACTACGATGGAAAGCACTTTGTTGGGGAGAAACGTTTTGAGTCCATCCATGACCTGGTGACAGATGGATTGATTACTCTTTATATTGAAACGAAGGCAGCTGAATACATTGCCAAGATGACAATAAATCCAATTTATGAACACATAGGATATACAACTTTAAACAGAGAGCCAGCACATAAAAAAAATATGCCAACCCTGAGAGATGAACATGATGGCAAAGATTCTACAGGAGAGGATGAGGTAGCAGAAAAGAGGGTAAGCAATTGTTAACCCACACTCTTTTTTCTGTTAGACTTTTTATTTTGTACTACTAACTCTCACCCTCTACTATAAAATGCTTAAAGTTATCTATAGTTATGTAGTCTACATAATTAAGTACTGCATACTAAGTAAAATGTAAGCTGATTATAGGAATTTTAATGGTAATTTTTGCACATTGTAAATTTCTCTGATTTGGAGTGCAGTTATTTATCATAGTGAGATCCTTTTCTTCAGGTATTTTCACAGTTGTAGATGCTGTCATAAGCCACTACCTTATTTCAAAATGGCTAAGAATATTTAATCTTAAGTCTTTACAGTGCATAAAAAACTGCCCTTTGGTCAAAATTATATTTCTTAATATTTTCAACATTCTCCCAACAAATCAATTCCATAATCTGTTCAGAAGTCTGCTTACAATGACACTGAAGTTGTCCACATTCTAAATAAGCCTGTTCATTAAGTTGATAAAATGTTAAAAGATTTCACTTGGCTAAGTTCAGCCTGTCAGAAGCTGACAGAGCTATTTTTGGCCGCAGCTAGGCTTATGAAGAAGGATTGCTCTCTTCAGAGAGTTGCAGTATCAGCTGAGGACTGTGTCTTGGATTATAAAAGAAAAACAAAGAAAGAAATCTTAGAACCAGTGAAAACAGAAATATTGAATAAGGTTGGTAATGTACAAGACAGAAAAAGCAGCTGTCTGAAACTTCATTTATGTAACAGAGTCTAAACTTAAAGGAATTTACATTGTTTTGGTTTTATGTTAAACTAAATACTTTCTTTATTGAAAAGCTAACACAAAGTAATTTTTTGCACGTGTGTAGGTGTTCGTGCATGTGTAGTAGTCTCATACGTTACCCTGTTTTCCATACTTTAGAATTATGTTAGGAGTATCTAATGTGTTTTTAGTTCATAGAAGGAATTCTAACCTTAGTTGGGATCATCTCTTGTCTTTCCGATCAAAAATATGTCTGTGATTTCAGTTTTTCATGATACAGAGTAAAGGCCTCACTGACAAGCCCCAACATACAAGACTATTACAGTAAAAATAACCCCCATACAGAGTCCACAGAGAGAGACAGTTCAGAACTTTGATCCTTCAGGTCCTCCTTCAGCAGAGTCTGTCATCCTGCAGTGAATTTGCTTAGAAGCATACAACTTAGCTTAACCTATGAATCTTCACTCTTACCAGATGATTTTGACAGAAGAAATATTGGAGGGGGCTATTGAAGCTATCCAACCATGTTAAATGCCCAATTTGCTGCCTGTTAGCTACCAGCAATTCCTGACAGGTGCTGACTAGCTGTTTGCTGTTTCAGAGGGGGTTTTGGTGGTTTGGGTTTTTTTTTTGTTGTTGTTTTTTTGGCATGTTATCATAGAGAGTGTATGGGTAAAAATCTGCTGTCGGGGTTATGGAAATCACCACTTTGGGTTTCTTGGTAAAATTAAACATTCCTGCATTTAGCAACTTTGAAGTGACAACCAAACACTGTTCTATCATAAAATTTCTAGACTGATGAAAAATTTTTCGTAGAAAAGGTATTTCAGTTATTATTGCTGAAAAAATGTTGTTTTTCTCCATGGTGTTATATTAGACTCATAAGGTATACGTGTTGCTTTGGAACATCTTTTCATTAAATAGCTCAATAACTATTAAATATTTCTTACAGATAGACATTTTAGGTGAAAAACTTTTAGAGAGGTTAATCGTGTAATTACAGCTTCCAGACAAATGGGGTGGGATGTTACATATAGCTGAAGTGGCTTCATCTGCAAAATGGTTCAACAGCAGGGGTATTTTCTGGCCTGAAGCCCAGCTTTTGAGCCTTTTCTCTGTTTGTCTTGGAACCATGTTGATGTGAACACAGTGAGGCACACAGACATCACAGCAAACTTAACTCTGGAGATTTCAGTTTAATTTTCAAGACATTATTCAGTTGGGATTACTCCATATACTGCACAGGGAAGGTAGAGCATAATCCATTTTACTGTGCAGTGGAGCAGAGGTGACATCTTTACATCTGTCAGAGCTTTTGCTGGAAGGTGACACAGAGTCTCCAGTGTCACTTCACCCAGCAAATATCCAGGAGGAACAAGGCATTCAACCCCATGAATAACACTCCATCCCAGTAGCAACCTTAGCTAAATGCTGAGGCTTGTTCCGAATGCGAAGTCCTGCCAAATCCTTTCTCCCTTCTCTGTATGTCACAGGATGTGGGGAGCATGGGAAGAGGGAGAAAGATGGTGGTGGCCTCAATGTCTTATGATCGGTGATGGCTATGTGCAGTTGTAGGAGTGGTGGAAAGAGGAGATTTTCATGGGTATTTCTAAGTGTCTCTCACCATTCTCAGGAGGTCACAACTACTAAAGCTATCACCTTGACAGCCTCTTAGAACTGTTTCATGTTCGGTGTGGTGAACATAACTGGCAGGACAACTTTACAGGCAGGTAACTAAATTAACCACCATATGTGATCCAGTTGTTTGTTTTTTAAAAACTGAAATAACAAGATATATAACTGTTTGACAAATAATTTGCAGGAAGTATTTCTCTGACTTCTTTAAAAGTCTACCTACAATGCAAAGTTAAAGTGCTAGCTTCTCTTAAACAGAAGGCTCAATCTCTCTGTTTTATAAGCTTTCTTTGGTAAAATAATAGTAATGCAATATACAAATCCTCTACTAAGTTGCTTGGAAGTCATTTTACCCTTTGTGTTGCCTGATCCTGTGTGAGTGATGTACAAAAGATAAACCCTTCAGAAAAAGGAGAGATATATGCTCTGACTGGGGATCAGCTGGTGGGAATGCAGTTTCTTTTTCTGCCATAAAATCAAGTGGAGAAAATTGGTCAGCTAGGAAACATACCCCAGACTCGAGAATGAAGTATTAAAGAGAACTTCACCTGGTCTTGAATTTGGTGAGGGACAGTAGTAGGAAATGGCACAGATTTGTATTCGATGCCTCCCAGCATGCACTAACAACTCTTTAGTTGGTCACCTCTCTATAGCGATTAGTTTGTAGTAGTAGGTGTTTAGCATGTATTGGGTGACTTGTCATATGCAATTCATTAAAAGGATCCATAGTAAAGGGAAAGAGTTTAAGGACCATATAGAATGAAAAGACAAAATTATGCAATCATCAGATGACAGCTGTAGGATACAAATCTCACTACTCCTAAGAACCAAGGCCTACAAGAGGCTATATCTTGTGTTGTGACTTAAGATACAGTTTTTAATAGGAAAAGTGTGAGAATATAATGCACTGCACAGCATATGCTTCACTGCTTATGAGAAGAAATTTGATTGCTTACCATATACAAGTATATATTAAAAACTGAAATTCCTGGTTAATGATTTATTATTTTTATAACCTATGAAAGAATTAATAAATAGTTGGAGATAAGTGGAGGATTGGAAACTGAAAACAGGAGAGTGTTTTTCATGCTCCAGTGCCCTAGCAGATATTTTAGCTGCCATGCTAAAAAGGTAATGCTGGTTCTCAAAACAGTTGTTAAGAACTCAACTGTGTAGCCATTGTGGTCTGTGTGTTGAGAGAGGGCTAAGAGTCATTTGAAAGAATCCACCCCTGTGGATTCAGTCTGTATGGCCTAGTGTAGAAGTGGAAGTCATAGAATGTCAGGGGCTGGAAAGGACCTTGAAAGATCATCTGGTCCAGCCCCCGTGCCGGAGCAGGATCACCTATACCAGATCACACTGGAGCACATCCAGACAGTTCTTGAATATCTCCAGAGAGGGAGACTCCACAACCTCCTTGGGCAGCTGGTTCCAGTGCTCTGTCACCCTCACAGGGAAAAAAATTCTTCCTCAAGTTCACATGGAACCTCCTGTGCCTCAACTTGACCCCTTGTTCTGCCACTGGGCATCACCAAGAAGAGGCTGACTCCATCCTCCTGGCACTTGCCCCTTACATACTTATAAACATTAGTGAGGTCACTCCTTAGTCTCCTCCCCTCCAAGCTAAAAAGCCCCAGCTCCCTTGGTCTCTTCTTATAAGGAAGATGTTCAACTTCCTTAATCATTTTTGTGGCTCTGCTCTGGACTCTCTCAAGCAGCTCCCTGTACTTCTTGAATAATGGCCAGTATCACAAAATGTACTGTTCCTTTTGTGCCTTGAATGCTGGTGGATCTCTGAACATTCTCCACTCTCAAAGGTAATTGTGGCCTTGGAGCAGATAACTTGATTCAGTTAGATACCTCATAAAAATAGTCGCTGTCAGAAATTACTAAATACCTAGGTATATATATCAAAATTCTCAAAAGACTTTCAAAATATTACTTTTTCCCCCATTTTTACATTCTTTGGAGACATTAATGTAAGAAGTTTTGTGAGTGCTTTATGCAAGATTCAGTATTTGTTATGAGAAAATTAAATAATTGTGAGTTATTCCATCTTTTGGCATGAAATGCTGAAGTTCATGTTAGGATAGTAACTGAATCATGTTTATTCATGTTTGGTGATAAGTGCTGTTTCTTCAAGAAACTTCAGTGATTACAAATCAGTTAAAGAGCCCTTGTAGCTTGTACTGCCTTCAGTTACATTCCTACAGATGGAAATAATTGAGAGGTTTGTGGCAGCAGTCACCCAACAAAAGTACTCTTCTGTTTCTAGCAATCTTAGTCGTGATACCATTTTTAACTCCATAGTGAAGGCTGGTTGTCTGCAACCTTGTACAAGGAGATCTGGAAATGTAAATCTGTGTCGTTTTAGTAGAAAACATGCTTTTAAGCCTGCCTCTGAAGGCAATCCACATCACAAAGTGAGTTCCAATCTCTGTATGCATTCCTAATGGATTCATAACAGCCTCAATATACAAAAGCAAGGGTCATACTTGTGGATATTTGCCGAGGTACCAGTCTCATTTCCAACCTTGAACTGACACTGATATAAATGTCACTGTTTCTTTTCTACTTTTGCTCTCAGACAAATTTAAGTCAGATCTGTTGTATACCTTTCTTCACCAGGACTGACATTGTCTCCAGTGAAATGACACTAGAAAATGTAACTAAGGAAGTTGCAATAGGCTATTGCAGAACTGTAAGCCCCTTACCATAGTCTGTGAAGGAGGAAGACAGTTTTGAACGCTGTTTGGTGCCCTGTAATGTCGATGCTAGGACCAACAGTAACTAAAAAGAAGACGTAGTCTTAATAATCAGGGAAGAAAGTGCACTTTGAGAGTGAAGAATTCTTGATGCTGCAAGCTGCATAATTCCATTTACTTGAATTAATTTTATTAGTCAAGATGAGTGAGCGATGTATAAAACTCTAGACAAGCTGTAGCTATAACAAGGAGAGCAACTAAGCAATAATGTTTTTTAAAGTACAGCTAATAAATGTTTACCTTAAAGTACATTTAAAGACACAGGAGACTGAGCACTGAAGAACCCCAGGGGCTAACTTGAGGAGATTGTCAACTCTCTTCTCACAAACGTTCTTTTGCAGTCCCTGTGCGGGTGTCCATGACAATCGCGAAGTTTAATGTAATATATAAATAAAACATAGCTCTGTGGAAAGGGAAAAAAAAAATCTATTTATTGCTTCTGAGTTTAGCCCATCTTTCAACAGAGACTTCAAAGCACAGAGAATTTTGTCAATACCAAGAAAGTTCCTAGCAGGATGAAAGACAAACCTGCCTTTTAGGTAGCTGCTTTAGCATCAAACTCTCGAGAAATTGCCCCCATCTTCTCTCTTCTGCATTTTCCCTTTCTATGCATTAGCACTTATGTCAATAGGGATCTAGTGCCTTATATGTCATTATATATTGCAGGTACAGTTTAGACCAAGATTGCAAATGGTTGTGATGACTTCTTATAAGCATATATATTTTTAACTTAACTATAGGTTTATTAACACCTGAGAAAAGAGAGCTAATAGCATGTGCTGTCCAGTGTGCACACATCAGCACAAAGAAAATTATTTTCTCCAAACTGCAAGATTTTTTCCCTACTCACAGTCACTGAGAGTAATATAAGCCTTTTTTTGTGTTCAGTATAGCAGTAAAATTTATATACTTAAAAAGGTTATATAAACTGATCTTGTTTAAGATTCACAGCTTCCAAATGAAGCATAACCTTTGCTCATGTTATCCTCAGGTTTAAAAATACTGAGGTTTTCTCCTTCTGGTATCTCTTGATGGTAAAGGATAAATTAGCAAGCCAGATGTGTTTTTTAACAATTTCTCACTGGACCTGTAGCTCAGCTCCAATGCTAAACATGCTCTCATAACTCCCATGTTTTTTTCAGGCTTTCCCCCCCCCACCCCCCACCCCTGTTGTCAGCTCTGGTCAATGCTCAGCTATGCTTTGTTAGCTCCTGCAGGTTACAAATGGCATCCCAGCTGAGTGCAGTTAACGATGTAGGACATTACCTGCCTGCCTGTGCCTCCAAAGCATGTTAATTTGTGTTCACACATTAATGTATGAGATTAATGCAAAAGTCACCTGTTTATGTTGATAGCCTGACTGTGTATTGCTGGTATAGTATTACAAGGTTCAAAACAAATAAGGCTCCATAGACATCAGACAGCGAGGCATGGCTTAAGTCAGGTTGTATTACAAATGCACAGCACACACCCCCACTCCCCCCATCATGGTGCTACTGTTGTAGAGAGGTTTCCTTCATTTTGTGGGTGAGCACATCTGAGGATCAGCATCCTGCTTCAGCCTTTCATGATGACTACAAGTCATTTGACTGCTTGCTGAGACAACTTTTCATGTTACTTTCTGCTGTTTCATGTAAGTGTGGCTCTTTTCACAGAATGTTAGAAGTTGGAAGGGACCTCCAGATATCGAGTCCAACTCCCCTGCCAAAAGCAGGATCATGTAGGGTAGTCCGCACAGGAATGCATCCAAGTGGGTTTTGAAAGTCTACAGAGAAGGAGATTCCACAACCTCTCTTGGCAGCCTGTTCCAGTGCTCTGTCATCCACACTGTAAGGAAGTTTTTCCTTATGTTGACGTGAAACCTTCTCTGTTCTAGTTTGTATCCATTGTTCCTTGTCTTAGAAGCTTAGAATCAGATGGGTTGGAAGAGACCTCCAAGATCATCCAGTCCAACCTATCACCCAGCCCTATCCAATCAACTAGACCATAGCACTAAGTGCCCCATCCAGTCTTTTCTTCAACACCTTTTTGTGATCTGGCATGTGAGAGGTGTACACGGTTATAGTCTTAAGAAAGTCCAGTGTCTAATTATGCTGAGAAAGGCAGCTGCCATGGGAAATCAGGGAGTCTGGTTCCTCAGACTCACAGACCAAACCCTCAGCAAAAGTGTGGGAGTAATTACCCTACATGTGTGCCCTGTGTCTGATTGAGCCTTTGTAAAATGAATGGTATACCTAGCTGTTAAAAAGCCTATAAAGCAGTGGAGTTGTTGTGCAATTAAATCTGAAGAATACTGGTTATGTTGTTACTGATAAATGAAACCATTAGCAATGAATAAGCCATTATTCTTTTGTGTGTTTCTCAGTGCTGTGAGGCGAGTGAGCGTGAAGCCTTCTCCAGCAGTTCTTTCTAATTCTTGGTGGTTTGGATCTGGTTATGTTTTTATTGCTCTTCAAAAAGTAACATACAGCCTTAGCTTTTTATTTATGTGTACTGACAGAAGTTTCCTCCCTTTTTAACTGGGATAGGCTAGTGCACGAAGGATGAAGCAATTGCCTTTAGCCTTTGCAAAGCCAAAGAGGATAGCTTTCTTAAGGCACTCTTCAACGGTGGAGAGGTATTTTTTTCCATCCTCATTGATCTTTGTAGATGAGACACAGAAATACAAAGGTACACACCTAAGCTCCTTGTGAGCACTGGGAAGCTATCATGGCTTCAGTCCTAACATGCTGTAGGAGTCTGCTGCTTACCCACCCTATGGGCCTTATACTTGAGGTTTCCAAAAAGGCTACTTAGATGTATGGTGGAGGCATCTCATAGCTATATATAAAGAACTTTTAATTAAAAAAAAAAAAAAATTTAAAACAGCCAGTGACCACCCTGTAGCTTCCCTTGACTTTATACCTTTTCCCAAATGAATAATCCATGCAGCAGCCACAGAAAGGAGAAGGTGGATCTTTTTCAGAGCAGTCTATAAGGCAGGTAATTGTCATTTATTGCTTATGCAAAGAGCTCCCTGGATGGTAAGGGACTGTTGTGGGTTGCTAGCTGGCAGCTCCCTCAATTGTTATTCTCTTTCTTTAGTTGTGTGAGTTTTGAGTTTGGTTTTGTTGGTTTTTTTTTAACTCCTCCTCCCATCTGGCATCTCTAAGTTATTTTCTATTGCTAATCACTTATACAGGAAACAGACTGGACGGTTGAATTAAAAGCCCTATAAAAGGATAATTTTGTTATTTACAAGTTTCTTACCTTGCTTAGACTTTATAATGTGACAGTGTATAGCTGGTGATAATCACCTTGGGCCACAATTGTGTCCAATCTCATAAACTGGGCAAGGTCAAGCCTGGTCACTAGTCGAATATGAGAAGCCTGAAGAAAAGCCAAGGCTGCAGGAAGTGAGATTGGTAGCATCTTTGGCTATGAACTAATACCGAGAATATCTCGTGTTTTATAGCTTCTGCAACTTGGTGTAGCCTGCATAAATCTGTGTTGAGTCTGACTAGCAGGGGTTTTCTCTTCATACTTCTATCATTATTGAGATCAGCCTCCTTTTTTCCTTCTGTTTGTAGTGAGGGCTTGGGGTGTGTTTTTTATTTAATGTGAGAGGGGGAAGCATTTTACGTTGGTCGCTGTTCACGTATTCACAACTACAAATGCATGTCATCTGGCTTCTCTACAAAGATGGAAAGGATGTGAAGCTGGGGCAGTCTGGTGTGTCACCCCCTGTTTGGTTAGAGAATCCCCTGATAGGCAGGCACATCTGCTCCATTAATAATTGCCCATTCATAAGTGGTTACCAAACCCTTAAGACCCATGAAGAGTGAAATACTTGTTTTAGAAGTGGTAGCAGAAAGAGAAGTAGCTAGAGGTGCCTAAATGAAGTAGACTGTGAAAGAAAAATGAAATAACAAAGACAACCATTTATCCTGTATGTAGTTAATTCCACAGAAGCCAATCTATTCTAGCCTTTTTTCTTTTTCTTCCAGTCTTAAAAAAGAAAAAAAGGTATTTTCAGATAAAACTTCTTGTGCTTAGTTTTAGTCTCTAGCTGAACATTTTTCTCTCCTAAATGTGGACAAAGCAAGGAGAATTATTTTGCTACTAAGCTCAATAAACTGCTTGCTTATATTACTTCAAACCTTTCACCCTCATCATCAGTGAAGACAGCAATTCTTGACAGTCTTGCAAAGTCTTCCTTTGATCATTAACTTTTAGAACATTACATTTTCTGTATTTAACCTTTTTCTGCATGGCATCAGCACTTAGACACAGCATTGCTTCCGGCATTCATAGTGCCTACGGTCCTAATGTTTCAGCAAGGTAAGAATCAGCATGCTGAAAAATCTGATTCTCAGTTGATGCACACTTGTTGCTCTAATCCTCATCATCTCAGTACTGATATTCCTTGCGTCTATACAACTTCTAAGATAACTACTGGAGGATGTGTTTCTAATAGCGAAGTTTGTATTATAATGCACTTAGACTACATTGCATTTTAGTGGGGATTATTATTGCATTTGCTTAGAGCTAAAGGAGTTTCAAGTAGTTTGCCTAAGGAATATTAAAATTAGTATCACAAAATCTAGTGCCCTCTATTAAAACATGCAATTTAAATATTTTTATGATTTCCAATTTGTGAATTAAATTAGTAGCACTTTAAACAATCAGCTTTTCCCCTTTCTGAGAAAAGAGTAGAGGAACTGTGAAAATAAGAGAGGCTGTATTCCTAATTTCCATTTTATATGTATGATGAAATATTTTTAAAGCTTTATACTTCTATATCATGCATCAAATAGTTTATTGGTTGAAGATTTCTGATGATTTTCGCATTGCTGGAAAAGTCCTGAAGCATTTCCCAAAGTGAGTATGACAGCAAATTACATTTGCATTCAGGCATTTCTGAGAACTGGCTGATCATTAGAGTTAACAATGTGTTTAATACAAATGTACAAAAATTGCAAAACCTATCCGATTTTATCTTTCACCAAATCTCAAGTGCTCAGTCACTTAAGTGGTAGCTTATTCACTCTGGCCTCCAAAGCTTTGCTAGCATTTGTTGCAGACCTGAAGCCTGATGCCTGGAAGCTGCCAGTCACCTCTGTAACACACTGAAGCTGGCAAAGCAGAGCTCAGCAAGTTAATAATGCTGAGAGCTTACTGGGTAATTTTTTAATGGGCCTTGCAGGTTAATTCTCTTGGTCTGTTTTTGTTGCTGAAAATTCAAACAACCTCAGTGCTAGAAATCTGATGAGCAGTGTCACTCAAATTGCTAGTTGATGGTGGCAGTACAGATAAAACATTGCCCTGTTACATGTGATGAAAAACGTGACTAAGAAGAAAGCAGTTGTGTTAGATAAACATTTTGTTCATTCACAGTGAATTTAAGAAATGGAACTATACCCCAAACTCAGTCTTTTATCTTTGATTTGCCCTATACCCAAAATAAGAGCTTCTGTCCAAAGATCATACACCTCTGAAAACCCAAATGCCAGATCTTTGAGTTACTGATTAAGACCTAAGACCAGCATATTTCAACCGAAAAGTGACATAAACTAAACATTATATTTTAAGAAACCACAAACTTGGTGGGAAGGGAAAAAAACCCTAAGAAAGAAAAAAAAAAACCAAAACCCCACCAAAAAACCCAAACAACAACAGAAAAAGCCACACACACAAAACCAAGCAAACAAAGGACCCCTCATACAAAACCACCACAACAAACCCAACACCAACCGAACACCCCAAACAAAAAAAAAAAATAACCCCCCCAAAGTCCTGTGTAACAGGTCATACAGAACTGCGTTGTCTATGTGCCAATGACTGCTTCTCTCCAAAAAGGTAAATAATTGCTATAGCCCTAATTTATAACAGGGAGAGGCATTGCCAGCCCCAGTTTGAATCATTCAAAATTATTCCGTTTTCAAATCAAGACCTTATTTAAATTGGTTTCAAAGATGCTGGGTTTGACCATTTGAGATGACAGTTTGTTGAGTGCCCATCTCAAGTAAGGATTTTTAACCATTACAGTTTCCTCTAGGGAAATGGCATGGCTCCTGCCCTTATATGAAAATTTTCATGACAGAAGCAGTTTAAAATATTAATTAGAAAACGAAGGGCAAATAACTAGGAAAACTGAATCACACATGGAGAAGGAGAAATGAGAAAACAGGAAGACTGGTCAGCAGAGGGTAAAACAAGCGTTTTCTGAGAATGTGATCTAGAATTAGAAGTTTTTATGGGTGCCAGTAAACTGATAATTTGACCTTATGATGGGCGTATAATTCCACTGCAAATTCCACTCTGATTTCATTCATTACAAGCTTCAGATCAGTCCTGATTTAAATAGAGATTTATGCAAGGATAGTGGGAGCCTATACAAGAGACTCATTTTCGAAGTCTGCCTAGTTGTGTTGTATATAATTAATGTAGAGCTTGACCCAAAGCACTGATACAGCAATGTCCATGGACACACATGCATTACAAACTGGTAATCAGAGTCTGCAAGCAGTGCTGAAGGACACTAGGGGTTGGTCCATTGTGTAATTTTTCTGCAGTGGGTGGTCTGTAAGCAGATTTTCACCATCATAAATTTTGCAAAAATGTCATATGTACCTGTAATAACTCTGCTATTCTTTTCAGTTAAAAAGTGTCTTCACCTTGATTCATGGGTTGAATCAGTTAGTGATTGAGGCGGTATTAGGAGACTTTGCACTTAGTCTATTTATGCTAAATAAGTGTGATTATGGACTGAAAGTTGAGGAAACCAACTGCAAGGGCACATGTATCATAGCAACATGGCTTATTCAGGGAGAAGCGGATGGATTCAAAATAGAGAATGTGCCAAAGGAGCAGGTGTAGTCTGAAATACAAAGAGTGTTTAGAAATTAATGAGCTGCAGTTTTCAATTATAACATACATTGGATCACTCTAAATTGAATTACTGTGTACAACCAAAAAGGCTGATGTTAGATGCATTAGGCTGCCAGACTAGACTAACGTGAAGTAAGTATCAGGTAGGAAAATATTAATGAGGTGTAAAAAGAAATTTCCATGCCACTTGCCCATCTTATGCCAAAAATGGTAGCCAAAGCTCACGTTCCATGAAGAATAAATTAAAATTACCTAATAAATGTAGTAAGAGAAATTATTTTGGGATTACTGGATTGTTGTTATCCCTAATTGTACACGTTTTCAGTTACAAAAGTAGAGATACAGATTTATTGTAAAAACTGCTTTATCAATACAATTCTTAAATTAATATCATATAGGAAGTGTTGTAAATAATCTATTTTATACAGTTTGGCTACCATCAACACTTTTTTGCTAGGAGACAGATAAGGTCCCTCACCAAAGGGTATGCTCAAGGTTTCTGATGTGTCCTCTCGAACTTTTTTCTTTTCTTTTTTTACCTGTGATCTGAGGAAATCCTTATGAAAGTGTAAGTCAGATCAGAAATAAAACTAGCACCAGTACCTTGTGGTTTCAGAAACTTAGCCTAAACACCCTGTTTTTTCTTATGGTGTTATAATATTAGCAACAGAGCATTTGCCAGAAGAGTAGCATTCACACAGCTGACAATTTAAATTACATTTTGACTGTTATCACTCCTGTAGAGCACATTGTCTGGTGGCATTTATAAATTACTTTTAAGGTCTTTTTGGAGTACAGTCTCCCTTGATGTGTTACAAGCCAAGAAGCTTTTGCTGGAGTGACCTCTTGCTGCAATGAATGTCAGTTATGCCTCAGTCACAACAGCAGAACTGAAATAGAAAATGCTGACTGAATTGGAGTGAGATGGAATGGTCTATGCGTGCTGCTGGCCAATTGAGGGTCTCTCCCTTAGGCAGAACTCCTTGCTCCATCAGCTCCTTTTCCTTTGTCTCATAGCTGCAAGGCAACATGTAACATTGTAATAATTAAACTATGTGAACAGTTCTCCCAGTCACTGCGCTTCTGCCTTTTTTGGAGAGAGGAGCACCTGTCACAGGCAAGCTTTTAAACTTACTCTTCAGCTTTCCATGACCATGGCAGGAGGAGAGAACGACCGGATAGACCTAAACCGAAGCTAGAAAGAATGGAAGCATGGAAGGATAGATGGAAAAGACCAAAGTAAAGCTGTAAAGGACAGGCTTTGTCTAAAGGATATACTGAAGGCAACTACTAGTGTTTTGTGATGCTTCTCTGGTTGTGCATAAACTGTCTTGTACACTTTGCCTGGGGAACGGTGGTGCTACCAGCCCCCTAAAGGCAGGTGGAATCTTCTGTGCACTCCCAACTCCTAGTCCCATTCTGTATGTAACACGTTTGACTGGGGTTGGCCCCCTTTTGATGCAGGTTGTTTTTCTGAGGAAAGAGCTTGTTGTGGTAACAGGCTGCTGCAAAGCAAGGAGACTCCCTGCCTGTGTGCATTCTCACATGTCCAAGTACCCTTCTGTAGTGGTATTTGTAGCTATGGAGTGTGAAGGAGATTCGCAGAATTACTGCTCCTCTTTCAGTGCACACAGTCAGTCGGTTGCTGAGCTCACTACAATCTAAGTGACTTGATGTTAGCAAAGTTCTCCAGAACCAGACCAAATGCAGAGCTTGTTACTGCAGGTATTTATTTTTGCTATAGCCAACTCCATGGTTATATACCAAAATAGGAAAGAAATGTGTTGTTTGCAACTGAAAAGTGCTTTGCTTTGATGCCACTATCTGGAACAGTAAATGTTAATTATTTTTGTCTTGTCAATTATTGAAAGAGGAATAGTCACAGCTGATGCTCTTTGCCAGTGGCCAGTTTAGGCTTGTCATTTCCAAAGGCCTGTACGGGTAACTGCCAGGAGCAAATCTACAACCCGTCATGCCACTAGGAACAATGTAAGCCAGTGACCTAGATCTGAGTCAGCTGCACTGACCAGCAGGTTATAGGACTGAAGCTACTGAACAACAACTTTTCTGTGGGCTTCCCCTAAGATCTCTGGGGGTTTTTTTATGTTTCCTTGTTATGAAAACAAGGGCACTTCAGGGTATTTCTGGTAAGCACGTTAATGCAAAAATAACACTGACACACTCTAACTACATTGCACAATACACTACCAAATGAACTCACTTTTTATGCAGTAATTTCCAGCAGCAATATTGGGCAATATTTTTTCCATCACTTAAACGCTGGTTGGGTTTGTTTGGGTTTTTTTTTAACTTAACAATAATAGTTTAAACCAAGTCAACACTTTGGCTGACTTTGTTTCGTTAAGGTTTTAATTAAAACATTTTCTAATAAATTAATTTTAAATTCTAGATATAATGATGCTTTTACTTGTTTAGTTTATTTATTGTAAATCACATATGCTTTTATCAGTAATAAAAAATATTAATAGCCACTTCTTTATATTTTGTAATAAATATTCCACTGGTGGTTGGGGGTGGGAAGATCTACTTTAACAGAAAGCCAGTCCAGTTGGAAGATTTTGTTATAAAACCCAGAACTTTTCTCAGCAGTCAGTTTCCATCATTCAACCATATCTTAAACCCCAATTCCCCTGTGGGTAACTATGGACTCAAAGTGGGGCTGTGTGAGGATCCCAGTATACTTTGAACATTGTGGGACCCTGATGCTTGTCTGTGTGCCAAGTAAATGTGGCTGTGTTGGAATAGCAGCAAGAGAAGTCTTGTCCTGGTGACTGAAACTGCGTTACAGCCCTTCTGTGCTCATTTGAGGCCAACTGGAATATTTTAATGACAGAAATTAGATCATTGATTGTAAAAAGAAAATAATTATTAAAACTATATTATCCATTGGTTTGCTGAAAGGGATAAAAAGCCAAAATGTAAACAATTTGTCCCACTTTGTTCTGAGACAGTCCTTCCTCTGGTCTAATATCTTCTACCAACAGAAAGTGAACTTTGCTGGTTGTTTTGGTTTCTGTCTGGGAAGGAAGAGGGAGAAAGAGAGAGAGGATAGCTTTGAGCCCCTTCTGGGCAGTTTCTTTGGGAGGGAGTCTGCATTTCTGTATTACTTTAAATTTGTATGTCATTGTAAATACTTGTAAATATATTGTGCATATATGCTTGTAGATTTTGCTTTGCTGTAAATATAGCTCATCTTACTTCCAAGCTGTCTGAGCTGGTCTGGTTAATTCCAATAAGGGGCGGGGGAAGTTTCTAACCCATAATACCTTCCCATTCAGCTTCTAAGACATCAGGATTCAGGATGAACTTGTCTTTTAACAGCATTCCTACCTTTCACTCACACCTTGTATCTGTGGGCAGAGGCTGTGCCTGGCATTAGCATGTCTAAAAGTAGAATACTAAATGAAAACAGCTTATCGCCTCTTTTCAATATAAAGTAAAATTTTTGGCTCCACATCCCCCCCATTGGAAAAATTCTGTGGGAGATATTACTGGGAAAATTATATTCAGCATGAAATAAGCTTCTGACAAGAACAGCACTGAGGAAATTGGGTTCAGTTTCACAATCTGACTGATTAGCTTTTGAAAGTCATGTACAGAGACCATAAAATACACTCAAAGTGTTCAGTATGGAATAATTTTCTGTACATATATATTTGGCTAAGCTAGTTATATAGTGAAACAGAATATGACAAAATATACGGTCGCTAACTGCACACCAAACCAAATACTTTGTTTCTTGAGACATATGCAATAGGACATCATTTTTAATTTTTTTTTTTTAAAGGCACGCAATATAACTGCTGGTTAATATTACTATTAAAATATGTTCCTTAGAGGAAAAGAATCATGGTATATATAAATCTGAAACAATAAAGGTATATTTAGTCATAACAACATAGTACCCTAAGAGAATAGAAAGCCTGCAGTGTACTGCACATGCATTTCTCTGACTGAAGAAAACGTGATACTGTGTTTGAAAGAGGAGCCAGGTGGTCGTGAAACTAAGCCCTCTGTTATATTGTGAATGCATGTGGGCTTCAGGAGATCTGATCAAGTCTAATCTAGGCGTTTTAGGAACTTGTGAGTTTAACCTGACTTGAATTTTTGTTTGTTTGTTTTCTGGACTAATTTTCATTTATTTCTTAACAAATGAGAATGCATTGATTTGTCTTTTTAGAAAGACAGTTTGTCCAGTGTTGACTGAATTGGGTGACTGGATTAATTTTACATAGTGTTTTTCAGAGAGTGACTAATTGGAATTTACTGCAAGCCATGGATGACTGAAATCAATTCTGTGTAGTCCTCGTAATAAGCCCTACTGATTGTGAGATTAGTACCAGAAAACATGCATATGTTATCTAGCTAGCACTGAGTGCAAATAATGCTTAAGAAAACAGCTGATTTTCCTGCACTCTGAAGGACTGCTCCAGGGGAAGTAAGGAAAGCAGAGTCCTAGCAGGACCTAGACTGAACCACTCTTATGGTTGAGGTTTTAGAACAAATGAGAGCATTTAAAATAGCATTCCTGGAATTTATGCTCCTTTCTTTTTTTTCTTAGTCCATATGTGCAATGTAAAGCTCTAAACAGATGTCTTCATTTAAAGGTTGTCATGTTGCTGAGTCTATTTTTTTAGTATTTAACTTACTAAAATGTACAGGACTGATAGGCTGTTCTGGCTGCATGCTCTGCTGAGAGGTTGCTCAGCTATTGCTTCCAGTTGTTCCATTTTCAGTTCACCTTAATCCTGTGAAATCATGTCCTTAATTTTTATTTTTTTTTAAGCCGCCTTACAGCTTCCTTCCTTCTGGAGTCAGCACAGCACATTGCTCACCACACATACAATGACTGCAAATGTCTGTAACAAAAAATTAATTTAAACAAACAAGACTTTGTTTTGAGAAGTGAAAGGGACAAGACTTCTGCCCCAGATACCTGCTTGATGAAACAGAGGTAGAAAACAGACAGTGTCTAATAGAAGATAACTGTTGGAAAATGAAAAGGCTACAGAGAAGATTTTGCTGACAGGTGGGAGTGCCGAAGCCACTGGTGGAAAGCAGGCATTGAATTGAGCCAGCCAAAGGTGTAAGCACAGCAGGACCTGCAGGCTTGAGACTGGGAACAGAGACAGCATATAGCATCTGAAGCAGGAAAGCATGGCAGGAGAGCACAACTTTTTGAAGATGAGGAGCTGAATTCCCAGGTCCATGACTTCATTTGTTTGCTGTCAGGGATGGTGACTTATCTCTGTAATGCTTACAGATACTTGAGGACAATGGCTTTCTCTCTTACTTTTTTTTAATTACTGGTAGGTTAAAGATCTGGGGCTGCACAATGACCCAAACTGGAAGTAGGAAAGTGTGCACCACAGAAATTTCATTCCTTGTTTTGATTTTCAAAAGAAAGGAAGTGAGCTGTGGTAAGAGCAGTAGCTTGCAATGTCAAATTCTTAGACAATGGCAGAGAAATGAGTGCATGCATTAGAGAAAGCAGTTGTATGCATTTTAATTACAACACTACTTTGCTGGGGAAATAGACAGCAAATATATATTTTTTTCATAGTTTTTCAGTTGCTATCTTTACGGCTTTAAGTTTCTTTCAATCCAGGTTGATGATGTGCACAACTATATTGCACTAAGCACATGAGAAGGGCTGTAAGTGTAGGTGAGCCCGGTATTCTTTTATTTGTCTACAACAGAAAATACTTTGCACTGAACAATGGGAAGGTGATTTATATAAAACCAATAAGTAGTCTTAGCGAGATTATTGTAACAGAAAGTAACATTAGAATTAAAATTAATAATCTTATAACTACTTTCCAGATTACAGCACATTTTCATAATGACAGCCAGGAGAAAGGACCTTTCCCTGTTGGGTAGTTTTGTTTACCTTTTTATTGGAATTTTTAAGAGTTAATTTGCTAAGAGCCAGAGATCAGTTTCTACTAACATGACTCTAAAGTGCCATTGAAAATAAATCAAGTTCTTCAGAATTAACAAAAAGGAAGCTGATAATTAACAAATGTGTATATCAAGAAACAGATATTTGTGCTACCAACAATTAAAAGGAAAATTCAAAATGCTTTTTCTTGCTTAAGTAGAAATACACAAAATAATAAGGGCTGATTCTGATAGTAAAGGTGCTCTTTAAAATTGCTGAATTATTAATTTCCATCAAATTCAGTTTTCAGGGTTCCTAATATGATATTTTTTGTGATTTTTTTTCCCCTTTAAAAAATAAGATGAATTTTCACTTCCAAGGAAGCATCTAACAAAACTACATTTCCAGAACTCTACAACTTGCTTCCTCAGCCTGTTGCCACTCAAAAGCTGTTTGGAGAGGATGACTCCTTTGGAGCAGGTTTAGGTCTATGTTGTTCCAAGAGGACTTTTACCTGAAATAGACCTTGGGTTTGAAACCATGAAGAAAACTAGAAAGAACAGAGATAATGAGTTCAAAAGCCTGTTTTGCTTCCTCCTCTCTAACTGCCTACTATTATCTCACTTGACAGAGGTGGTTGGTTTTTGCCATCTCCTGCTCCTCACTTTATATTTCTTGATGTCCTATTCCCATGGAGTGTTACATGTGCAAAAAAAAGGTGAAAGGGGAATTTTTTCACCATCAGAAGTGAGCAGTTAAAAGGCAGATTGAGGTAGCTGTTGGAAAAGTATTTCTCAGTAGGACTGATCCACAAGTCAACTGTTCTGTAACTGAGAATTGAGCCAGATACACCTAAGGCTCTTTACTACTGCTCAACAGCTTTGTCCTGTACAATCTAGAGCCAGTGTTCTGATTATGAGCTATTAGCCTGCATTGCAGATTAGTTGTTGGTAAAGAAGCACGTATGTTGATCTTTAGTCTCCGCAACCTGACCCTGTGCTGAAATCCAGAACATTTTCTAAACCTGTAGACAAGGTACTGGTGGCAAGGGACCAAAGGGGCACACAGTGAGCATTACTCTCTTATGGACAGGCACGTTGGAGTTAAATGGTAACACTGTGATCCAGCTGCAAAACACACAGCAAATCCACCACCCAGAAGCCTGCGACAAACTGTGCTTGTCTTTGGTTGTTACTGAGTCATGAGAGATAAAAATACCTTTGCTGCAGAAGGGAGTGTGATTGTGGTGCCGCAGTCTGTGAGGAGAAAAGGCAGCACTGTGCTCTGGCTAGCAGTACAGGCAGGCTGTGCACATGGAGAGGTCCTCTTGTGCTCTAGGTGTCATAATGGTGGTCAGCCCTACAGTGTAAATCACTGCCACAGGGTATCAGACCAAAGATCGGTTTCTACTGTCTGGCACAGACTTTTCGCAAATGATTGGAGCATACTGGAAGGGCGAGAGCTGAGTGACTGTCACAGTGTCCCCTTCCAGCTGTCAGCATGCAGTTGAGGAACCTCCCTGATCTCAGCTGTCCTGGTGAGCAGCTAGCTTCAAGTGGCTATGGAGAGGTCTGCCCGGTCTGTGTGAGCCCCTTGTACTTCAGCTCCCGTGGCAGCAAGCTCAAGGCTTTACAGAGTGGGTGAAATATCTTTCTTTTGGCTTGTGTGAGGCTAGTGAGGAACACATTGCCCTCTGTATGTTTATCAGTTGCATCTGTCCAAACTTAGGTTTCAGTGCGCTTTGAGACTGTGTGTCAGCTCCCTTAGTTATTTATAAGTCTCCAAAGAGAGGCACGGCAGCTCTTCGAGATTTAGGCCTTTGGTAGAAAAGGTGTTGCAGTGAACTTTTGGTGGCGTTTGTGTTCGCGTCTCTCCTAGAAGAGGCCGTTACATGATGCGAGTTTAAAAAGCACGGGAAATGTTAAGGGAAGAGTGGTGGGCATCAGTGGTCGCACTGAGCTGCCAGGCAGGGTGAAGCGGGCGAGCGGCTGCGTGTCGTGTGCTCCGGGATGCCGCTGTTCACTGCGCGCACCCGAGGATGCCCGCGGCCGCCCCCACGCCCTGCACCCGCGGCGGGTGAAGAGATCCCGCTTCGTACCGGTGCGTGGCTCCTCCCTCCCTCACAGCCCTCCCGCGGGGACTTCTCCGGGAGCCAGCCGCACACGGCTAGGATCGCTACCCGCAACCCCGGGCCTCGGCCGGTCCTCGCCCCGGGGGCGGTGCCTCTCCGTTGAGCCCCGCCCCGAGCCGCGCCGAGCCGTGTGCCGCCCCTCCCCGGAGCGGGCAGCGGGCGGGAGGAGGGGGCCGAGGCGCGCGTCTTTGCAGCCTCGCCGCCGGCCGCCGATGGAGGGAGCGGCTGCGGGCTGCGCCCCCCCGTCGCTGGCTGTCGCTGCCGCATATGCCCGGCCCGCCGGCCGCCCACCGGCAGGCCTGAGCCCCCGAGCCCAGAACGGCGCGGAACCAGCCTCGCTGAGTTAGCCGCTGGGCGACGAGTGCCCTGCCATGACCGTGCCGCCCTGCCGAGCAGCCTAGGCTTCCGAAATGGTCCTTTCTGGGTGTTCGGTTCGAGTCTGATACACGCAGGGCGCAGGTCGGGCCGGGGGGCTGCTCCTCTTTCCCGTCAGCTCCAGCATGCCGTCAAAAGAGTGCTGGCTGGGGCAGAAAGCGAATCGGTCTGCGGTGCACAACTCGAAGCAGGAGAGCCGTCAGCAAGACTTACTGATAGCGGCCTTGGGGATGAAGCTGGGCACTCGGAAGTCATCTATGACAATCTGGCAACCTCTTAAACTCTTTGCTTATTCACAGCTAACATCACTTGTCAGAAGAGCAACTCTGAAAGAAAATGAACATATTCCAAAATACGAGAAGGTTCATAACTTCAAGGTAAGACATTCTACTGCTTGTTTCTTTTTACGGCACAGGGCCTATAGTTTATTTTAAAACGGGTCCGGTATGTCAAGGAATTGCATATATGCAAACTGTGACTTTCTGGGAACTCAGATGCTTCAATTAAATCTTAACTGTCAGTTAAATCAGACATCTTTAGAATGTATCAGCCGAGGAATGAGAATTTTATTATTGACTGCTTGTGTTCATGTACTTGTTTGATAACATTTGCTATATCTAGCTTATTCTAGGTTCTTTCTTTTATTTAGAAATGTCTTATACCAAGAAAGATACTAAAGGGGAGAAAAACTGGGGAAGTTTTCTTTTAATTCAGATGAGCGTATCTCAGTTTTACTTATGGTGATAGAATGCCCAGAAATATTTTTGGTCTATGGTTTGAGGATCTAAGTTTATTGCTGGTAAATGGCTTTGGAGGTAAGAAGCATGTTCTGCTGCATCTGGATTGAGCAGATGGTCTGCATTTCCCTCAGTTTTCTGGCTTTTCTCCTGTGTTAATGGATTGAGTGTGTTGAAAGCTGCACGGCTTATAGCTGGAGCTATTAGCAACTACCTCGTGTTCTAATAACATTAACTTAAGACTTATATTAGCTTCTAATTATTGTTTTAACTCTTTTAAACAATGGTGGTCTTTGGTAAGAGAGACCCGTGGCAGTGCGACATACACAAGCTTTCTGTCCATATGTGTCTAAGTATGCAGTAAAGATCTTGTAAGTTAACCTTTTGGTGGTGAAATGCAGTGCATAATAAGCAGTCCTTACTTGTAAGTGAATGGATGTTTTACTGAATTCCTGCAAATGACGGTACAAACTTCATATATGATGTTGGAAGGCCAGATTTTCTCCTGAATGTGGGTTGGTTTTTTTCCTCTGTGCACCTTTGGCATTTATTTCTTTTAGGAACAGGGGAAATTTGTTCATATTAACACAGGCATTTAGTGGTATGAGCATCTGTTAATTGTGTCCTATTTTCACATCAAACACATGTGCATATGTGAATATACACATGTGCACATACCTGTATTATCTATTCTCCATCCGATCTTATTTAAACAACCTTTGTTCAGATTACTGAAATTCTAAAACTGAGTTAGAATGCTTTTTCAATTAACCATGAAGAAACGTGTACAAAGTAATGTATTTCCTAGTGTTTAATATGAACGGTTGACATACAGTAATCCTGCTAGCTGTCAGTTAAATGCAGAGCATTTTTTCACAGGCTGCTAAGGTGTCCTAGAGAACTGAAATTTCATGTAATTTTCGTTTCTTCCTTAGACTTTGAAGATAATTCTTTCAAATGCTAGCAGATAACATTTTTCCATTTACAACAGTGTGTGTAGGATAACACATATTTAATTTTGCACACATCTTTATTTGGTTTTCTTTAACAGATGTAAGCATGCTTGTTGGGGAAAAAAAAAAACCAATTGATACTCTGATTTCAATTTATCTGGGTTTGCTTGTTTGGTTTTTTCTAGCAACTATTTCTGGAAAGTTTGAAAGCTATGGGTTTTCCAGTCGTTTTTCCAAACCAAACTGATCCAAGGTCAAAGCTACAGATAAATTTTCTATGCAGACTGTTTTTTTTATAATAGTTGTGGTGTAGTTCCTTTACGCATACACCTTGAAAAGTAGCTAATTTTCTAAGTCATCTTCCAGAGATCACTATTTCTATTAAGAAGGGAACAAACCCTTTAACCCTTGAAGGGTGTGCAGCAACCAACCTACTTGCTGAAGAAGGAATGCTGCTGACATTCATGAGCTCTAGATAGGGCCATTGTCCCATTTTCAAATAAATAACCATGATCCCTCCATAGCTATGGATCCGAAATGATCATTTCCTGATGTGCTTCTCTCCTTCATCATTCCTTGCATCTGTCAATTTTTTGTTCTCAGGTGCATAGAAGTTAGTCATTTAAAATGGCTGCAGAAGTCTTCTAGGTTGCCTGCCAAGCAGCAAATGTGCCACCCATTTGGGAAGGAAGGAATGTCAGGCTCAGAGTCTTGAAACTAGACTTTTGAAGGAAAACAAAAGGAAACAAGCCAGAAATTAAATAAATCTGTGTAGTTCAGCTAACCAACAGTAATTGCTGTCCTCAGAAGTTCCACCAGCCAAAAGAAGGATGCACACTGCTTTCCACCTGTGCAGCCAATCATCTCTTCATTGTATAGACAGGTACCCCTAACCGTTCCTGACTGCTTTGTCAGTCACGTTGCAAGTCACAAAAATGAAGTGGACTCAGAAGTCCTTTATACTGGAAATGCTGTAACATTCCAGCAGAAAGAAGAGCAGTGAAGAATCATTAATGCATGACAACTAGTGCTGTTGTCTTGGAGAAAAGAAGAAGACAGCAAGAGCCACTCCAGAGTAGAGTTAGCAAATACCCAAGAGCCTTGGCTGCAAGTTAGGAAGGCTCAATTCTGCCTCCAGACCTGCACCTATTGAGCGGGTTTGAGGTGATGCAGGTGGAGTTTGGAACATGGTGGCAGAGAAGCAGTGTAGTGACAATCCTCAAAAGAGTGCCAATGCCTAGGGGAGGGATGAACACGAAAGTTGCTTTTAACTCTTAGATTGTCAAGAGGTGTCCTGAATAAATCTGTTAATCTGTTTTGCTCCAAGGGTTGTTTGAAAAAGGAATGTAAAGACAGTTCTGCTAGGAGTGCTGACACAGCTGTATTTTTTAAACGGTTTTAATCTTATTTAAATCTACTTAAATGTGAGTTGTCTCCTGCCTGAAGTGAGCAGGTTGGCTAGCCGAGGTGACTGGGAGGTCTGTGGGCAGCGATGGCCAGTAGTGATCTCCTGCATCTCTGTAATATTCTCGTGACTGGGGAGGTCTGGTGTCTCATGAGCGCTTCTCAAATGCAGATACAGAATGTCTGAATTCTCTTCAATTAATCTCCATAAGTAAAGAAAAGGATAATTATTTATAAATGTCAGATCTGATTTTTAATGCCTGTTCTTCAGGATGGCAGCTAGGTGTTAAAAATAATTTTTAGAGCATATTTGGGCTTTAAATTTTTTTAATAAAAAGTTTTCAATTAATATTTCTGTGTTCTAGAAATCTAATACAAAACATTAATTTTCTATTAATTCAAATATATCACCAAAATGATATTGCAGTGTTTGACATAGCGTTTTATTTAACACTAATTGAATAATGGGATTTGAAGGTGAGCTAGGACTGTGAGTGTGACTTGACTGAGTCTGTTTGCATATTTAATTTCTGTTGTTTTCCCCCTTTATACTCAGCTTTTCTGAAATCCAGCACACCAAATGAGATGTTGTGGTGGTTTAGCAGTTACCTACCCCCCCACCCTTTGATATAACCCAGGCTAGGACTCAGAACGGCTGGGAGTTGGTAAATGAAGCTTTGTATTTACAGCAATGCTCAATATACAAGCAGATATGTACAATGTATAACAGATATTTACAGATACATACAGTGAAAAGGTAATACAGAAACACCACAGCCCTCCCAGAGATCAAAATCCCTAAGAGGGGTTTCTGACCACCCCTACCACCTTTCCCCCCCTTCCCCAATCTTATCTCACCATCTGTTGTTGCAGCAGATAGTTGAAAGTAGATGGGCCAGGTGGGTTAGCAGTAGGAAAAGAAGTTAATAGAATTATTAAGAATCAGCTACAAAAGGCAGGGACAAAGGAGCCATGCAAGAGAGCAGCCACACTCTCCCTTATCTATATTTGGGTTGCAACTCTTAAAACATTTTTTTTTTTCTTTCTCAGTAAAGCTGTGAGTGAAGTGACATCATGTATTTTCATTTCTCAGCCTATAGTTTAATTTCTTACTCAAATCCTCCAATTAGTTCAAACCAGCACAGATGTCTTTTGAAAGGAATCATCAGACAAAATCAGGATAGCCACTTCAACATCCTCAAAGTTTCAGTCCCACCTTCTTCCAGAGAAAGGCTTTACCTCTCTTTCATGTTTTTCCTTTATGGGAAGAAAATGCCCTCACACTCTCTGGTATATACTTACATGTGTGGACATGTGTGTGTGAAGGACATCAAGTTTGTTCTTTCACCCAATGTGGATGAACATCATCTTCTGTTTGTAAACGCTGAAAGATCTGTGGGGTGCTCCTGGATGTGCTGACAAGGAGAATAGCTGACTGATGCAAGTGGTGGTGTTTTTTTACAAAAAGAAGCTTTTTTATGGAGGAAAGATTTGTAACATTTCATAGAAGTAGACAGAGTGGATTTATACCTAATCATTCACAGAAACATACAGAAATAAGAATTTTTTTTTTTCTGTCTCTTACAAATCTTATGTTTGCTTATCTTGTCCCTAAAGTGCAGCAACTGTCCTAGCTTGTAAATTAAAATATGATTTCTTATCTAGCTGGTAACTGATCCATTCAGTAGTTTTTAAGGGGAAGAAGCAGCTGGGCAGCTCCTGGGGCAGCAGGTGAAAGAAGAGCTTCACACAGCAGCAGGAATCTCAGATTTGAGGGGGGAAGAGGCCTGTGGCAAGGTACCACGTGAGTTGAAATATTAGACGTTGATTATTGAGAGATGAACTGGGAGGAAGCTCTGTGTGAGGTGGGCTTTAGGCCAAAGGATTTACACAGCAGGTGAGTCGGAGTGTGGCTTACAGGTGCCCCATTTCTTTTGTCTCTGGTGAGGCAGTGTTTGGTAAGGTACTAAACACACAAGATGCCTCTTGCTCAGTCCTCTGGACTTCCCTCTTTGCACCTTCTCATCTCTCCATCTCCCCTTTACATCCCTTTTAGATTAGATAGGGCTAATGAGGTACGTTCTGTTCTGAGTACATCCCTGCCTGTCATGGAATGTCTCCCCATCTGGTGCCATGGCTTGGACTTGGGCACTGACCTTTCTCCTTTGCTCTTTGTGAGGGGTTGGAGAAAACAATGAAACTATGTTTGAGAAATGTTAATGGAAAGGAGAGTAGTCATGGAAGAGGAACATTAGCTGGAGTTGTGGGGTGGTATCTTAACAAGAGGAAAGGGGTAAACTGAGATAAACAGTAAGAAATTTGGGTACTGAAACTTGTTAGTCAGTGCAATAATCTCCCCTTCACTTGGCAAATTTAAATTAAGCCTGGACAAAACACCTTAAAGGTCTTTACTCCCCTCTAGCCTGTGTGACTCACGAACTGCGGGGAATTTTTAGCTCCCTTGACTGGTTATAGGTATTTCTTCAGGCACCTCTGGCTCCTGATGACCTGAGCTGGCTGAGCACTGTGCGGGTGCTCTGTAAGTGCCCATATTCCAAGACATAAAACCACTCTTCTGCCTAGATTAGTGCCGCGGTGCTTCACTGAAGCAAGAAGGTGTCTGTGCCTGACAGAGCTGGACTGAAATCTCTGTTTCCGTGCATCAGTTTCCCCTGGATATTGTCTCATTTCAGCATTGTTTTTCACAAAACAGATGTGTCTCCAGGAGACTATTTTTTGCTATCTCTCTGTGCAGCATTTGGTACTGTCAGGCTGTTTCTTAGTTGCTATCTTACTAATGCCTGAGACGGCAGAGTCAGTTAATTGTCTTAACTAACGATTGCAAGGCTGCTTGCTGAATCGCTGAACATTCAGAACATAATTCCCTTTCAAATCAACACTTACTACAGAGAGGAGAAATAGTTTTCCATGCTTGCTTAAACCAAGTCAGCAGAGATGCTGAACTCTTGTTTGCTGAAATTCTTCATTTCTCTGCTTGACAGAAGCAACATCCTTGCTTTCTATTTAAGGGTGACTCTTATGGAAGGCCAGATGCAGATGCAGCATCAATGTGTTTTTCCTTAAGTATTTGGAGGTGGAACATATCTTTAGTAGTGAACAAAAAATGAAGGCTTAGATGAAGAGCAGTCTCTACTGGAAAGGCTTTGCAAGTATAGGCTCAAGCATCACTTTAATGGGGAGACTGCTAATTTTAACAAGAACTATTCTGCCAGTGAAATTTGTACTGCTTCTTCAAAACAAATAAGCTAACCTGGCCCTGGCCCAGATTTTACTGGTGTAATTGCATCTGTGCTAGGTGCTTTGCTTGTGTGAAAAGTCATAGCAACTTATTTCTCTGCCAAATCTTATTATTGTAATAAAAGCTGCTCAGCAAAGCCATGCCTAAACACTGGGCAACTGGGAGATGGAAAGTGCTGAAATGCTGTGAGAAGACCAGAAACCACAACAAACTCTTGCTATATTAAGCATCGTCATTTTTGTGTGACATCCAAGATTAACTCCTTTATATTTCTGATCTCCTGAAAACTGGGGCAGATGCTAATTTGGTGTAAGTTGGTCTAACTCCACTGATAAGAGGATACGGGGTTTTTTTCACTAGGTATGGGCCTGGCACTAAACACATTTTCAAAACATCTTTTGAGTCACTGCACTCAAATGAATATTCAGACTACTGGGTGCTTCCAGCACAATCCCCAGGGAAAGTCTACGCATTCTCACAGATAAGAAAACCTCAGGAAATTTGATGTTGCTTTTAGGCTCCTAGTACTTGAGGAAAAAGAAAATATTCAAAGGCAGGAAAGATATCTGGAGATCAAACCAGGAGAAAAACTTCCACTAAACTGATGAGAAGATCTCATCAGCTCTGTGTTATTGCTTCTGAAACTCATAGTAGATTATAAAACAGTTCAAGCCAGAAAAGCTTTTAGGCGTTGATGGCTTTCAGTCTTCTAAGGTATTTATTTAGTGTTATTTTTACTTTTTTACTTCTTTTGGAACAGCCAAAGCTTTTCCAAAGCAGATTCCAAATCATACGGTATTATATAACCCTTTCTGGTTTCTTAGTGCTAGTCCTTGAATTCAAGCTTTGCTTCTGTTAAAAGGAAATACAAAATAAATAAGCCTTTTTCCCCCCTAAATCCTTAATTTGCTGAAGCTGTAACTCATTCCCATCACACCATCAGTTTTATTAGTGCCCAGTTGTGGATCCTGTTGAGTCTTTCATGTGATCTGCCCCAAGAATGGACTAGCCCATGTCTGTAGTGAAGCTTAGAAAAGCTCTGTGGAGGAGGACTCTGGGTGCACATAGCACGTGTCATGTTCTTTCAGCAGCAGCTTTTCCACCAAATTAGTATCTGCATTGTTGCAAAAGTGTTTCTTAAGGAATCTGTTTGAGTTTTAGAGTCCATTTACATCAATATGTGTATTATCTATGCATTATTACCTATAGCATATATAGATAGTCTGTGTGTATATATATATGTATATACACACCCAATTTTAATTCTAAGGACTTTATTCAGTTTTCATATCTAGTTTCAGATTTTTTTTTTATGCTGACACAGGTTTCACATAACTTGGGCCTGAAATAAAATGTTTTTAGATATCAATTTAAAGAAATTCCTCTATTCCATCCTGAAATAAATGTGACTATTTTAATTGAATTTAGAAGCAAAAATAGCCAACAAGCTGCTACTCTCCAGTTTTTTTGCTTTGGCTTATGTAGAGCACAACCATTCCAGTTGTTCCCAGCTCTGCTGACATGATCAGCACAAATCAGAAAGTAAACAAGATGTGACAGTGCATCTGGCTCCAAGTGGGTGAGGACCTAGAGGAAGGTTTGCTTGCTCAACATTTGTGTCAATGTACCCACTGGCAATAGTGATGCTATTTATACTCCATGCTCTGGACTGGAGTTCAGCTGGCATCTCTTCTCTCCAAAACTTCTGGGCAAGGTCACTGGGGCAGTCTCAGACTGGCTCTCCACATTCAGCACCCTAGCTGGTATAGGCAGAGTCAGCTCTTGTTTTGGAGAAGGTATGCTCTAATACTATCATTTCTGATACACCTTTGCAAGAAAGTGATTATCTTGCAGATACAGCTCTGTTGTGTGGGTTGCCATGGCAGAACTTTTCCTTCTCAGATTACTAAGCAGCAGCAGCAGTATTTGCCTTACATGAGGAATGTCATGTACTGGAATACTGAGAATGCTCAAGACCCCTGTTTAAGAGGCACTACCTTATCATTGTGATAAAATTGAAGCACTGCCCAAACTGATAGGTCGATTGACTTCCTTACTGATAGCTCTTCCATACCCTTCACATCCAGGCTATCTCTGCCTGGACCTCGAATGGATGAAAAGGGCATGCCTGTCGAGTGCCAGCATGGATATGCTCAGTGCCTGATAAAATCAGCTGTGACAGGGAAGACTGACATTAATAATACAGACTGAGTTAATAATTTTAATTGAGACTTACAATACCTTCCATATCCAATTAAAAGCTTGGTAGAGTCTCAACGTGGAGAATTCAATTGGTGGAATTGCAAATCAGATAGGATGACTGAGTTGACAGCTTCCATCAGCAGTGTTTTGTCATCCTTGGGAATTTGTTTGATAGACAGTATAGCCACCAGAACCATGCCTCTGCAGCACTACTGCCCTTTATTCAGTCCTCTCTTGGCTTGATCTTCTCCCCGAGCATCAACAAGGCTTCTACTCAGAGTATAGTACTCTGCAGTGTTTTTCTACATCCTTTTACAAGTTGATGTCTTTCATCCCAACACAGATGGTAGTGCCTGGATTTTCCAAACCCCATGATTCTTGCCAGAGGAAAATGGAAGGAGCTATGCTGCTCTATATGCAGCCAGGGGTCTTGATGGAGTGGTTTAGGGAGACCATGGCAGCAGCCTCTCAACAAGGGTGGGTTTTTTTTGGTTTGGTGTTTTTTTTTTTTTTTGGCACACTGTCACAAAGACTTTTGTTTGCTGTGTTTGGTGTCCATTGTGCATATCCATAGTTTGTCAGATCCAGCTTTGCTTTCTCCCCAGGAGTAGCTTTGCTGAAGTTCTGCCAATCTGTTGTGTTCTTTCACATGATGATTGCACAGCATTTTGCTGGTATTCTTCACTGTCTTTCTCCCTGCCTTGACAGGTGATATAATGTAAGTCTTCCAGTTATGAATACTAATTATGTACTGGCCCATTCTTGGTTTTCAGATAGCAATCAAAGCTAGATGAGCAACTGCCTAGTAAAAACCAAAAGCGTAAAAAATAAGTGGAGTTATGAGCTAAATGGGTAACTAACTTCAACAGTGACCTGTACACAGTCTGAGAAATAATGGTGAGAGGTCTGCTTGAAGAGTGCACAGCTTGTGGTATGATTTGTTGTCATATCCACTGGATTTTTTTTTCTCCTTAAACTTTTTCTAAGTAAGATTTTAATTAAATGTAAAACCAAAATAAATTAAATTCTGTAATACTTATTAATTGCAGGAGTTAAGCTACTTTTCCCTTTTAGGTAAAGAACTGTCTTTCAAACCTGAACCAAAAACTGTCCTCCTACATAACATCATAGAAGTTAAATGTTTGTTATACCTTGCTGATGTTGCAGGAGAGTTCAAAATGAGAGGAGAGTGAGACTCTCCTTTTACTTCAGACTTGCAGGACAGCTTAGTAATAGGACTTTATATTTTTGGAGCAGGTGTTTTGCTTTAAAGTTATCTAGATTCTTCTCTCAAACTGAGTATTTCCCCTGGAATTTTACTAATTAAAATTAAAATAATCTTTTCTTGTTCCCCCACTCATTCATTTTCCACATTCTTAAAAAAATCATTCACAGTTGAATCCTTATGGAGAGAGAGAAAAATATTTTGGGGGTGGGAGTAAGAATGGAAGAGTTGGGAGATATAAAGCCACAGTTGGCAATCCTGCTCTGTCACATTTTCTAAGACAGTAAAATCTGCATATGGCAGATGCTCTTTTTATAAAGGCAAAGAAACCCCTTGTAATTTAAGTCAGGATCCCTGTGATACTGATGGGTGTGTTTTCAGAATTTTTTTCTGGAAAGCATGTTTTAGTTTTGAAAACAAGCAAGTTGTTTGGCAGATTTTTAGAATGGGGAATTAAATATGAAAGTCAGAATGCTACATTAAACAGTGTCATGTAATAACTGCAGTATTGCTTGCAGGTGCTGGCTCATGAACTAGCAAAGGGATGCAAATGTGTTTCTTCTTAGCTTGCTTCCAGGCCCCCACTCTGCAGGATGAAGCAGGAATAGAGGCTGTTCTGACCTCAGAAGACCAATTCTTTGCTATTTGCTTGACATCAGTTACTCTATGGGATTTAATTTCCAGAGGCGGTGCATATTCAGACCAGAACAGGGTTAGACATCCAGTTTTTGCTCTGTGGTAGTAGGAAGATTAATTCTTGGGTACCACTGAGCTCTGGGGAAAGACAACACCACTTACAAGGCCCAAAAGAGGCTTCAGCTCTAAAGCTGGGTACGCTGAGGATTAAAGGACATTATGGCCTTTGGGTGTACTAACTAATATTACTAGAGACCCTCCCTACTGCATGTCAACAAAGGATGAAGCAAGGGAAAACATTATGGGACACAGAAAAACCTGCACTCACCTTCTCATTTGTTTTTGAGCTTGCAATCAGAATAGTGGATAAGAAAGAGTAAATTAGATGGTGCGGTGTAAAGCTGAGCAGGCTCTGGGTAAATCTTCTGACAGAGAAATTAATTTCTTAACTGATGAAATGGAAAGGCATTTAAGTATTTGGATGAAGTCTGGATGCATGGCATGAGAGAACAGTGCTAATGATGCTGAGATGATGATCCTGAAGGACGGTCAGTATTGGCCTCCTGAAGGGTGACCAATACATGCAGGTGGTAGGGAAAACAAGAGGCTTTGCCAAATTGGTGATGGATCATGTAAAATTCTCTGAGGGGCAAGCTGAGAGCCAGGGTAATGTCAGGGGAACTGCCTGCAATAGAAAGGGAATTTTTTTTTTTTTTAAATCTAGATGGGTAATAGTTGTTAGAAACATGAGAGAAAATGTTCATAAAAAAAAAAAAAAAAAAAAAAAGCTAGTAATAATGAAGTTAATAAAAATTGAGAGGCAAAAGGTTGAAGTGGCTGGTGTGAGATGTAATGGATCCAGAAGAAGAGCTCCTCCAAAGAGTCAGGAGGAGGTGGAAACACACAGACCATAGTGCTGAGAAGGAAGGATTTGCATGGCTAAAACAATAGCCAGGTAGAGGTTGGGCAGCTGAGGTTTAGTGAGTATCAGTCAGTGCTGGAGACAGCCCTGAAGAGGCCAGGTTACGACTTCAGCTCCCAGGGAGAGCATTAGAAGTGCTTCAGTCAATGGCACATTCAGTGAATGTGCTTAATTGAAATCAGCAAGCAGAGTGGAACGGGATAACATCACCCTTTTTATTTAGCAAGAAATACTGATGTGTCACAATTTGTTCTTGCTCTGCCTAAAGAAAGAATTTTAAATGTCAGTATTTCAAGGAACGAGACAAAATTCCTTCTCCTTTACAATCAGAAATATGAAATACCAAATGAAAAATATTATCTTATGGAACGGTATTCTGAAATAAAATACTTTCTTTAGCTTAATTGACAGCTTCTGAGCTGTCATTTTTGTTTCAGTTTTCCTCGACAGAAATTTTGAGAAATATTTTAAATAAGTGTTTTTTTGAGGAGAATGTCTTTTGACCAAAATAAATAAATACGGTGACTGAAAGGAAGTGTCTTTTTTCCCTGAAAGTGTTGTGTTAGTCCCGCATGCATTAAAACAGTGTTTTGCTTGAGGATATTAGAATGTGCTTATTTTGGGATGGGATGACTGCCAAAGATCTGGAAAAAAAACCACAAGACCAAGGAAGAAAGCCAAGAGGATGTGGGTATGCAGGTAGGTAATGGAGAAGAAAGTGTGAAAAAATCTCTTTGTGGTGAGAGGAAAAAAGAAAATGGAGATTGCAGCTATTGACCATCTTGTCATTGTTTGCTTTGTGGAAGTCAGCTGGAGCTGTAGGGAGAAGGGGACTTGTGGAGCATATCACACCTTCAGAGGCAGGTGAAAGTGGGTACGGACAGCAGCTAGCATGGCTTGAGGGAGGCAGCCTGTGCCAGCACTGGGAGAACACAACACTTCACACCATTACACTTCCTCCAGAGGTGCTCAGCAGTGTAGACCTAGAGGCAATTATAAGCATAGCTTAAAACAGACACGCACATGAATTATGTGGTGAATTCAAGAGTTACCTTCCAGACTAACACAGCCATCTACTTTACTGCTGCCTTGTGGACAGCAAATGTCCAGGAGGCTGCAGACCTTCCCATGGTCAAAACAGAAACGTGGTCTGCATTGCTGTTTGCTGCTCTGCATTGTCACTTGTTCAAGGTGTCACCTGGAATCCAGCTGCTAGTTAAATCAGCCATGCAGGGAATGCTCAGAACCTTGGTCATACTGCTTCACGTTCTGCTCTTTATAACCAGAGCTCTGGTTAATGTCAGGCAAGCACATTTCCACCAGCTGCTTCTCTTTTCTGTTCCACAGTGATAAGAAGGAGCAGTGCATGTGTGTGAGGTTACTACCTGCTCAATAACTCTGGAGAATCAAATGACTTAAAGCTAGAGCATTTTTACTACATTTCACTGCAAATTTTATGTTTTTATGATCCTCAGTTACTTTTTTTTTTTTTTTTTTTTTGGTCAGCCTGTCTATCTTAAGTGAAATCTTGAAGCCTTTTACAGCTGGCTAAGGAAGTAATGATTTTCTCTGTAAAGAATCTTGTGGTTTCCTACAGCAGAAAGTAGCATTGGGGAGTTTTTTCTACTTTTGCTTTGAATTTTTCCTGGTCAGGGGATTCTTTTTCTTTCCCCATTTACTAGATTAATTTGGATTTTCAATATGTAGCATTAGTCTGAAGAAAATTCATTTCCTTTTAGAGTTATTCTAAACTGGAAGGTCCCTAAGTACCTTGCAGTGTTTCTGCATAGTACTGGTATTTTTACCTGACAGGTCTCACTCTGCTTGAGGTGAAACCTTGTAGCCCACTACACATTTCAAGGAGTACTTTATGGAGGGGGGGGCAAAGCAGACAACATCTCAAACTGTGAGATGAACACTTGCCCAGCTGCTGCAAAAGCCTCGCATTGTGGCTAAAATCCTGCCCAGACAGAAGGATGCTGAGAGGCTGGAGCATGGCTGTGACCTGCCATTTCTCCTCTGCCCCACATGGTTCTGTTGGTCTAGGAGCTCAAGTTGGACAACTTCCATTTCCCACAGATCTGCAAGAGCCTCAGCAGTTAAATGTGCCTTATGTTACCTTCTTTCTTTCTTGCACTGATGCAGAGAAGCTTCTAGCAACTGCATGTGGTGACTTCAAAGATGATGAGTTCAGATACTGATGTCACGTTCTGTAATGTTCCTTTCTGCTACTGTCTTCCAGGTGCACACGTTCAGGGGCCCGCACTGGTGTGAATACTGTGCCAACTTTATGTGGGGCCTCATTGCTCAGGGAGTAAAATGTGCAGGTAACAGTAATTCGTTCTTCTTTTCCTAAGATGTTGTAATTACTTCCTGTGCTGCCTACTCCACCATAACACCATCTGGCAAGGATGGGATCTGGCCCCTGTTAAAGGAAGTAAATGTCCACTCTGCCTCTGATAGTGTCAGGTTTCAGTAATGTCACTGCAGTGATGTGGGACACCTCTCAAGTGCTCACAGAGGGGAGATTATAGTTGTCATAACGTGGGGTCCTCACCCCTTTAGAATGGAGGAGAAAATTGGTAGATGTGTTGTTAGCTTCATTTCTTTTTTTATCACTTGTATATACCACAAGGTTTAAGATGCAAGGTGGGCATCAGCAAATTTCAGGTTGCTGCCATGAAGCAGACATTCAGGTGCATTTTATCTGTAAGACAGTGTGCCACAGACCCTAAGTCTTGCCTCCTACTTACAAACTGAAAACAGAGTAAGAAAGAGGATAATAAACAAGGGATGTGTAGTGAAATGTTACAGAAACATTCAGGTGCTGGTAGAAATGTATTACATGCATGGGTGTCACTGCAGGCATTTCTGGGATAAAGCCTCTCTGAAGTAAAACTATTTCACAGTTTTATTGATACGATTCTCCTGAAAAGAAAGGACAGTCAGCTTTTATCAAAGGCAAAAAAAAAAAAGAAAAAAGGATCAAAGTGATCAAAATAGTTTGCTGCATTTTAAAAGTATGACATTCTAGCAAGCAACCACATTTATGAAAATGGTGCAAAGAAATGTTGATGTATGAAGACCTGCGTATGTTGCCCTGGAAACTGAATTTTCAAGCTAATTTAAGAAAATCTGCTCTGTCTAAAGCTTTCTGAAGTCTTGTCTCAAGCAAATAAGAGGATTTTTTTATCACAGAACTGCAAAATAATGTAAAACTTAAAATGCTATATAGCCAAATAGGATTGAAATACTTTTAAATTCTTCCTCATAATTATTCCAGTACAATGTTCTGTTATCAGCTCTGCACTGTCCAGGATGCATTAGAGACTGCAGCTCTCTTTTAAGAAGCAATTTGGTAAAATAGGCGTTTTCCTTTCTCAATATTTTCTCCCCTGCTAAGTATTCAGGGTTGCAGCCACATCCTTCTCTTGTGAAAGATTATTAGTGCTTCTTATTGATGTTGATTTGTCAAAGGGTGTACAGTGCTAGAGGAGAAAGAGGAAGCCTCATTTTATTCTTGAATTGTTTTCTAATTAAAGTAGTAATTTTTTATGACACATGAGCCAGTAAGTTTGCCATCTTCCTGTCTCAGCTGAAGTACATTCCTCAGTTTTGGCATTTAGGAGAATATCAAGTCTTTTTCAGATTTATGTTAAATAACTTTGATGCAGAAAGTGAATAAAAATGAATAGCGTGAAGACTTCCAGGGCTGCATGGCACTGTGGAATGGACAAATAATACTTCTTTTATAATTAAAACCAAAGTGCTTGTGTTTTTGGACTGCCTTAAAAAAAAAAAACAACAACACACAAACAAACAAAAAAACAAACTGGAGAAGGGCTGATTTCCTGGTTTTATGCAGATTCTTCTAAATTATGAATTTGAAAAAGCTTCCAACAGCTGCTTTTCTTTCCTCCTTATGAAAAAGAAGTACTGTATGTCTCATTTTTCCTTGCAGTAGAGGAACATATGTGTATAAGATTACTTCATAGGTTCAGAAAGTATAATTAAGGCTTTCTATCTTGTGTAAGATTTCATATCACTGTTGGTAGCTTCCAGTAATTTCTATGCTCTTAATTATATTTTTAAATCCGGTGTTGTTATAACTGCTCTTCCTTGCTGAATCATCAGCAAGGTATTAGGGCAGGGAGAGGTTAAAGCTTTTCAGGCTTTAGGTCATTAGGCACCAGGTGAGCTGCTGGTGGGTAGCAAGGAGAAGGTGAGGGGCTATGCAGTGGTGAGGCTGCCAAGCAGCCCTTCCCCAGCCTGACAGATCTGGTTGTTGCAGTGTGTCCTGTCTGTGGGGTCAAGGAGCAAGAAAGTTGAACTTTCCCAAGGGCACAGGTTGCAGCCAACCTACCTTGCTTGTCCTCTTCTCACTGCAAGGCTGACTTTCAGCCACTGGTCAGAATCAGCAGTAGCTGGCAGAGGACTAGAAGCTTCCCAGATGTTTTTATTCTCATATGTTTTGTAGAAATCAGCAGATCGGTAGAGCAGAGGGACTTCCAAGCAGGGCACCACAGAGGTGGAGACAGCAGGACAGGCTCAGCAGTCCCTACTCTGCTTTGTCTGTTCCTCACTTTCAGCAATGTCTGTCTGCTCCCATCAGTGGAGACTGTACAAGCCATCAGAGACAGAAGCTATACTGATGTGGGCATTTCAGAGGGAAGTCAGAGGTGCACAGTGAGGACCTTTGTAGCCACTGTTAACACACTAGTGTGGAAGAATTCAGGCTTGAGAGCCATGAGCTTGGCTGAGTTTACACAGGTCTCAGGGTGTTGGGACTTTTTTTTTAAAAGGTAGTTGTTTCGTTTCTGAACTGAGCCATTTTAATATAGAAACAATGAGGCACAGTAAACAAGGGGCCACATAAAGCCATCACTTTTCAGAGTGGGTTTGTACTTCCACAAAATTACAGCTTTTAGCAGGAGGCAACCCACTTGCATTCAAGGGGACTTCCATGCTGCTCCAGGAAAATCCACAAAGTCTGTTAGTGGTCTCTATAATAATTTTATTGAAAATACCTATGAGCAAAAGTGCACTGATCCTATGTAATTTTATTCTTTTTAAAGCATTTGATTTTTATAGCAAACAATTGCACATCTCAAGAGGACTCTATTTGCTGTACAGAAGTTACAAGTTTAACAATCACAAATGGATTACTGCATGGGCTACTCTGATCCATTTAAAATCCTCTTCTCTGCAGATGCACAAAAACATGTGAGGAGTTAAGTGTGGGACAGTCCAAGACTGGACAGCAAAGATAAATGCCACCCATTTCAGAAAGGAGAAGGAGCCAGAGGAATAAATGGAGCTCGTTTCTAATGGCTCATAGATTAGTTTATGTTACACAAACTAAGCCAATCCTTTGAAAAATAATAAACCAGAACTAAGCATCCATAACAGCACACATGCCGTAGCAACCAGCAGGGATGCCTTAGCAACTTGAGCTGCCTTGGCTCATGCTTTGTTGCAGTATGACTGAAAATGTTCCTCTCTGCCAGATACAGCCTTGAGTGTGTTCAATGTCATGGCAGGTACAGTCCTGTATGATTAAGCTCTGGAACATAGATTCTCCCTAGCTTATCCTTGTTTTAGTTCTGTGGCAGACAAAGAAGGAGGAGTATGTAATTTCCTTCCATAAAGACAAGATAAATGTGGGCACAGTGTTTGCCACCTGAAGGGGGACGATTGGTTGAAGTCAGGTGGTGGCTGTTGTCTTGACTACAAATATTTTGGGATTCATTCAAGTCACCAAACGGAGGAAGACTTCATTGTCTTCCAAAATTAAGACCTATGGTGATATGCAAGATTTAGACCCTATAGAAAATGACTTGGTGGACTTAGTCCAGCTTCTGCTGGAGGTGTTTCCACCAGAACAGGAAACTTCTTTCTTTTTCTTCTTCTTCTTCTTCTTTTCCTTTTTCTTTTCCTTTTTCTTTTCCTTTTTCTTTTTCTTTTTCTTTTTCTTTTTCTTTTTCTTTTTCTTTTTCTTTTTCTTTTTCTTTTTCTTTTTCTTTTTCTTTCTTTTTCTTTTTTCCTGAAATTTTATCTTCATCAACTTCTTTAAAGATAGGTTTGCTTCCTTAGAGTGAATCCTTATAATAGGCATCTACCCTACTGCCTTAACGGGATGTGCTTCCAATTCTTGCACTCTAGCCACAAGCCCCTAAATGTTTTGTGAGATGAAAACTCATCTACATGTAAAGAATCTGTCTTCTGATGGCACACTCCATCTCCAGAGTGCTTCTGTGCAGACTTTTGCCATAAGTAGAAGCTATTAAAGAAGTGTTTGAAATTATAATGCCCACCAGCTCGTGTAGATATTGAAGCTCAGCAAAAGCTAATGAAGGCGTAAGAGCTTACCCCAGCTCAAAATCCATTGCATGAACTTTAAAAGTTAATTTGTTACATTTCTCCTATGTAAAGCACCCCTGTGCTCACCCAGTGCGTTCTGTCACACAGAATGTGTCCAGGAGAGAAACTACAACAATGCCCTAAGAAAATTTGTAGATGTGCACCAGAGAGTTCATTTTATGAAAGATACAAATATAAACACCCGGCAGCATTAATGGGGAGGAGTGTGTGTCTTCTTCCTCTGTACCCTTTTTGCTTGTTTGCTTTTTTTTAAACAAATAAGTGATGCAATGAGAAGATTTTTTTGGAACAGGCTGGTGTAAGGACATTAATTAGCTGATATTAAAGGAAAAAAAAATTTAAAACTGTATTTCACTGGATGCTTTTAAGCTGTGCCTTTTAAGACCAGGCAGCACTACCCTCTAAGGCAGTACGTGAATCACTGTTTCTGCTGCCTTGATAGATCTGCGGTGAAGTATCTTGGCCTGTGACTCATGTAGCAGTTGCCTGTCTTTTGCTTTCCTTGGAGTAGGTAACTTCTCTCTGAAGAACTGACAGAAATTAATCTGTGGCTGAATTATCACTGTGGGGGCAACTGGCTGCCAGTGGCTGAGCCCAAGCAAAATTGCTGCCAGCCCTGACCACACTAAATCCCATGAGTTCATTTTCAGAAAAGTTCCAAGTATGGTCTCAAAGCAGGGTTGTTTAGTGACTTACTGCTGATGTGTTTAATTTCCACATTTCATTCATTTCCTTCTGCAGAAACTGAAAAGCATTCAACTGCCCCATTTCCTTGGCTGTTTTTTTTTGCCTTACTATTAAATCCCTTGTGTTGGACAGCCCTTTGTTGCTCCACTGGTGCATGAGGAATGAAGGAGACCATAAAGGAGCTTGCCCATCCTCAGGGATTAGTTGCACAGACACAGTGTTCTAATTTTTCCCTGGAAGAATGGCTGATGCTCTTGTGACAGTAACACAAAATACCCTTATATTGCCTTCTTCTCAAGGTGTTCTGCGTGCCTCAGCTACAGTAAGTTCCACTCTGCCCACACTTGTACCTTAAAAATTTATCCAAGCTTATTCTGAGACATGCACCCAGATTTTGGTGGTTTCTCTAACCATGTAAGGCTCAGTAAGACCAAAAAGAAAACAGGAACAAAGCAAAGCCACAGAAGTCAGGGTTGTGGGAGGGGCATCTGCCCACCTCAGGCAGGTGATAATGCCGTTGGAGGAGATGCACACTGCCTGGCAGGCTGTTCCACCAGCTCAGGATCTGGTGGTGTTCCTGCAAGAAACGAGCTCCAGAATTTTGAAATGGTAATCAGGCAGCAGAGCCTTGCCTCGGAGCCGTTCCCATGGGGAAGCTATTCTGGAGCTATATATTCTTGAAACTGTAAATCCTAAAAGTGGCTTTATCTCCAAACCCACACAGACCTGGAAGCCTTGAGCAAGCCAGCGGCCCATCAGGGGAGCTGTCAAGGAGGTAGGCAGCAGTAATGGCAGAAATCCAAGGAAGTTTTTGAACAAACTGACTAATCTTTTAAGACGTCCATAAAAGCAAACCTTCACCACCAAACACATCTAGCTTTTTGAGGCATGGGCATGTGTATTCTTCTGATTATGGATAATGGGGAAATGGGGATTGGCTTGTTTGGTGGGCTTTTTCCTTTTTTTTTTTTTTTTTTTTTTTAATAAACCCTGTTTTTTTCTGTAGTATTAAATAATTTTGTTAGCAAATAACTGGCTACTCTCTAGAAATCAAGAGTGATGTACCTGATAGTGCATGATATAGTAGTATGGATAATCAGGTTTCGGGGAGCATACGTGTTTGGAAGCAATTTTTGCCATGGCACTGCTTAATACAGTTGCTTAAGACTGTATAAGGCAGTGTAGTAGCTCCAGTCTTGCCACCTGGGCTGGAACAGCTCTGTGGAGCAGACCTTTGTAGCATCCCCCCAGCCTTGTGCTTGGCAGCACAAAGTGCAGCACACGAGGACGGGGGGTAGCTACATTCATGTGCTTGTTTGCACATGCTGCATCCAAGGGAACAGAAAACATCACTTCCTCTGCCACAGAGAGGAACGTTAAATAATTGAAAGAAAGCTACTAGCTCATAACTGATTTATGAGAGCAAGTTCCTTTCTAACCTTTTCACCCTTGCAAAAGTAGCAATGCCAATACTTTGTGCTTGTGTAGAGCTCATCATTCTTGCGTGCTGGCTTACCAAGGGTGAGGGTGTGGTCCTGTCTGGCAACTGCCACTGTGGACCTGCTGAAGGCAGCACATGCTGCCCGCACCCCAGCTCCGTGCTTCCCACCCTGCCACGCTTGCCATAAACCTCTGAAGAGTCTTTTCACAACTTTTTGCAGATAATGCAAATCTACCTTTTAGCTTTTAAAGCTTCTCCTCAGAGTGACAAAATGCATAAATTTTCTTGGGGCTAACTCATGAAGATAGTGATGTATGTAGCAGACGGTCCTGTTCCAATGGAGCGTGATCAGCAGGCATGCTAGCCAGTAAATCATAAACCAAAGGAAATCTGAAACTGACTAAAGTCAAATCAGCAGTATAACAAAAAGTGACAGCTTTAGGTGTATTTTAGTCTCTGCAAATATTTATAATGTGTGCTCATGGGGTGGTGTTAACTTGCGTAGATCTTTTGGCTCTGCTCATGCATTAATATGAACACGTTATTTGTTCTTTCAACCCAGTGGACTAACAGTAGTATTAGCTCTTTCTAAAACGTTACCAAACCTTTTTCTAGGTTTCATAGCAAAGTGTTGTCAGGCTGGTTTTAAATTTAATACCTCTCATAGAAGAAATGTCACAGCTCACCTGAACTCCTAGATCAATATGCTGTTAAAGTCAGGGCAGCTTATCACAGGCTTCTAAACCTGCCATCTGAAATTACTCTTTATTCTTTTTTCCTGTTTTTTCCTTTGTCCTAAATTTTCAAACTTTACCTATAAAGTCTTGAATTTATGACTGCGTTTTTTTTAGTCACATTTGGTATGTTTGAAAGATGGCTCCCCTGTGATAGTATTATAAAAAAGAATAGTAAGGGCAACTTACAATTCTAGTCCTGAGAAATCATCTCAGTATAAGGTGAAATTCTGATCAACTGAAGTCAGCAGAAGTTTTCCTATTGACCTGAAAAGGCTTGTGACTGCATCTTTTAAATCTGCCCTGTATTATTGTAGGATTTATCAGCAGATAAAATACTTTAGGGGGATTTTTCATTAGTTCCTCAACAACTCGTACAGCCAGCGAGCAGGTAAGTTCTGATGAACTTCTGTAAGAAATGGTTAAGGCTCCTAGTTACTTTAGATCCTGAATAAAGCCAATAATGCCAATTTAGCTATTATGGATTTATTTTGATATAACCAAAAGTAAACAGACCTTAAATCTGAAATCAAATGAATCCTCTTAGTCTTCACAAACCCAGCCCAGTCATGAAGCTCATGTGTGCACAAGGCAAGAAGTCCTAAGACTTCAGCACGCAGCAGCATGCAAAAAGATTTGGGACATAGCTTTCTAGTTCCTTCCTACCTGATTATAAAATAATGGATTTTGAAGCTTTCATGAGGCACCTACCATATGAACAGAGGACATTTTTATTATAATAATTTGCAATTTCCAGCACAATTGCCGTCTCTTAGTACTAAAAAGTAAGCCGAGTATAGATGAGAGTATAAGGGTGGCATGTTCCCATGTTCTCTGTGGAATGGAGGACTCACCTGATGCCATTTTCCTTTTTACCTCTTTTGAAGTGAGCAAGACATCTTCCTTTCTCCTAAGTTACCATCTGAACCAGACAGTGAGTGAGACATGGCTGTTTAGCCATTCGTGAAGTATTGCAAGCTGAGGAGGGGATCTCATCTGGTAGGAAGCAGAGTGTTGATGAGTTTCAGCTTCTTTATAAGGAAAACCAGAATTTTTCTCTTGTAAATTTGCTTAAATTTTATAGAAATATTTACTGATGCAAAACTGCTGAAGTAATATGCTCTCCTGTGCTTACACAGGATGCAGAGAGCCTTGATTATTAGAAGGACACCACATAGCCCAAGAATATTGCTCATGCATTTTCTAACAATTAAGTATCTGAAATATTTCTAGGATTTAAATGTTTCTCAGCAGTCTTTGTAAGCCCTTAAGCTGTGGGCAGGTACACGAAATCTAATCAAATGCAAAGAAGGAACAAATGAGAAAGCAGAAAGTTGACTTCTGCATTTGTAATTATTATTCTGATATTAATGAGGTTAGATCCAAAGCCCATTTGGATTTATGGGATTAGCAGTAACACAGTTATTTTCAGAAGCAAAGTTTTCACATTGAAAACATCTCTGTAAGTTACATGTTTTAATGAATGAGACTTTCTTGTATATAAGTACAATTAGCATGATCTCAGTGAATGTGTAATTGTTTTAAGCCCCATATAAGATACTTGAAAGCATGTTTTTCCTTTTTCTTTTTTTTTTTTTTTCTTAATTATTCTTGGTTCCCAGACACTTAGCTCTGAGCTATATTGCTTTCTGTGTGAAGCAGCTAATTTGTACTTACAATATCACTTATGAGTCCTCATAACAGTTCTATTCCACACTTACAGACATCATTTTGGACAGACTTACTAGACCATTTCACACCTGTTGGAATAGGTGCTTCTTGCAGTAATTTTAGGAATTCTATGTATAATAATTATTTCTGCATTTGTACATACTGTTATTTCAAAGTAAAGGAAATCAAGCATTAGGATTTCCTGTCTAGTCTTAACTGCCCCTTCTCTGTGTGTGTGTGTGTGTGTGTCTGTTAAGATGCTGCCTCTAATTACTTGACTACTTTTAGTCAACTTCATCTTTATTCTGAAAGCAGAATGGATGATACTTGCTTAGTAGCATCTATTCAGCATTTTATCTTCTCATTGTCAAAGTGCTGGTCTTACTAACAGCACAAGATTCAAACCTTACACCATATACAAGTAATTGTCCCTCTGCATTTCCACAAACGTTTAAGAATCTGATGCTACAAGACCCAGAGAAGGCAAGAACAGCTTCTCCTTCCCGTGTCACAGCTGAAGCACTGAGAGACTAAAGGGTTCAGGTTCAAGTCACACGTGTCCAATGAATTTGGGTTGCCTATTTAAAGCGCAGAGGGACCTGGTTTTTCAGAGCTCAGACAAAATGTATTGTTGGGCATAGATATTTAAAGCATAGAGATAGCTCTAGGACAACCACCTGTGATGTGCAGCTTCTGGGGTGAGCCCAGGAGAGGGTGGTGGGTGAAGGCCAGCCACCAAGGCCGACCAGGGTACTGCTTGTTTGCAGGCAGCTGGGTATTGCATTGCATGGCTTTGCCCAAGATGGGGTTCGCAACACAAAATCACAACCAGCTGGGGAATTCAGCATTCATGGCTCCTTGTCTTGTGCCTTAACTACTCCTCTCAAGGAAGAGAGTTGTTCTCACACAGAAATACCTAAAGAGAACCTTAATCAGCTGTTTCATCTGGATTGAGATCTGTGTGAGTTTTGATTGATTGAAGGTGACATGCTGAACTTTAATTGCAACCAGAGACTGGATGTTTTACAGACAAAGTGACAAAGCTGGTTGCTTTACAAGCCTGTTAAGTAAACAAAGTGCTTTTAGCAGCAGTCTGCAGCTGACTTAGTGGAAATTAAACTTGGGGATGCATTCTGGAGTTTAGTGTTTTGGAAAGAACAAAACCACATAATCTGTGGAATGTTAATGAAAATACAGATACTGGCTAAATCAGCAGGAATGAAATATGAAGGGGTGACAGATGCTTTGTCTAGGCATTGATCCTTCAAGCTTCTACATCGCTTAATTCTGCAGAAATTCAGGGGACTCCAGGGGGCAATGCAGTGAGGTACAGAACTGAGCTCTCAGTGTATATCGAGTGCACATCAGAGCATGGCAAATGCCCTGACTGGGAAGTGCCACTTTTCTTGCTTGCTATTTCCATGCAAGCACCCAAGAGTCTGCGCTGCAAGCCAGGGGAAATGGCAGTGGAAAGGGAGTCACCAGGGGCAGTCTGGAAGCTTGCTCCCTACACAGGCCTGCTGCCTGATAGTGGTGATTGAAGTATGTGCTTAGGACTGTATTGCTTTTCTCATCTTCACTGTCTAATTGTGGTGTTTTCTAATATTTTTTTTTCCTTTCCCAACCCTGAGCATTATGTTTGAGTGTTTTTTAGGCAGAACAAACATTTTTCTATAACCTCATTTCAGTTAAGTTTCATTTAAACTAAATCTCAGTACATTTACAGTAAAGCTGTGGAGTTGTTTGTTTAACACAACAAATTTTCCTCATTAATGTTTAAAGTAAATAGAATTGTTTCAGTATCTGCTCACATTTTGTTTCAGAAACACTCAGTGAAATGGCTCCAGCCACTGTGACTTTGCCAAGTCCTTTGCACACTGCTGGATAGCAAGAAACCACCAAATAGTTTGGTGACGCCTGTGTCTGTTTTTCACCTCCCCTCTAGGCTGGGGAATGGACTTCATGGGCTGCCGCACCTAACAAGAGAGTAGGGGTTCCTTAAGTGGTTCAGAGCTTGGAGCTGCCTTGCTGGCATGCACAGCAGAGGGGTTGTAGCCTTCTGAGGCTTCTTGCCTTTGTCTCCCCCAAAAGGTGTCTTTTAAGTGCCACCATCCAGGACTGCATTAAAGGTGTAAGTGTTAGGAAATGTGCAGCAACTCGGGAAGAAAATTTACACGTGGTAGCACCTATGTAATAGTAGTGGAGAACGTAATTGACCCTTACATCCTAATTTGAAAAAAACATACAGGAAATTTTTCACGTTGCGTTAGATCTTAGAGAGAGAGAAGAAATGTCTTGAGTATAAAATCTGCCTTATTCAGGTCTGTTCCTGCCTCATGAATCTGATGGTTAACGGGTCTCAGCAGAAGTAGCAGTTTTGAGATCAGGTCAGATCCTGCATGAGCTGTACATACTCTGCAGCACTGACCCTGGGATACATTTTCACCAAACACCAGCCTAATGAACTTTTCATTTTTCTCTCAGATTGTGGTTTAAATGTGCACAAGCAATGTTCCAAGATGGTCCCAAATGACTGCAAGCCAGACCTGAAGCATGTCAAAAAAGTGTACAGCTGTGACCTTACAACGCTAGTAAAAGCACACTTCACTAAGAGACCAATGGTAGTAGATATGTGCATTAGGGAAATTGAATCTAGAGGTAAGGCATAGTTAATGGGCTTGGGTTGCTTTACTGATAATCCGTTTAGATTGATCTGGGTCATCTGGGTTTCTGCTGAATGTGTGCTTGCTCAAAACAGATTTGCACGAGACATTTTATGACCGCCAATTACCCTGCACAACTAATATCATACTTTGCATTATTTCATGGTTCGGACCCATTTATAATTTTTATAGATTCTGCTAGAAATTGCTTAATGGATAATTACTGCTTTATAGTTATATATTGGCACCTATCTTTCCAGCAATATTTTTACTTTAAGAATTAAGTGTATCTGCTAAAACAAAGGCAGTTAGTATTGTGTTCCCTCTTGCTAGTTTAACTAGCCCCACAATGAATATCCTTTTCTAGAGCTAGAGGACTTATTTTCATTTCGCAATAGTGACTGAACATCAAGCATGCCAATCTCAGTTAAATTGTTTGTAATTAGCTTAATATATTTCTTCAGCTCTGAAATTAATTGCATAAACATAATTTATTGCTCATATAACAAGGCTGTTACCGCAAGGGTCAGGGTTAAAAGGCCAGGGTAAGATTTCATTCTGAAAGAATGGCCTGATAAGGCTTTTAGGTGTCTGATTTTTCTGTCTTAAATGAAAAACCTGGCAAAGGAAGAAGTAGGTGAAAGAAAACTGTAGAGTTAAGATTAACTTTAATCTTGTTCAAATGTTCTTCGCAGGTCTTAATTCCGAAGGACTATACAGAGTCTCAGGATTTAGTGATCTTATCGAAGATGTCAAAATGGCATTTGACAGAGGTACTGCCTTCACTGCATGCTGGAACTTTGTGCTGATGTGTTAAATATACACAGTTTTCCTGCACAGCCTGTGTCTGTCTCATGCTCCACTGCACAAGTGGTCTGAAGGAGTCCGACGGCTGTGCTAGTAGGAGGGGAGCCTCCTCATCAGAAAAGCCATCAGCTTTGCTTTGGCCTTTATTACCAAAATTCTGCTTTTCTCCTTCCATCAGTATCTGTGCTTCAGTAATGATGTGCATAGGAACCGACAAAGCTTTCTGAACTACTGCCCTAGTTTGCAAGTAGAACTGTGCTCAGGGGGGTGGGGGAGGAATAGAGGGCAAGTGGTAAAGTGCCTTGAGAGGGCCGTGCAACTTAAATCCATCTTTCTGGATGAAAGCTCCAAAATAATAAGGTGAATACAATAGTGCAAACAAAGTTTGAATTATTGCAGTCTAAAAGAAGGTCAGTGAGAACAGATTCTTCTATGTGAGAAAAGGCAGTGGGAGAATTTAAGGCTTTCCAGCTGTAGTTCCCCTATCCCAGTAGAAATGAGGGATAAACTCCATGCTGGAACCTCTCTTCTTTGTCTGGAGGGCTGGACCTATTCAGACAACTGTCTCTGCAGCATTAGCAGGGCCGAGATGCACTGAAGAAGCCAAGTTCAGGATCTGCGTCCATTGCAGTCAGGAGTAAGTGCTGCGCTGTAGCTAAATGGTGAACACATGTTATTACTATAAAACGAAGAGGCTGTAGACTAAGTTGATTTTCTTTTTTTTTACCCTTTTTTCCCCAGAGTTGCCTGATCTCTCATTCAGTGTTGACGAGTGTGTTGTTTGGCAACACAGTGTGTTCAGAAGTAGCTAAACTTCCATGCATTAATACAACATAAATACTCCTAGGTCAGGCAGGCAGGTTTTTTCCAGAAAAAAACCCTGCATTTTTTGTAGTAATTTGAATTTAAGAAAGGAGAGGTTTCTTTATAAAATGCTCAAGGTTTTCATCTTGAAACAATGAACTTCACAACCCAGTCACTGTTTTGCATGTTAAAGCCAAAATCTGTAGTTGCATCCTTTTTTAATAATACCTGCTTAAGCCAGTTACTATTTTTCTTTTGAATTCTGTTTTGCATCTGTTTACATTTCCATGGCTTTAATGTCAATGCCTTCTCCACACAGATGGGGAAAAAGCTGATATTTCTGTGAATATGTATGAAGATATCAATATTATCACTGGTGCACTTAAACTGTACTTCAGGGATTTGCCAATTCCACTCATCACATATGATGCCTACCCAAAGTTTATAGAGTCTGCAAGTAAGTACAATGCATTTTCCCCAACCTTTTTTTCTCCTTTTTGTGCAGTACTTGCCTATTCGTTGAACTGCTCTCCCATCATCTCTTACCCTGCATGCCCGATTTAGTAAGGATTGCAGGAGTAAATGTACAATACACACTGCAACATGGCTGTGTGGTGTGTGATTGTGGTTACATTTTTTCTTTGCCTTCGTCTCCAGGAATGCTTCCTTTTTGTACATCTTCCATGAATCCCTGGCAATTAACAGTGACATTTAAAGTCTCTTTGGTTTAAGTTGCCAGAAAGAAGGTGATTTTAAAAAATGTTTAGCAATGAGATGTCATTTGTTTCTCGAGGTGTCCATTTTGAGTGTGTTCATGAGTTGATAAACACTCATCATAAGGCCATCTTAGGCTGACCTTGCAGACAAAAAGTCTGCAAGCATGGAGTAAGGCCAGCTGGAACATCTCTGCCAAGCATCCAGGCTGCCAGAAGTATCTCTGCAATGTGGCAGTCACACCAGCCACACATGGAAAGGTATGAGGTAGCTGTGGGTAAAAAACAAGGACCAGATGCTGGCCTCACTGCTCTGGAGAAGTCTTCTTCCAAGTAGTGTGGACATAGCCAAAGACACTGATGGCAAAGTTCCCAGTACCTTCTGCTGTCCCAGCACTGCACCTTTAGATCATTTGTGCAAAACTACTCCAGTCAGCAAAAATGAACAGGGAAATTTTACTTTGTTTTCAGTAGGCTGCAGGGAATCTTCCAGTGGAGTGGAGCTCACTTTGAGGAAGTTTCTTTGTCCAAAACCAGGGACATCCTGAAGGTGTTCTGAGCAGCTCTTTGGAAAGGCAGCTATGAGCTTTGGTTTGGTTCTGAAAACTAGTAATCCGTCATAGCTGGGAGACCCTGTCTTCTCTGCAGGCCACCGTTGTTGTCTTTCTGCATGTGAATTCTGGCTGTACGTGTGGTGACAGTTGAATGTCTGTGTTTCAGAAACCACCGATCCGGATGAGCAGCTGGAAATTCTCCATGAGGCGCTGAAACTGCTGCCGCCTGCACACTGTGAAACATTACGGTATCTCATGGCACATCTGAAGAGGTAGGTGGTCTGGTTGCAAAGAACTCTAAGCCAAACTCATTTTCAACAAAGCCCATGTTAGGCCCTGCAGAAAAGCCTGGGCAAAGCCCAACAAATCCTGGAGATGGACTGTGGTAGGGAGTAATAGTCTGCACAACAGCAAGTGCCCAAACACTGGGTACTCTAAGCACTTGCTTAAAAGAAATAAGTAAAAACCCCCACAGTTCTGAAGCAGAAAAGTAATCTGCCAAACAAATTTGCTCTGTATTTAAGGTTAGAGTGAATATTTACGGTAAAAAAGCTGTTAATACCTCTGGGAGTAATAAGTCACTCCCTGGGCAAGGAACCAATACAGCTTAATGGCTATAGACTGATGTCTTTCTGCTAAGTCTCATATACCTTGGTCATCCCTGACACTTAGATGGCACACACTAGGCTTGAGCTGACACTGATTAGGCACAGTGCTAATTGGCCCTCCAGCCACACATCTGATGAAGTATGTTAGCATTGTAGAGCCTTTTTGTTCCACTCGCTGCATTCTCAAAGCTGTAGGAGCATGAATTCTGTTTGAGGTTTCTCCTGCTGGCCAAGACATGATTGAAGTTGGTCAGTAGACTGAAAAATTGTTAGAGCTGAACGGATGAATATCCAGCACAGCAGCACAGGTTCCATTTCTTTCAGGAAAGCAGGGAAAAAATCAATGTGGCATGTTAGGGCACCCATTTTAGTTTCTCGAATAACATAAACTTTATTGTCAATATATAAGTATCATGCCCTTTCCTTAGAAAAATACTTTATTTTGAGCACTCTTCTGCTTTTTTTCCTTTCATAGTTCTTCTACAAGTAAGGATATGTTGACTCTACTGAGTGCCTCAGGCAAAATTCAGCCATGGGGTTTCTGCCTGATTTGTCGATTTATTTCAGTGACATTTCTAATGGATGCTTAAGAACAGACACAGGGATGAGATGCAGGAATTAAAAATAACCCACCTTATTGCTTGTGAGGTTCATTTTTCCTCACGCTGTTCAAGAGTAGCTATTGCTGTTCTACTTAGCAGATTGTTTTTCTGGTGTGGGTAAACTATAAGGTAGAAAGGTCACAAAATTCACTCATTTTTCAAATTCCTTTTAATATGTTTGCTAAAAAGAACCGTGGTACTCAACAGGCTGTTTTCTTGCTGCTGACTTCAGGTAATCAGACAGCTGCTTTATTTGGAATAATTACAGACTGAAGACACAGCAGCTTGTAAACATCATTCTGCTTTCTTTTAAAATACAAATTAAGGCAGAAGAAAAAAAAAAATAGAAGAAAAATCTTGAGGGGCTGTGAAGGGCTGTTACAGTTCTGGGTGTTTTGGATACTAGAGGATTTGTTCATGCAATGCAAGATGACACAGCAGTGGGAAGATAAACAATTTAGCCAGACTCTTTCATTTGCTACCCATGAATTATTAGTTGTTTCTCAGAAACTTTAAGATTCTTTAAAACATAGAGTGCATTAAAAAAATTGCATGATCTAAATTTGTTTCCCTGAGCAAGACAATTCCCTGTGATAAACCAAGACCAAGGCTCAGGCTTCAAAGCATGTTTGCATCTGCTGTGTCTGTTGCAGTGAGCAGGAGCAATGGGCACACTCGGTGTCCAGATAGCCCAGGCAGGCTATCATCCTCCTGCCCTCTCCCGGTGTAGGACCCTACCTTTTTCATGCTGAGGCAGAGCACAAACTGCCTCTGATCCCGGATTAAGAAATACCATCCCATGACCCCAGAGGCCATCGTGGTCGAGCAGTGCTGACCCTTCTGTCATTTGCTGAGCAGATGTGTTTCTTTAGTAGCCCCAGCAGAGGATGCCTCTCCTGTAGGTATAATTCTTGAGCAAATTACATTTCTGGAGGTGGCCCCACTGCAGGGCCTCAGCCCACAGCTTTGAACAGGTCAGATTCCTGTGGAGCAGCAGAATGTGGCCTCCCCACCACCTCCACTGCATATGAAAACCAGGCAGTGGGAGGCTGCCCCGAAGTTGGAGCTTGGTTGTTCAGCAGCTGCAAAGGACTCCAGAGGAGGGAAGGGGTGGAAGTGGGCCTGTCAGAGCACAGGTTTAATGACTTGCTCAGACAGCTGTGCAAAATGAGGTTATGGTGAGACCCTGATGGTTTCAAAGCCACCCCAGGGTGATGATTTACTTTTTTTTTTTTAGTACATACCACAGGACATAATTTGTCTTGAAGAGGAACCAGGTGTCCAGCTTAGCACAAGTCACCTGTAGTGCCTAAAGGCACGGAATTATCATGTGATTTGTTTCACCCTATTGCCATTGTATGCACAAGAAAGCAGCAGTGTGACCCCATGAGGCCATGCCACTAGGGAAACCTGGGCAGATTCCCACCCAGATGGGCACAATAGCACATCTCTAATGACCACAAAACTGCTAATAGCAAACACAGTCTGATTCCCATTGGAACAGCCTCTAATGGTGCTGTTGTAAAGAGTGAAAGCAAAACTGTTCCAATTTGTCTGAATTCACCCTCAGCTCCATCCCTCACCACAGAGTACTGATCCCTCCTGGAAGTAAATGTGGCCTGCGTGCATGGTAGGAGGGCAGGGACATCTGACTCATTGTAAACTCACATGGCATTTGCTCTCCCTAACTTCCAAACGTTTCTCCCATTGCCATATGTATCCTACTGGAAACAGCAGCTTCTCCTAGGCTTTGGGAAAAGCACACATTTCTGTCCAGTTTCGAAGAATATGCAGTCATTTTGGGGATGAAAGGAATGTGAGAAACACTGTTCTTTTTTTCACAGAGTAACACTCCATGAAAAAGAAAACCTGATGAGTGCAGAGAACCTGGGCATAGTTTTCGGACCAACTCTTATGAGAGCACCAGAACTGGATGCAATGGCTGCGTTGAATGACATCCGTTATCAGAGACTTGTGGTGGAGATGCTTATAAAAAATGAAGACATTTTATTTTGAATATTTTGGGGGTTTTGTAATAAAAAAGGAAGCAACAGTGTTCTATGGATGAAGGAATATTTTAAAGTAATTTAATGGCTCTTGTCACTGAATTCCGTATTTGCTAGAGCTTTTGATGTATTCAGGATAAAAATGAAGGAACTCTTTGTCATTTCTGTAGTGCCATTCAGCTGATGTTGAAAAAGGTTAACACATACTTTCCAGTACTAGTAATCCTGGGTGTTTATCATGTAAAAAAAAAAAAAAATTAAAAAGGAAACAAAAAGCTTAAAGCTATTGCATGATTTGCTCCCTGTTCTCCCTGTTCTGGTGAGACTCATTCCATGAAGAAAACAACTGAACTGGTGCAGCATCTTTGTTCTGGATAGTTTGTGATTGTAATTCAGCATGTTTCTCCGTGTAAACCTGTTGTGAATTTGCTTTTATGTTCTATGTAATTGGTTTCTGATACTAAAAAGAAGGCCAACTTATATGAAATGGAGCCTCTGGCAGTTTATTGACATTTCATATCATTCCATGCCACTTTTGGGGCTGATTTCTTCCAGCATTTCTTTATGGTTTTTCATCATAGAGTAATTTGGTTTTAACAGAAACAAAATGTGTACTTTAAATGTTACTTTAAGTAATTCTCCATGATGTTTATGGTGGTTGCAGTGAGATCTGCAATGCTGAACAGTGTTCCTTTATTATTATTGCTACTTCAATTGTAATTTTGTATTTTTATCTGGCATGCATATATTAATTTATTAAATTTTGCTTTTAGAACTCTAACATCAAGCTATTCATTTTTACTTAACAAACGTGTTCAAAAATACTGTTTGTTTCATTCTTCACATTGGCTTTTAACCTTGAACGAACTCTGGCATAAAAGAAGTGAGCTAGAGTTTTACTATTTAGTTTGGTTTTGACAGGACCATTCTGATCTAAGTACTTGGGTGCCTGACACTTTGCTAAGGATCTTACATATTCCTCTTTTGTTCGAAAATGTTCTTGTACAAGATGCCCTGTAAGAGTGCTTCATGCTTCAGAACTCTTAAACCAAAAAAATTTTATTGTCAAGCCATTTACTTCTTCACTTTATATATATATATATAATTACCTATATACTAATGGGAATTGCAGTTTACATGTAGCTGCCAAGACTAGACGGATACACCACTTGAGTTTCAAATGCAAATAACATTACAGAACACTGTTGTTGTACAGAGTTGTGAGCACTGGTGATCAGTGCTGTTCAAGCCTTTTGGCCTGCTCTCTGACATTTTAGTGGCCTAGTGGGGTTCAGCCATGACACCAAGTTAAAGGAAAATGACCAAAGCTTATAAACTGTTTGTTTGTTCTCACAAAGCAACGCATAAGGAGTCACTTTTCATGAGCCTTGCTGCAAGCCCTCTGATGGAGATGTGCCACTCACCCATTGGACAGTCTATCCCCAGAAGCAATTCCTAGCATGACAGAAGCAACCACCCTAGTGAAGTACCTATCCCAGGGTAGAGCTTCACACTGAGATGCTTTGCAGTCCTTACAGCAGCACTGCTTGTGACTGAACTCTCTATGTCACCACCTGGCTCATTTCCTTCATTGCCTTGTGCATGAGAAAATACATCAGAGAAGATCAATGGCAAATAGCACAATGTCTCAATTCAAAACTTGAGGAGTGCTTTGGAGCCTAATTATTTTGACAAAGAGTGGAAAAGTTTAATTATCAAGGAAAGGAGAACCCCATGGCACAAGACAGAATTGAGGAATCAGGATAAACAGGAATAGAAAAGAAGAATGAGAATGAGAGAGTAGGTCCCAGAAAAGTGTCACATCTGCCCTTGGAGTGGCAAGGACTGGCAGTAAAAGAAGGGGGAGAGGAGAAAGAGGGGAGAGGGAGGGATCTACAGAGATGCTGAAATTAGGAAGATGCTTTGGTTGGCTTCCTTAATGCCCCTCCCAGAGGAACACCTAGGTGAGGCTGATTGGATAACTTACAGTTTTTGCCCGTTACCTCTTCTCAGGCAGGCAACAGCCGCCAAAGGGGGAAGAATCATCTCCCAGCAATTGCAGACAGCTGTGCTCCCTTCAGTTGTGCTCCCTTCCTGTTATCAATAAGGTGCCTCCCTACATGCTGCCTCCTTCCTTATATGCCGAGTCAGGAAAAAAGAGTGCAGAAGATAGCTCTCTTACTCCTAGCTCTCCTGAAAGTGAAGAATGAAGGATCTGCTCTGAGAGACAGAGCAGGGGGTGAGTTTAATTCTAAAGTATAATCCTTCTCACTTTTTTTTTCCTGCTTTGTATCATTGAAAGTGAGTTGCTGCTATAATTAATAATTAGTACACATAATCACTTTATTTATCTCAATGAACTGACACAGCTGAAATACTGTATGTGACCACAGACTTGCCCCCCTGCCCCAGCCCAAGAGCAATCGCCCATATGCTCCCTAGTCGCATCTGCCTTGCACACTCCAGCAGCCACATATGTTCACTGCTACCTTGTTCCAAGCCAACTCCTAAACATACTGCGTTTCCCCCTGCTGCCTCAACAGCACGCAGTGCATTTCCTCACTACTGTGTTGCCTAATGGCCCTGTATATCCCAGTCCTCAGACCATCCATCACTCCTGCCTTCCCTTCCAGAGTACCTTGCAGCAGTTCTGGCTGGCCCTTTGCAACGTCCTGTTGCTGCAGTCAGCTCTCAGCTTCTTGGCAGAGCAGCACTCCTGTGTCACTGGGCCTGTGATGGAGAGGTAGGATTTTTTCCTAAATAATGCTGGCAAGATTCTGTACACGTGTTTGACCCACTTGCTGCACTGCAGGATTTGCATTACTTGTGCACTTGATCTTGATGCCTAATACCATCATAGCCAGCCATTGCAAAAATATCCTTTTCTCAAGGAGCTGATACTGGACATGGCCAGAGAAGGGTATAGCTCTGCTTCAGCAGCTCTGGCTGTGGTGGTGGCACCCTGTACCTTTGGCAGCCCTGGTGTGCCAGAGCTCTTGGCTTACCTGAGTGAAAGACGTCTGCTGTTTGTTGCTCATTACTGTGCAAGCAAACCTGAACTGGGGAGTTGAAGTGGTTAGAATAATCACACTTCCTTATGTGAATTATCCACCTACTCTGTTTTGGTGCAGCAGCAGATGAGTTCTGCTGACACTAAAGTCTGTTCCCTTCACTTTGCAGATGCTTTTGACTGCATTTAGAAGTAACATTGGCCACTGGATCAGAGTCAGAGAGAAAACACACAAACTAGCAATCCTAGATTCACGCTGGGGATAGTCAACCTCTCCAATTCGTGCAGGGCAAACAAGGAGTATCAGCTACTACCAAGCACTAGCCTCCTGCAAAAGATGCCTTTTTTCCAGCAAATTAAGGAGTCATTATAATCACGGAAGTTCTTGCAGGGAAAAAAAATCTGCATAGGGACCCACTGCTGAAAGACATTGGCTTGCTCTCAGACTAGGAAAAAAACCAAAATAAATCCACAAACAAACCCACAAAACAAACAATGAAAACACATTTGAACAAAAAAAAACCCAACAACAACCACCATAACAACCCCTCAAAAAATCCAGCCCCAGAAACACAGCTTTTCCTTAACGCCTTTACACCTGCTCCCCTGAGAGCTCCCTAATGAGCAGCTACAATAGTTTACAGGCACAGGAGCTCAGAGGTCAAGTCCCTGCTATGACAAGCACTCTTTATATTCCCCATATCTCACATTCTGATGAGATATGAAGGAAACTGCATGCCAAGTGATGATAATGATTTAAAATGTGTTTAACACCAAATAATCTCCATATTCAAATAATTAAGTCTGGCAGCGCCTGCTAAACAAGTTGCTCACCAGACGTGGGGCAAAACTGCTCCCTGCAGAGCGTGTGTGTCTTGGGCTCAAACACACAGGTCCTGTGTTGTATTAAGGACAGCAACGTGAGATAGAGGACTTCAACAGTTAGTGAAGTACTTGCTTGACTTTGAATCCCTGGAATCTGTATTCAGTGAGTATTTTTTTGTTTGATCTCCTTAATTGTGATTTTTTTTTTTTCATTGTGTAGGCAAAGCCTCCATTTTAATCTTGCTTTTATTGCTATCCTAATGAAACTCTGATCTGTCCTAAGTGGCAACCATTAAAGCAGGTAATGCAGAAGTAAATGTCTTTGCAGGCAATTTGATACTTCTTTTTGCTTACCAGGAAGATACTTTGCATGGCTATATAAGCAATTACTTGATTTTCAAGTTTCATTAATTAAAAAAAATTAATTAAATAGAGAAAAGTAGGGATTTTAGTATTTGTGTTTGTTAAAGGACTATACAATAAATGACCTAGGTCTGTGAGAAGTAAAGGTTATTAGTAATTTGATTTGTTTTCTGAAGGAATTGATTTCCATGACAAATGCATGTTACCTCTAGTACAGCCGTTGACTTCACTGTGCCCAGTGCCACAGGCTACCTCTGCAGCACAATGTGGGGCTCAGCAGAGGCACTGGAGCCACCTTACTGGCAGCATCGTATCAAAAGGCAATTGGTCACAGTCAAAAAATACAGAAAAGAAGGGATTAAACTGAGGAAAAACTCCGTCCTTGCATTTCTGAGGGAGAAATGAGGGGCACTGGCAAGAACTGTGAGTTGGTATCAGTTCAGGAAGTTGCACAGAGCACGAGGGAAAGCAAGGCTTCAACAAAGAGAAAGGCAAAAATATTCAAAATTATGGAGGCATTATGTACATCTAGCAAAACTTAAATATCAGAACTACTGATGGGGCAGGGGGGAAAGCTATTTAGAACAGTGCTTGGGGTCATAATTAGGAGCTTTAAGAAGAAAACTGGAAAAAGCAACAAAAAATCTTGCTGCAATTTCAGGAAGACATTCCAGCAGTGAATTGGCCCAGTGATTCAGCACAGGGTTACTTGAACCCTTATCAGCCAGGTGCAAAAGATGTCCCAGATGCAGGCAGGCTGGTCACAGAGCCCCTTGGTCCAAGCCTCTCTCCCAGCAGACCCACAGCAATGCACAGCAGCTTGGCACATGCATGGCACATGAGATAACCCTCAGGAGATCACATGTGGTCCTTATGTCCCTAGCCTGAGTGCAGGGATCTCTTCCTGGATGGGGACCACATCTACCTCCAGTTCCCTTTTGGTGGGGTTTGTCAACATCTCCATTTCAGACTGCAAGGCAGAGGGAAAACATGATGAGGCTGTATGCAGGGAGCCTGTGAAAAGCCCTCTGTAATGAGGGGAGCAAGCTGCCTTCTGAAACAAGAATGCAAGCTACTGTTTATGCCAAATCAGCTGACAGTATGGAAAAAACTGTTATTTACGATTTTATGCAGTGGCAAACTTTGCCTGCCCTTCCCCATCCAATGGCAAAGGAAGAATTAAAGGCTTCTAAAAGGCATATATAATATACTTGCTCTGTTCTTGACCTAATTTTTGCATGCCAATGAATGTTCTGCAATATTTTTATTATAGCTATAATTATATTGCAATAAGGGAAAAAAAACATTTAGTGAACCCAGCAATCATGGATTTCTTTTTTAGTCATGCAAGATTACTGCTTAGCAACTGCACATCAGCCCTAGAGAGCTTATGGAATGCAAGAGAAGGATAGTTACGAGATGTGTTGTGGATTAAAGCAATTGCTGAGCAAACCATGTAAGGCAAGAATGTTTTCTGCCGCACTCACACGCTAGCAGGAGTGTAAGTAAATGGCAGGGGACATGTGCCTGAAAGCAGGGCATGAGAAGCTGGGTGCCAGGCTTGTTACTGCATCTCCAACAAAACTCCTCAGGGTCCCCTGCCTGCTCTGCCTCCAACAGCATCTGAGAACTTCAAGCTGATGTGCCAAGGGCAGAAAGCCTTACACATTCACCCAGTGATCCAACTGTTCATCACTGGGTTTGGCACGCTTTGCCTCTGGTCATGGGCTTTTCAGGTTACTCTGCTCTCCAGTGCCCTTCTGAACACTGATCGTTTCTTCCTGCTGACCTGATGTGCTCTCTGCACAATCTAGGCCACATCAGACATATTCTTGATGCCACCTCCACCTGGACAGCACAATTCATCATAGAATCATAGAATGGTTTAGGTTGGGGGAGACCTTTGATGTATGTTGCTGTTTTCATGGTCAGAGTAGCAGTTTTTCTGATTTGACCTCTCCCAAGAATGAAATTAACAAACTGCTTAAGGAATTTAAGAGTTTTCCCTTAAATATCCTTTCCTATTTCTCCTGCAAGTATTTTGTCTCGACCACATAGGTAGCTTGACTTGCAACTTGTACTGCTCAGGCCTTTATTACTACTCTGCTTTGGTGGATTGGAATAAATGGTTCTTAAGCATCTGGGATCTTTTGATTAATGTATTTCCTGAGGCAATTAGGCATTGTTTTGAAAAATATATTTGGCAGCCAAATAGGATTCATTTTCAACCACTATATTGCCTGTAATTTTTGTTTCTCACTATTAAGCCTGGAGTTGGAGTGCTAAGCTTTAGCTCTTTGCCTCTTTTTTTTTTTTTTCATGCCTTATTACTGTGTTAGTAATGCAAATAGGATTGTACAAACAATTAAAATTACTCATTTTGTAGATTTCTATTAATAAGCTTAATATTATTATTAATAAGCTTATTTGAAGGATCACTCACTAAACCCAGAAGTATTTAGTACAACATGATGCTGTTTTACACTGCTCATCTCCAGCACTTACTCGGCTCTTAAAAATGGGGAAGTGAGACTTTTTTTTTAGTTGCTTTTAGTTCTTTTATCCCCTTGCATATTCTCCAGCATCATGAGGCTGGACATACATTATTTGCACCATGCAATAACTCTCATGTAACATCTTCCTGTAACTGCAGGTACATTGAGAGTGCTGCAAGGTGGTTTAGACACCACAAACATGGTGCAGTACAAGATAGCTCACAAGAAAGAGAGCTGAGCACCTTCATTAAAAGTATGCAGAGGCAAATAATCAAACAGGAGTGGTAGCATCTGTTTGCAAGCTCTTCCCTAGGTGAATTGCAGTGACACTTGCAAATAGCTTCCCCACAGAAAACTCTCAAATTCTTCTGGAAGTAGTTCCCCAGCCCAGGCATAGTCTTGACTTTCAGAGAAAAGTCTTTGTTTCCGATTGTGTTACAACACGGCGGATGCACTCTTTTTTCAATTTTTTTTTCACACACACACACAAAACCCCCAAACCTGTAGTCCACATACAGCAATCCCTTCTGTCGAGCTCACCATTCTGAATTATTTCAAATATGATTTAATGCTGAGTCTCTACAGCTCCTTCATGCCTCCTCATTGGAGGAAGAGTTGTGGTCTGCCCGCAGCTTACTTTGAAGTTCTCTCTCTGTAATGTAAATCAGGAATCGTTAATCTGAAGTTACAACAGAACAGTGATTTGTCATTAACTGATAAGGCTATTGGCAGTGGAGGAGGCTACAGAAGTTGAAGACACGGCCATAGAAATTGTGGGCTAGCTGTGATCAGCGTGCATCCTTGGTTTGGAAATCTCTCCCAGCCTTAGGAGGGATCTGACACTCTGATGGGAGGAAAACCCCCACTAATGTTCCCTTTTCCATCTGCAGCTCTGATACTGGATTTAGCTTCACTCCTAAGCCATCATGTCACTGTGATGATAGTGCTAATTGAACCCAGAAAACTAATTTGCTAGTGCACCACCACTCCAGTCTCTTTCTGTTACAAGTAATTTCAACAGTGACCTCTGATCTGGCTAACTCCCCACCCCACCTCCCCACTAAAGCTTCCCAGGGCTCCAATCAAAGACTTGTTCCAGTATCAGAAATGAAGAGGCAGGTGCACTTTGGAAGGTGAAGCTAACAAACAGAATGCTTCACTTCACCTAACAGTGCCAGCCAAGTGACTATCATGGCTGGCAGGCAAGGATGAGAAGCAGTGTAGGCATCCTGGCACCGTTCATTGCTGTCACCCTTAGTGGTCAGAAAGAGACCAGCATGGTTTTAATGGGGCATCCCACCCTACACCTGCCTGCTTTTTGTAGCTGTGTTCATTTTCTAACAGGTCAGAAGCTAATCTGTATGCTAGTGAATGTTTGCAATATTTATGGAAACTCTGTTCTCTGTGCCACAAAAAAAAAAAAAAAAAAAAAAAAAAAAAATTAAATGGATCAAACCTCTCTCTTTATCTATTTGGTTTTTTTAGTCTGATTGTGTTTACCTAGAGATACTAAGGAGAACCTGGGAGTGCAAATGCTACCTACAATCAGCAGATACCACTTGGATGGCACCGATGGTCTGTGTCCCAAAAAGTGACTTGATTTCCCCACACCC